>WBMV01009424.1:444459-769991 GCA_013396655.1 Campylorhamphus procurvoides
ATGCCAGCAGCCTCTGTACAGTGTTAAAAGCAGCAAGAGCACTCGGCACCTTTGAACTATCATCTTAAAGGGAACACAGCGTGGAGAGGACATATGCTGCTTCTATAAAGACTCCAACACCAGATGAGACCTCCATAATCACTCCAAAAGCGAGAAAACCCCAAGATCATGATGCCCCCCCCTCCTTAATTAATTCAGTCAGACCTAGCTGAGAACTTAACTATAATTTCGCAAGGAGGATGATGCAATAGCTGGACGCTACGGAGCATGCTCAGATGGGCGTGGCTTACACAGCCAGAACTGGATAAAAGGAGCGCCTTGGCCCTCAGCCAGTGCGAGTGTGGATCGGATCAGGTCACCTCGTCCAGCCTCAGGGCTGTCACCTCAGGGCAAGTGTGTGTCAGCGGGGACTGGCCACACATCGCCCAGCCCTAGGGCTGTTGCCTATTAGGCTTACCTCCAAAAGAGCTGGCTTGGAGCTGAGAATCACAGAGCTAAAATCACCCTAATAAAGATCACTAATTTTTTTATTTTCCATTTACCTTAATAAATAAAATCATTAATTGTTTTATATCAATAAATAAAATTAATTGCTGAAATCACTCATCGCTTCACGCCTATTACACTTATAAGAGAATTATGAGACTAAATTAACATAGAGGCCTTTCAGATAAGTGCAAAAAATATTCTTACCAGAAAAAAAAATTTGAAAGTTTTGATGGGGGAGAAAAAAAAGAAAGAAAAAAGAACCATTCTCATTATCTGACATGGTAGATGACAGAAGTATTTGTTTTCATAAAAAATAATAAGTGTTTCCCAGCAGCTTACTAGAAAGAGGCACTTTATGTAGTACAGTTAAAAGACTTTTCTCCTGACAAAACCTTCTGCAAGAACCATTCCTCCCTAAGAATTTGGTCTATTAAACAACATATAGAAATTCTCCCTAGAACACTTCTTGCACCATTGAAAGAGGAATAATAGCTAATATTTTTCTTCTCTTTAAGAGAGATCAGCTGAGACTCCACTCTCCATTTGCAAGAAGTGGAAAAGAGAAAGTTTGTTGGATTGAAGAAATAAAACATAAGCAGAAGGCTATTTTCTAATATTTACTTATTACAGGCTTGGTCTTTCTGCACAGTACTTCCAAAGTTATCCTCACTCTAAGAGGTAAGTCCAAGGCTCTAACACAAAACATACTCCCTGCTTTTAAATGAAATATAAATTGCTAACACAGAATCACAGAATATGCTGACTTGTAAGGGACCCACAAGGATGATCGAGTCCAACTCCTGACACTGCACAGGACCATCCCCAAGACTAACACCATGTGCCCAAGAGTATCATCCAAACACTTCTTGAACTCTGGCAGGCTTGGTGCTGTGAGCACTTGCCTGTGCCAAATCACCCACATGGAGAAGAACACTTTTCTAATATCTAATCTAATCCTCCCCTGACACAACTTCAGGCCATTCCCTTGGGTCCTATCACTGATCACCACAGACAAGAGATCAGTGCCTGCCCCACTTTTTCCCTTCCTGAGGATGTTTCAGACTGCAATGAGTTCTCCCCTCAATCTCCTCTTCTCCAGCATGAACAGGCCAAGTAACCTCAGACACTCCTCACACAGCTTCTCTTCAAGACCCTTCACCATCCTTATTGCTCTCCTTTGGATGTTCTCTAACAGTTTAATATCTTTCTTATATTGTGTTGCCCAAAACTGCACACAGTGTTCAAGGTGAGGCCGCCCCAGTGCAGAGCAGACTGGGACAATCCCCTTCCTCACCCGGCTGGCAATAGTTTGCCTGATTCTCCTGAGGACATGGTTGGCCCTCCTGGCTGCCAGGGCACTGCTGACTCATATTCAATTTGCCATAGACTAGCACCCCCAGGTCCCTTTCTGTGGTACTGCTTTCCAGTATTTTTCTTTTGTACTCAAAAGCTATCTCTCATAGCTTACAGGTACCTTTTAGAAGTTCATGACTCCCCAACCCACCAAATTGAATTAGATCAGAGATTCTTTGAAAACATATCAAGGTTTCTGCAGGGCCCATCAGACTATTTCACATCACTGTTATATGAATTTCCTCTGTTGTGTTTTCTGAGTAATACTTTCATTAATTCCTACTTCTTCTAACCCCAAGATCTCTTACAAAAATTTCTTCCTAAAACTCAGCATTCCTGTACTTCATGACATATGAATCATTTATACAGCATCTTCTCATTTTAATGCCTGTGTCATGTTATTTAGATGAACACTTGTGTACTGAGAACATTTTTGCATTTCCAACCCAAGAAAGCCCACAACATTCTTACTCAGCCAATCTGTGTGGGCACAAGAATAGTTTTAAAGTTCTACACTTTCACTTGCTTACTTAAAGTATGTAGAGGAAGAAAAAGGAACAAAAACATCTTCAGAAAGAAGAAAAAAAACCCCAAACAACAAACAAACACAAAACAGGTTATAAGTATTTCACCTAGAACACTAGAGACTTCTGAAAAGCAAGTATGTAATCCATACCTAACCTCAAAAACCTGAGATATTTAAGAAATTTTTTTTCATCTGTGAGATCTGTTCTAAGTTGCTGCCATGAGGAACTCTAGTGTGGTGCACAGGGGAACAGAGACCTGCCAGGAGCCCACAGTTAATGCCACAGTGGCTGATGAGACCTGGGTGAAGCCAGAAACATTGTCAGCCAAGCAGTTCAACTTCTAAAAGAAGCCACTGGGGAGCATAAGTAGTCAGGGTGTGGGGGTGTCAACAGGGGCACCATGTTGACACCCCCACAGCCTGCACAGAGGGGTGCACAAGAAGGGCACTGATACCCAGATAGCTCAGCCAGGGAGAAATATTGTCCACTCAGCAGAAAACCACTGCCTCTTCAAGCTCTGCACCACCATTAGGAGGTGCATGCTGCCCAGACAGAGCTCCAGTGGGAACTATCACCCAGCTTTAGACTGGATATTATCAAAAATTATTCACCAGAAGGGTTATCATGCATTGGGACAGTCTTCCCAGGGAAGTGGTTGAATCACCACCCCTTGAAGTATTTAAAAGTTGTGTGGATGCACTTGGAGACATAGTTTAGTGGTGGACTTGGCCGTGCTGGGTTAATGCCTGGACTCAATGATCTTAAAGGCCTTTTCCAAACTAAATTATTCTGTTATTTGTAACCTATTGAAATGCATGATTTCTCATCAGTTAATACATTTCCTTTCATATCATTCTATACCCTCATTTTTCTGATTAGGATGTAAACCTTCAGGGATGAATATAGAGTAGTTTCATATCTGCATAGATGCTTAAGTCTATACTTAAATAACATCTCCTTACCCAGACCTGTAAAAACGCACTTCAGTGTAGCATCCAAGCATTTTCCACAGTCCCTGATTTTGTAAACCATTAGCTGTATAAACAATGTCCAATCTTTCATCCACTTTCCAGAGGGATGGCTGCAGAATGTTTTGTTTTAGTGGCGGTGGATTTAGCTTGTCCTTAGTGAGGTGGGTTGAATATCAAGCCCTGCCAATGACCAGTTCAAAATGTTCCTGCACTGCATTGGCCCAACAGCCAGTGAGCTCTGTCTTTCTCATGGTCAAGCTCTCATGAAGAAACCTCTCTTTTGCTAGAGCCAAGTTTTGGGACAAGCCTTGAAACTCCAGGTATCAGGGAATGACTTTGAAAATACAGTTGGACAATGCTGAATCCCCAGCTTTGTCTTGACATTCTATGGGAAGCCAATAGGCACATAAAAAAGCTGGTCTAATGTGCACTTTGAAGTCTAACTCCTTAACAAATATAAAAGCTACTACCTCAGTCAGTGTGGGAAGAGGTGGGGGCCATTGTGGAAGAATCAAAACAGAAAACATTGAGTGGTGTTTTACAATATCTGCAAAGTCACAAATGTGTCTGCTACCAGACTCAATTACTATAATGTTCTGAAACATCCCATACTGGAAAAATTAAACATACCATCCTTCCTTTACAGTGAGGTAGGGAAGAGAGCTATGTTACTGCCACTGTGCCTGTTGTCTACCCAGCCTTTTCATAAGTAATATATCAAGACTGTATTATGTGTCCCAGGGTAAGAGCTAGGCACTATGAATGTCAGGGTCTACTGACAAGGTAGATAATGCAACACCTTTTATTGGGCCAACTAATAAAATATTATGCTTTATCTTTCAGGCCAAAAAGCCTCTGTCTTTTGGATGTTGTCAGAATTTCCAGAGTGTGGCATTTAAATGAGGCAACTGACTTAAATCATTTCAACTGTCCAACATCAATCACATCCTAGGGCTACAGCAAAAAGAAAAGTCTCCTGGGAGAAAGAAACAGGAAAGATGTTCATAAGCCCTATTTCCTGTTTATTAGAAGCTGTCCTGCTAACTTGAACTCTAAAATTATTCTATGCTTTTCTTCAAAGCTATTGCATAGGCCATGTAAAAACTGTCAAAATGAGAATCAGGTGTTGAGATACACAAGGAGAAATTACAATGCCTAATTAATTCGCAAGTGACTCAGGAAACCTTAAAAAGAAGCAGAAATTTCTTAGAACATCTCCTGATGAACAAACATTGAGAGAAACAAAATAGAGACAGAATAAAGCAACAGAGCTCCATTTAATTTAATATGAACTAACCTAGCTAAAGGAAAACAAGAAAATTTCAGCAGGAAAAAAACAACCCAACAACAAAATAACAAAAAGTCCAGCAGGCCAACTGCCCTGATCTAAGGAATCACTTATATGAATGACAAGTTTCTTATGCATTTCTAGGTTTTCTGGTGAAGGTGGGTGAAAGACCAAACAACATTGTCAGTAAAGGTTCAAGGATGGGAAATGGAAGAATAGAATTTTAAAATTTCTGAAACAGTTCTGAAGGCATCTTCCTTGCTGCCTTTGATTAAAACTTTGAAAACTATAATCACCACAATTGTAGATGAAGTTTTTACTTGTTTTACTCAAAAGGGTAATATAAAACATTGAACTATCTCCTGAAATGGTATATAAGACCTGCAGAACCTGAGAATAAAGACCTTCTGCGCTCTAGTCCTCTGTCAAGGAGCAGAGCTGGGGAAAGAAGTACAGACAAAATGCCGACAGGGACCCCTCTGTAACTTCACAGAAAAGAAGATGCAGCTGGCCAGGAAAACTATTGTGAGGACATACATTGCTCCTCTGTCTGGCAAAAACACAGGTTTCCTTAGAAAAGGATTGCTCTTAAACCTTCAGCTAGTAAAATATCTCAGGCCTCTTTTCCAGCTATTTTCTTTCACTGATGAATATTTGGGGAGTTAGGATACCATTTCATTATTAATTACTCTTGATGCTACATGTGAAAATAATTATTCTCATCCTCCTTTACAACAACCAGTAAGACCCATATATAGCTGCCACTGTTGATTGCTTTATGACCCGTTTAATACTTTTACATCTCTTCCAGAAGTGTCCTCAAATCCCTTTCTCTTCTCATAAGATTTAGTTCTGCTGCAGACCCCAAGATGATGAGAAATCACTGTACATTTTAAACTTTTTTCAATGGTAAATTAGTACTCTCTGTGCTAAAGGACAGCAGCAGACATTCTTTAACAAGCTTCTTTAGTTCCCAGAGTAATGGAAGAACTATAGCTAGCAATAGGCAATCACTTTAAAACAATGATGTAAGGACACTAGCTCACCAGCACCTTGGCTTAAACGATTTATTGAACCCTCTAAACCATGAAACTTCTTAACCTATGCTATACAAAGGGTAATTTTATAGCTTGAATGCATGAGAACATTCTATGTCTTTACAATGGAAGTGGGAGATGTATTTGTCTAACATCCCAGACTCAAAAATCTGTTGCTAAATTAGAAAAAATTAAAAAAATGTAAAGCACATGAGCAATATTCAGTATCTTATTTTTTTGTAATTTATATATTAACCTTTTATATTATTTGCAATAAGTTATAAAGTCCTTTCCAACTAGTCAACTAGTGTCATTTTTTCCTATTTTCTTTGTCATTACCTATCAATTTTCTAATGTATTACTCATGTTGTCAGAGTGTTGATAATAATTTAAAAAATATCACATTAAGGAACATAACTGTCTTTCTAGATGTAGAAACAAATGCCATCTGTGAATTCATGCAGAATTATACATTATCAGAATTCTTTATACACTTTGAATAATTATTTACCCAAGCAAGAATATTAAGAATACAATTGTGTCATGTATTATTCTCATTTCAAGTATGGATGCAGTGCAAGAGAGGAAAAATAGGGTAACAAAACAAAGTGGGCAGGGACACTGTTACTAAAGAATGTACACAGTGTCCAGCTCAATACCTAGTTTGTTTTGCAGCTGCACTCAGTAGGAATTACATGATTTTACTTGTCATCCAGCATTTATCTGCTTATTTACAGGACTTTGGAGTCTGTAAGTACAAACCTAGGAACTGCAGGATAACTGAGGATAACTTTTTTAAGTCTGGATGTAAATCTCTTCCCCCATTCACATACATCTCATAGGTGGCAAATGTCTATTGTCTGTTTTTAAGAAGAACTATTAAAAGCACAAGCAGAAATTGTGAGATAGAATCCTCTTTTTTATTCCAGCTGCATCTGAGCTCAGCTTCACAGAACAGCTGTCCTATCTCCTTTACTTGTTAAGAGCTTAACAACATTTTCGTTGTTGGTGAAAAAGGAAGCAGCATGCTTCACGTATTGATCTGGGCACACAATCACAAGTCCCACTTCAGTCTTGTTTCAAAGACCACTACACTCCTCTTGATGGCAATAAGCACCTGGATTTTCAGGCTGGATCATGGACTTCTAGGAAACAAAAAGAAGCTCTGAAAGAAGTCCAGTTGCAGATAGTTTCCAAAATGCCTGCATGCCCAGACTCTTAAAAATGGAGTAGGCTATTTTTGAAAAGTTGCCTGACTCACTGTATTAAAAGAGCCCTTTAGGACCATGCAAAAAAAAAAAAATGTCCTGGAGACACCCATTTAACTTTATTTTAGTGAGAAAAAAAATATTAGTTAAGGACAGATTTTGAATTAATAATTTCAGTTATTCTTTCACAAGATTTTAATGTGCTGTTTGCTGATCTAAACAACAAGGCAATATAACTAGGGATATTTCTAGTGATACCAAATAAATATTATTTTGAATTTTACAACTCCTTATATTTATCTAATTATATTAATAAATACCTAACTGAATATCTTTGAAGTATTAAATAATTGCCAAATGTGATACACAATTTGTTAATGACTCCAGCACAACATTAGAGCAAAAATGCATGTCAATAACAGCACACAACCTCAAATGAAACTTATTCCAGGCTACACATTTAGCATACAAATATGTCCATGTCCATAACGAGGAGGGAGAAAATTTGGAACAGGAAGCATGTACCATAGAAAATAAGGAATAGCACATTTTTCTTGATTGTTATTTCTGTATCAAAAAATTATATATGACTATGGTATAAATACTAGTTCTATAAGTAAAACACCTTGTAATGCTTCGTATTTGATTGTTCACCAAATAGGCTTTAAAATTCTTATGAAAGGTGATCTCACATTGTCAATGGATTACAAATAGATAATTTGTCAAATCTCTAAAATATTGAATACTAACAAACAACAAAAAAGACAGGTTAAGATCATGCTGGGAAAAAATGGTAACACCAGTTGCACGCTTTCAACTATCAATTCACTCTAGTAAAGCTCATTTCCTCCACTGATTCATGTTATGGTTCAGTCCTCTCCTGTCTGACTTCCGCAGCATCAACAAAAGCAAAAGAACTGCTCTGCTTGGAACTTTTAACAAAGCATATCTTCAAGAGACATTTGCTTTACTACATTTCTTTTCTTTACTGATTGAGCACTTATGCCTATCTTTCAAATAGCACTACAACATGCAGATGGGTTCACTCTAATTAAATCAGTCCACAGAAGGTGGCTGATGATGAAAAGTAAAGGTAAGTCACTAAAAACAATCTGAACAAAAAATATTTTCTTATAAACAGTGTTGGTTTGTTTGTTTTGTTATTTGTTTTCTCCATAGCTTTTGAATCAGGTAAAAAACATGATAGACAAAAACTATAATCTGATAAAAATGGAAGACTCAACAGAAAAAAAACAGAAGCAACATCTTCAGGTTATACACTCAGCCAGATTTTCAAATAGAACAGCTAGCTCTCTAGGAGATCAGATGATTCCAATTATTTTGGTAAGGTTGTCTTTGATCCAACTGAAAATCTACCCCACTTTTTTAGCACTGATTAAAACCCTAGGACATGCAACGTTCTGTTATAACTTAAGGCAAAATATTTCTTAGTCCACACAAAAAAAGGTATATCTACAGTAAAAGAGAAAGGATAATTAATGTGGTATCTTCTAAAGGTTGCACAAAAACATTTCTAAACTTCTTCAGAAAACAACATCATTGTGTACTTGCACATGATTTCAGTGCCAGAATTTAGGGACAAATTTTGATGCTCTGCAAAGATACTATACACTCATGCAGATCTAGGTCTAAAATTTCTCATCTCCACCCAAATATTCAACTCTTTCTTTTCTAAGGATGACTTTGAGAGAGATTATTCTTTACTTCCTCAATGCTTTGAGCATTTGATATCATTATAGTCTAGAAAAACATACCAAAGTATTCAAATTTAAAATATTTTAAATCAAAAATAGATAATACTTGAAAAAAGCTAACCAAATAAGTGGCAAATGTAGCTTTCTTAACATCTTCACATCAGTCATTTACTCCTTGATCAGTCACACTTAACAAATACTGATTATGGAGTTTAGTGAATTTCTGTCAGCCAGTGACCTATGAAATGTGAATGAACAGACAGAATATTGTCATCTGATGTTACACACTATGATTTCCATTATCACTTATGTTTCACAAAAGTGAGTTTAAGGCTTACCTTCAGGGTCCAAGTTTGAATCTTTTTCTGCATACATAAAAATACCAACTGTATTCAGTTACCCTTCGTGAAAGTCTAACTTATCTTTCATTGTCAACATTGAAGCACTGAAGTTTAGAAAAAAAGCAGAGACTTAAAACCAGTGTGAAAGTCCTCGAGGAACAAAAGAGTTTGCACCAAATGTTGTAGTAGCTTAAATTCAAGCATATTGTACTTCAGACAATAAAGGTTTTCATATTCAGTGGTTTAGATTCAGATTATACCAGTCTGTAAAATTCAACAAGTATTACTATTTCCTAGCAAGCTATTTTAAAAAGTTTCAATGTACTCCAAATATTAAGATAAAATGGCAGAACTTTGTATTTCCTAAAAAGATTTTACAAATACTCAACTTCATTGAAAACTGTATCTGTCATACAAGCAACACAGACTTTTCTACAAGGTATTTTACAGTTTAATAAAATTCCCAGAGCTCCCACTGGACACACATATTTTTATATGACTGTTCAGTCCTTGACCACTAAAATATTTGAGAAAGGAAAACAAAATAATAGATGTCCCAACCTGCTGAAGGGCTTCAGATTTGCTTGTTGACCTGATCTCAGACCTACTAGCACTGTCTTCTTCTGAACAGCCCTTCCCTGCTTATAAATGAAGTTGTATGCTTCCAAGTACAGATTCAAAAGGTCATGCAAAAAATACTTTTGCCTGTACAGTACTCCAAATCCTCTATGCTTTACATCTGTCCCATGTGCCTGTCACTCACACTTCTGAACTTTACTTAACTTTAGCACCTGGTGAACATAACAATCTGATGAAAGCAGAGACAGCTCTTGGCCTTCATGAATGAGTGACAGCAGCTTTCAAGACAATACTCACTCAACAGACTTCAGAGTTTTAGTACTAACATTAAAAAGTGATTTAGTTTCCACATCTTCAAAGAGCAAACATACACTTCCAGTCTGAACAAAATTAAGTTTACATTAAGAGAAACATTTAACAATGGAGAAGATTCCAATGTCCTCTTGTGACATTGGAGGGGGATGCTGAAAAAAGAGTAAAGGGAAACCTTTATAAGAATGTGGTATTTTCCAAGTCATTGTAGTTTTTTTAACCTCACATTTCAACATAGCAGTGAAAAAAAACACTAAATCAAAATGTCTTAGAAGTCTACAAGCAAAGAAGAAAACCAGATGAAACAGACTTTGATCCATCCAGAAATTAAAAGGAAATAGGCACCATTTTCAGTCTGTGCCCAGAAATTTACAGTGGGCTTTTAAGTCATAGTCTAATAAAATACAAGCATTGCTAACAATTTTAACAATGCTGAACACTTAAAATACAACTTTTTTGTTTTCTTATATTGCTACTAGTCTCTAACACTGAAAAACATTCTTTAAAACATCCAAATACAATGTTAATGAACATAGGAGATTTTTATTTCAAAATACACTCTTGAAATTGGTGAATCAACAACTGGAGTGGTATCATAGTCACCATTAATGTTGTAGCTCCTTCCTTCTCTCTTCTTTCTGTCAAAGGAAAACTCATACTATTAAATTCACTACCACATCAGAACACCACCACCACCCCAAAAGGAAAAGCAATCGCCACCTAACTTCAAAATCTCTGCCTTCTAGCACGTGCTGAAAGAAAATGTGGTTCCTATCCTTTAACCAAACACAGTCCTAAATCTTAAAATCACAGTCTGTACTTTTGTCTGAGAGTGGTATCGAAGTCAAAATCCCTTTCTATCTCCTTCCAGAGTCTGGAATCTCTTCTGCTCAAGCACTTCACTCTCAGGATCTAAATTTCCAATCTCAGTTGTATCTATCTTTGACAGGATTTTGTCAGAAATGTCAGTTTCATGTCCCATCCATCTTGAAGTTTTAAAATCTCAACTTCCTATCTGAGGACTCTCATCAGAGATTGCACCAGCAGGTGAGATTTAAAAGAATTTAAAACTTCATCATCATTTTAAATTACTTCCTTCTGCAACACTAACAAGAGCATATTTTAAATCCATAGGTGGGATTGCTTTTTTCCCCCCTCAGTTTTGAAATACATATTAAAAGGCAGATTTCTTTCACATACTTGTGCAAGCAATGATGCCTGAAGGTAAATGGGGTTCTGTTTGTAACTGCTTTTATCTTCCAAATCATAGGTGCTGTCTGCAAAGCAACAGAACACGCTGAATCCATTTCAAAGAAAACTGTGACAAAATGACTCATGCACCTGCCAGAGTAAAAAAGGATACATTTTGTTAAACAAATAAAGAAGACCCCCATCCCAGCAATACCGTTGTCAATTGCTGCATTGCTTCAAGGAACCAAAACTCCGTGAAAATAGAACAAACTGTTGGAAGCTAATTGCAGGAAGCTTAAGCCAGTTGTTTGAGCACTTGTATTTCACAATGCAAAGGCTTCAGGAAAACGAAATCTATAATTTCCGCTTTTGAATCTTTGTTTTTCTAACCAGTTTACTTCACATGCACTCACTGTTGGTTTTAAGTAACTACTGCAGCACAAACTCTTACTTGAAATACAAGAATCACTGATTCAGACAGAAATACATTTCTTGAGGAAACGAGAGTTGCAGCAGCATCCACACCACTGTGTCTTCACACCGGGTGTGCTGCCAGGCACCCGCTGCAGTAACTCCCTTCCTATCCCTTGCTTCAGACCACAGCCCCTCTTGCTTGTGATTTCTACAAGCAACTGAAATAAACTTCTGCTCAGTTATGATTAAATACATGAGGATGGAATGGGGAAAAGTGGGATATTGAAAAATAGGGGACACATGACCAAAGCAAAAAAAAGCCCTCAAGTTACTATTCTGGGAGACCACACTCATTAGCAGAAAGGCAGTGTGTTAGCATCTTTTTTATCTTCAAATAATGTTATAACTGCAAATTGAAAATAATCCCTATAAAAAGTGAAGTACCACTGTCACTTTATGACCTGCTTGATTTAAAACTCTACATTTTCAAATCAAAAAACTAGAAATGAATTGTAAATTATGAATAACTCCTTAAGGTCATAAGCATCTCTAGTTTGCCTGTATCACAGAAAACAGGATTTTATTTATTTATTCTTCAATAACAAGTCCTATCACTTAATTTGATTTTGCAAAAGCAGAGACCTAAATAGTCAAGTGGAAATTCACAATGACACATTTCCCTAATCTCAACAGTTCAGTGGGGGCTCTATAAATAGCAGGAAACAGAAGACAACAGACACTGTAAACTCTTCTCACCTTTCAGAGTGCTTTGAAAGCACAATACAGAAAACAGAATTAGACAATTTGAGAAAAAACATGATTACATCATATGTGGTAAAAGAATAATTAAGCTTCTACCTAAAAACAAGTAAGACAGAAGAACCACTATTGCTGCCCCACCAACCTAAACTAGAAGGAATTGCCAAGCATCAATAACACAATCAAAGACCTCACACATGCATTACCTGTTCTGCATGAATTCCTTCCTAAGAGAATGTCTGTGGTAAAATCCCATCAACTTGAACAGGCCCAAAAGCTCATTCTCTAAGAGTACCCTAACTATGTTTCCAAATTCAGAACTTTACTTTGACCTTAACAGAAACAGATTTGTTACACAAACTTTTCTGGATCAAGCCTAAAGAGATGAGTTTGAGTGGGACTTTATTTTTTATTTTTAAAAGGAAACAGCAGATGAGAGATGGCTGTGGTTGGATTTGACTGATTCAGTATCTGACAAATTCAGTATCTGAATTATTCAACATAGACTCCCTTTTGAGTCAGAAGTGAGCAAGTCAGAGTAAATTCCATCCCAAAGCAAATGTTCAGCAACATTAAAACCAGGTGAATTGAAAGTCCTCCTAAAGCATCCAATTCTCCGCACTTCATAATGAACACAAAACTTACACCATTTAATAGAGCTAGAATTTTACCTTAGGAAATCTTAGCCTATATTTAAAGTAAATTGATGCCCTTAAAGCCACATTTCAAAACCAAGTTTCATCTCATTTTTTCATAGAGCATATAAAATTTAATGAGCTTTCCCTAAAAAGTAAAACTCAAATGATTATATATTCACTGTCCCCTCAATAAGCTTACTTCATTCACATTTCAAAGTGAACAAGTTTTTAAGGATATTAAAGTATTAATTCCCCCCTCCCTTGTTAGAAATTTACACCTAGGGAGAAGAAAGACACTATTTATCCCTTTAGTAATAGAAAATCAGAAAGAGGTAAATCAAAATCTCTCTCAAGAGCCAGCAGTCAACATACAAAAAAAAAAAAATCTTTTATCCATTAAGCAGGTACACAGCTCCAGACAAGCTACACTCCTGCTGTGGTGGTTGCATGATAAAATATACAAATGTGGGCTGGTGTGCAAGGACTGGTGACAATAGAAAATCAAGTTTCATTAGTTCTGCTACTAATGGAACAGTTTGTTTTAGCTTATAAATGTTACAGAAAAATGTAATGGCTATTAGAAACTTTGAAGATTACATTTGAGCATTAAAGTGTGAAATAGGAAAATTTATGTCTGTTTTAATTGAAAAGTTTAATGCAACCTTTATGGCAGTTACCTCCTGATGTATCTGCAAATGTCTGCAGAAAATTTTTTTGCTGTGCATATTTTACATATGCCAGGGATTCTAACTATGAGAATTAAATGGTGAGGACAGAGACAAATTAATGGAGATTCAATTGAGATGTTCATAATTAACACTTGAGCGTGATCACTTTGTCCTTTTTACCTTTCTAGTTGTATAAAACAAAGGGGAAAACAGTGCAATCCTAGAGAGATCATTTTAGTACTTCTGACAGGAACACCTCTCCACATAATGTATACTTGAAGTGTATATTCAATGGTATGTAGGTCAGCACCTCAAAACTCCACCTGCAGCACTCTAAAAAGTTTAATTCTTCTGCTGCAGTTAGTTGAATTTGTACTTAAGTAAGGTAAAGCAAAGATAATGAAGCTACAAGGTCTCAAGTAACAGAAAGACAATTGTGCTCTCTGATGCACCTGATTTATAAACTATGTGCAGAAACCATTTTGTCACTTGAAGACTGTCTTTTATAGGCTCAACACGTGAGAGTCCAAAGATGAAAACAGATTGATACAGAAAATTATCCTTAATACTTTCAAATATGTGGATCTTTAATTCATAGTTCAGTTCTGCTGTATTTTCATAACAGACAAAAAGCTACTAAAGACAACATAATGACAAAGAGTTTTGTGAAATTACTCGTTTGTCAATTATGCCAGAATTTAGGCCATAACTTGTGGCACAGAATATGTAACAAGTTCGTCAAAAAACAAACCACATCTGCCAGAAGAAAATAGGATGAGGTGCATAGAAGGAGTATCTACAGCTGCAATAGCCCCTCATGCACCACAAAACTTGTATTTCATCCTCTCCAGCAGCATCAGAAAAGTTCAATATTCATTCATTAATTGTAAGATTATACTGAATTCAAATATGAAAACTAAAATGCTAAGTTGCTCAGAGCCCTGTTCAACCTGATCTTGAAAGTTTCCATGGATGGTGCATCCATCCTCTGGGCAACCTGTTCCAGTGTTTCACCACTCTCACTGTAAAAAAAAAAAAAACAAACTTAATTCAATATAAACCTACCCTCTTTCAGCTAAAAACTGTTGCCCTTTGTCCTGTCGCTACAGGCCTTGGTAAGAAGTCCCTCTTCATATTTTTTATAAGCTCCCTGTAAGTATCAAAAGGCCATGATAAGGTCTCCCAGGAACCTTGGCTTCTCCAGGCTGAACAGCCCCAACTCTTTCAGCCTGTCTTCATAGCAGAGGTGCTCCAATCCAATAAGCATCTTCATGGACCTTCTCTGGACCTGCTCCAGCAGGTCTATGTCCTCCTTATGTTGAGAACCCCAGAGCTGCATGCAGTGCTCCAGGTGGGGTCTTACCAGAGCAGAGCAGAGGGGCACCGTTGAGCTGCTGGCTGTACTGCTTTTCATACAGCCCAGGATATTATTTGTCTTCTGGGCTCTGAGTGCACATTGCTGAGTCATGTCCAGCTTTCCATCCACCAGTAAGTCCTTCTCCCCAGGACTGCTCCCAATCCCTTTATCCCCCAGCCTCTATTTGTGCTTGGGATTCCTCCAACCCAGATGCAGGACTTGAAATATATATATATATATGTGTACATATTGTCACAACTCTGTCTGAGCACAAGCACACTGAGACTCTGTACAACTCACTGGGAGCATAATGTGGATCACACAGTTTCCTCATTATAGGCACAGGAAAATTCATATTCCTTTCTCCTCAGACTAGAGATATAGTCAGGAGCAGCTTATCAGGTTTCAGTAAAAGCTCTTGTCTTGTATTACTGGCTCAAGTTGATCAGAAAGACATTGCCTATTGACTTTATTTAGATCAAAAGTACTTGAAAGAAATAATAGAGGAAACAAACCTCTCTTCCCTATGAAATATGTGATTGCACCATCCAAAGGATAAATGATAGCTACATTACTGAAATCTGTGGGCTCTTTGCTCCATTTGGAACACTTTGAATACTCTGTGAGAACAGATGTACATTCAAGTTACCAGTTGAGGTCAAAACAAATGTAGCGGCAAAAAACCCTGCTTCATTATCTGACAGCTTGTCTACAGCTTATATAAACAAGTTAAGGGAGGTGATTGCTAAATGGGCCCTTAGAAGGGTGATTTAAGTACCTGTTGGCTGGCACGTACTCACAACTTCGTTTGAACTGGCAATTTGAGACTAGGAAATACAATTTACATCCTTACTGTACAGTATGGAAAAACGTCACGGCTGTTGTATAAAATAAGATGCAAGAGAAAAAGCAAATGTTGGAGAAAAAACTTCAGTAATTAATATAAAAAAAACCCCAAAACATGACTTAAGGAGTCCAAGCATGTGAGAGAAAAATTTCATCTTAAAGGAGTGCATAGAAAGTAATATTCCTGTAATTTTCTACAGAGGATTCAGAACTCTAACATCTCTATATGATGTTCAGTTTTGTAAATACCACTGATTTATGCAACAGTGAGACAATAGGAATAAGTTTTTCATCATATTTGAGGGCTCTAGTGTGAAGCAAAGCAGTGTGGCACCAATTGGTGTGGCAATCTGGGCACTAGAGATAAAGGGCAGAGAGAGAACGGTTGTGTCGTGGTTTGACCCACGATAAATGCCTGATGTCCAGCAAAACTCCTTCAAGGCCTCCCCCCACCCCCTTTCACCTTCCAGAGGGAAGAAAGAAAACCAGCTAGTAATTTACAGCTAGAGATAACAACCGAAAGGGGAGTTTTGATTAATACCACGGGCAAAGCAGAACTTAGAATAATGCTTAAATTTATTGCTAACAAACTAAAAACTAAAACTAAGAAATAAAAACAGGTTAGAAACACTTTCCCACCACCACCCCTTGATCTGTCCATGCCCCCTCCTTTCCCTGATGGTGTGAGGGACAGGGGAATGGAAGGTTTACAGTCAGTTGTTGCAGGGTCAGCCATTCGCAGATCTAAGTCCAAAACTCAAGCAACAGTTCTGTCTCAGGGGGTTTTCCTGTGGGCTGCAAAGGGGACAGCTCGCTTCACCACAGTCATCACCACGGTCACAGGGGAATTACAACTTTGAGTCCTTCCCCTGCGCTCCGTGGGGTCCCCCCCACGAGAGAGAGATCCTCTGCTCTCTCGTGGGTCATTCCATGGGGTGCAGTCTCTCATGAAAAACTGCCTGTACCTACTTAGTATGGGATTCTCCCTTCATGGGTCTCAGCCGCAAATCTCTGCAAGGCTCTGCTCCACCTTGGGGAGTCTCCTGCTCAGCGTGGGTCCTCTCCCTCCGTGGGTCTCCGCTGCAAATCTCTGCGAGACTCTGCTCCAGCTTGGGGGGTCTCCTTCTCANGAAACTTCCAGAGGCTTCCAACAGAAGCCAATCTTCCTCTTATATAAAAAAAAAAAAAAACCCTAACCAGATAAACCCACGACAGGTTGGAAGAATAAGGAAAGTCAAAATGATGACTTAGAATTAAAAACACCTAGAAAAATAAACAAGGTGCTCAGGAGAAAGAATCTGAAAGGGTAAAAAAAAACCCCAAACCTGAACACAATCTCACATATATCATATTAAGGGATAGGTCTCAGAGAAGGAAACTGGTAAGAAGAAAAGACAAAACATTCATAGGAACATTGGAAGCTGTATGCTTCTACAATGTTAATATGAAATGCATTGATGTGTACACAGCACACACATCTACATTGACACATATGCGATATATAAGCTACCATTATGCCCAAATTTCAGATGGCCACATTAATGTTAGTTTTAAGCCTGTTATTTAGGTGTCCAGTCAAGGTTAACAGAGCACCAAGAAAAAGACCAAGGTGTTATGCATTCTTAAAATTCACAGATATGCTCATTTGGTAACATTTTAGCACTACATGGTCCACTTTCAGCAAAATTACTTCTTATAGCCATCTGTTAACATGCAAAGCTCAGTACCTGGAATTGGTAGAAGAGGTTAAAAATTATTTTATAATTACAATGAAATAGTTAAAATGAAAAGTGAATTGAAAAGTAAAAGCAGACACTTTTTCTCTTATAGCATTTTCAGAGTATTTTGGTCTTATACACCAAAAATAGCCTCCCTCCTTATGAATTATTTTAAAAATAAAATTTATTTCAAAAGTTTATTTGGATAAATTGAGATAATTTCCCATCAGAAATATGTTGAGCACTTAATGCTATTTTAAATTATCATGCATTTTTATGTGAGTTTTTGTAGATTTTTGTGCATTTTGGGGTAGCTTTTCCACTATGTTCAAATTTACATCAATTCAGATCTTTTGTTTCGATGTCAGATATTAGAGATTCAACATAACAAAGCAATGACTCACAGCATGTAAAATTCAGACAAGCATTTTTCTAGACTTTTGATTCTGAGAATAGAATCATGCATCTCTACTTAGTGATTTCTTTACTGGTTTAAATAACCTTTAAAGTCTTTTAAGCTATCCAGAAACCCCTGCCAAGATCAGACCTTCTGTTGGGTAACATTTAAATACCTAGTGAAAAAACCCTTTTCTCAAAGAGCCTGAAACGTAGGAAAATCTACTTCTAGTTAGTTAGACTTAACTCCCCTTTCAGTAGTGTTAAATGGATTCCTGAACAATTTATGCCTCCTAGGTTTCTTCCAGGGCATCATACAGAAAGCCAAACTCAGAGTTAAATGTCTAACACAGATCTCACAGAAGTTAGAGATTTAAGTAAGTGCAAAGACCGGGGTCTTTCATATCAGCAAGATGCAATCTACACAGCAGTTCAGATAATATTCGGGTCAAACTATTTTCTCAGAGTCCCTAATTTTTCAGTCTTGAAGGGAGTGGCCTGATGTAAATAATGATCATGACTTAGGAATTTTAGTTAAATGTCTGAAAAGTTCAGTGATGTGCACCATAAAGTTCAACACGACATATCCTCCAATCAGCCAGGGAACCAGAACAGCCCTCAGGCCATACCTAAGCCATTTGAGATTCACAAACTAAATATCCTGATCTAGGAGGGGCATCCAAGAGGCATACCCTGAGGAATAACTCCAGGATTTCCTCAATACTGTTTGCATAAAAAAGCCACAGAAGTATGTGAAGGGGGGAGAGCACATGTATAAACGCAAAATATCTTAAGCAAGTGCCCTAACAAACATGCTAGAGTCAGGCATCCAGCCATGGCTGATGTTTTCATTTACAGCATACTGTACATTTTTTGATCAAGTGCTGTTAAATACAGGTCTATAAATTATCCAATTGCTCTGGCAACCAGGCTGTAGTACTTATGCTGAACATTTTTATCAGCCAAGCACTTACAAGTTCGTATAATCACATAAAAATTTCTCTTTGAATCTGGATTAACTGTATTATAGCACACTAGGTGATTTTTCCTTCCAAATCCAGAAGATATACATCACAGAAACGGAAGTTACATTGCTTTAAACACGAATATGTAAATGGTAGGTAATGTAAATACATTATGCATTCAGGCTCATTATTTATAAACTTAGCATTAACTAAACCAATGCCAGTACTTAGAAGACCACAAAATAATGCATTTTTCCACATGAAATTATGACTGAAGGCCAATTCCCCCTCTCCCCACCCCAGTTATTCTTTTCTCTTTGACCAAAAGCTACGTTTGAGTCATTAAGATAAAGAATTTTCCCTTTCAAACCAATGTAAGTTTCAATGCTGATTTCAGTTTGGGAATAGTGACAGTTCATGAATTACAGGTTCTCGTACTCTTGTCTGACTCAGATTTATCAGCAAGGTCAGTCACGGCAGTGCGAGAACAGCATTGTAATTAGAAAGGTGATTGTTCTGCCTTCTAGGTGTAAATTGTCCCAGCAGTGCACAGTGAAGCCTTTATTTTATGCATAAATTAATTGCAGTAGCGATCAAACTACAGCTGGCAAGACAGCCAGCTGAGCAAAAATTGAAATTCCAGACTGCCAGTGTTCCTGCTGGAAAAAACAATGTCTTCACAACATGAACCTTCAGCTGTTTGAGGTGACAAACTGGAAAGGGAAAACACCACTTCAAGTACCTGCCTAGAAAGTGAGCAACTGAACAGCTGATAGTCTAGATAAAGCCAAAAGCTGAAGACAGAAAAATCCCTCAAGACTGGTTATATGAGACAGCAAAAGGTCAAATGTTTGAGGGTTTGTTTTTTTTTTTTTTGCAAATTACATTTGAGCTACAAAGCCTCTAAATAGGATTGTTGAGCTAACAATCCTAAGGCTTCTATACTTAGTTATTCCTTCAACCACTTCCTTCTGCTTTTGCATACAGAGATAGACACCAGATCAAAAGAAAACAATTATAAAACAAGGTGGTAGTCCCGTGACACAGGGTTTCCAGCAGCAGTAGCAGGAATTTTGAGCTGATTACCTTTTGTACATACTCTTGCACCCTAATGACACAGCCATCCTTTGAACAGACTCATGGAACACATATGAGTGAAAATAAATCTTGAGGAAAAAAAGCTGATATACTCAAAATATGAAAGTGAGGTGAGGACGTCAAGTGAACATCCTTCTTTCCCAGAAAAGATGGCTTGCTTTGGTTCCCTCCACTCTGGAGAAAAGTGTTGTCCTTGCTGTTTGAAAGTCTTGAGAGTGAATGATGAAGGAGGAAAAGAACTTTGCGAATTGGTGACACATCTGACCAAGAAAATACCATGGGAAGGTGCAAGATATCACAGTGGAGTTGTAAGTGTAATCTAGTTGCTCTTCTTCATTACCCTGTAGTAATTACTGCCCCATTTTTGTACGGGCTGGTTTTGGTGTAACAGGTTTGTTAGTCTTTCAGAATTCACAGAGTAGTAGTGAGGGAAGGATGATACTCTACCATTTAGCAGAAGGCTTAGGAAAACCTAAGACATCTTGACGACTGCAAAAATGGCTAAGTGTGAATGAGACCTATATTAGGAGATACAGAAATATATGGTTGTATTTATTTCTTAACTTATACTAAAGTACTAAAAAATCCTCAACAACATTCTGCAAAGAATTTTCTATGTGTTTATCTGTTGCACAAATACATATGTACCTTTAAAAGGCAATCTTCTGGATGTTTAGACGAAATATGACCTCTTGAGAAAACAAGACAAAAAATCAAAGGTGATACTTAGACCGACACAGTATGCCTTTCCTTATGCAGTAGCAGCTCAGCATTTTCTATCAGTCATGCAGAGCTCTGCTTACCTAACTTGTGTGGCAACATTTCACACAGTGCTTTGAAAAACCTAAAAGCTAACATTGCAAGCTGTACATGCAGACAATTATTCTGTATTTGCTTCATCCTTTTTTTTTCCCCCACAGATAGTGTGCTGCTTTTTATCTATCTCATTCACAGAGTACTTTGAAATGCCTGCCTCATATAATCTCAAGAAGGAAAGAACTTTTAAAGAAACAAACCAGCAACAGAATAAAATCTGAAAGGAAGACAGGGGTTTTCTCTTCTGCTGTTTCAGAGTCAGAACCCCAAGGGGAGGGGGCAACATGATAACAATCAATCCTATGAAAGGCAGATGATCCTCTCAAGATCTTGCTTAAAAATAAGATGACCACCTCCTCTACAGCATATCCTGTTTAACACTAAGTGTTTGAAGGCATATCTTCTATGAACACATTTTATTCTGCCATGTCTAGTCAGACAACTGAATGATTAAATATGTACCTGTCCCTGAACACCCTAAAAGATCATAAGACAGCTCCACTACATATTATCATCCAGCATTCCTGAGGCAAGAAAAATGAGAAGAACAAATATTCATTGAACATTCTACATGTTGAAAAAGGGGTTGCCACATTAAGAAAGCCCTGGTTTTTTGTTTGCCTTTTTTTTTTTTCCAGGAGAGGTATGAGCTTTCAAGATAAACTATGAAAGATTTCGTTTGCCTGCTTTTCATCAATAAAATAAAATACATTTCTATTTGTAATGATTTCTGAAAGTTAGTTCTAGATTTAAATTAAAAAAAAAAAAACAGGTCATTCTCAAACAAAAATGCAAAGCCTCTGCCTCCCCTCAAAAGCTCTGAGGAATATAAATTTAGATTTCAGATTAAGGGTATGAAGCTTAATGAAGAACTCTAGGGACAAGCTGCCTTCTAACAGCTACCCTGGGGAAAGTGTGACAGCACTGAAGAGGGACCAATCTCTGTGTGTATGAATCAAACAGATTTTTAAGGTCCCTACTTCCTTCTTGATACAGCTCAAGCATTCCTGTATTAACTACCAAGCAAAAATATCCACTCTTTCTGCTTATCCTGACCTCATTAGCATGCTGTCGATTGTTTAATAGAGGAGTCTTTTTCATTGTATATTCTCTTTCAAATTGTACTGCCCCCCAGCCTCGCTTCTCTCCAAGGGCCTTTAATTGTGCAGACTACAGTCATTTGACAAGCATGGCAACTGCTTTGATTTGATGCCACAGGATTATTTATGTGCTGCCTTAATTTTAAAGAGCAAACCTGATTAAAACCAAAACCTTGAACTCCAGGATTCTTTAAATAAGCTGCAGAATCATCAGTGCAAAATGGACATTTCCAGCAAAGTGCTGTTTTACTAAGACATTTCAAAGAAAAATGGCAATAAATGATTGCCTGTGTCAATTAAAAATATGCACACACACTCTGCAGTCATAAAGTAAGATCTTCTAAAAGTCTGAAGCCCTGAAATGCACCTGTTCAATACAGTAAAGAGAAAGGAAGTAATTTTAATTAAAAGAAACCTTCTGTCTGCTCTACACCTATGCCTAATTTACACTGCACTGATTATGCAGGTAAAGCAATTAAATTTCAAATGGAAATCAGTTTTTTGCCATTGTTTGGACTGAAATTATGTGCTTATCAGAGCAGAGTCTAGAAAAAGAAAAATTCTTGGAGTAATTTAAGAGAGGTTGTTATATTACAGCAATGAGCATGAACAAAATGAATGCAAGCAGTTAGGGAAAGAAGATTTCACTCAGTGTGAATGACTGCAGTCTTAATTCCCTAATTCTGTTTTTAAAGTGCACAAGCCTTTGATCTGAAGCCTGTGACCATGAACTCTCCCATCTTCCTTACTGAGTTTGGACACAAAATATTAGTTATAAATGTTTTTCTTAAGTAGTCAGCTCTGAACATCTGAAGAAGAGGCAGTGTAGAGGTGAGTAGTATATTATTTTTACAGTTCCAAAAAGTTTTTATGAGCACATGCAAACTATCACAGGACCATAGATACATAGACACTTCTTAGGAGAAGACAAGTATTTAGTTCATACCATGCTGTATGTCAGTACATTTGCTTAGGTCATGAAAAATATTGAATTAAATTAACAAAATAGGAAACAATGAAGATATGGAAAATAATTTTAATTGAAAACTGCTTGGGAAACTTATTAACGTCCATAGTATTTTAGGTAGTGGATCAGCACCTGAACAGCAGACCTGTTAAGATGTGTGATAAGAGGCTGGTTTCTCCAGACAAAGGAGCAGATCAGCCCTAACCTGGGAGGGAGGGAACCCTGCTCACCTAATCAAGGACATGAGTCCCTGCCCTGATTCCCTCCCTGGACATCCCAAAATGTTTTCAACCCCACAGACTGGGGGTGGCACCCATCTCTGAGTCAGCAGGAGACCCTGTCCTGAGATCAGATACCCACTAAGGAGTTACTGCTGAGGAATATGTATATATTTCCCAATAATGAACCTTTATCCTCATCAGTCAGGGGATAGGGGAATAGGATGAGGCCAACAGTGTTGTTTGTGTGATTGCTGAGAGTCTCTGTTTGTATTGATCTGTGTGGCTGGCTATGTGCATGTGTAAACACATGTGTGTGTGTCTGCATCTACTGGAAGTACATGTTCAGTCTTGCTACTGGCTGGACCTGGGACATGGAGCTGTGGCAGCACTGGCTCTGTTGGACTGCTGGATAGAGGACGCCCTTCAAGGACAAAACCCAAACCAACACTGAGGAGCATTCAGAATGTGTCCTAAGATTTATTTATAGAAATGTACAAATTTTTTTGGCAAGGTAGAAAGCAAACTGTACCCTTCAATGTGTGGCTAACACACGATCACCTTCTTTTTTCTTATTCTTAATGTTATTTCTAATCCGTGGTCCTATTCCCAAATACTCCACTTGCCTAAGAGTTGATAAAATTAAAATGTGGTGAATTCTAGAAATAAATGTTCTAAAAATGGAGATAAACTCTCTCTGCAAGTCAGTTTGTAATTGCACACATGCACAAAATATGTATACACAAACACACACTCAAATTTACATGGACAAATACAGATATATTTCTATATATAAAGAAATTAAGTAAAAGGTGATGCCATTAGTTTGGTAACTGAGGACATGCCCCCTCACCACAGACAGGGAGTTTTCAGATTTTGGATCAAGGACAGGTCTGTATGCAGGTTGTTATAGAAAAGCAAGCCCACCTCAGAGAGCAAAACAAAGAAAATTAGCATAAACTATATTCTATTTTCAGTTGCTTAGCACAGTTCTATTTTTCAGCCTGAAAAGGGTTTCAGCATGTCAAGCCAGATCACCTCCCAGCATGATGTGACCTTCCTTCAGGCTGGTCACTCAAGTGAAGTCACAAAGTTTCTAGGGCACTTCATTTTAACTGCAGTGGTTTGAGGCTGTTTTATGCTCATATTAACAACTTTCTCTGGGTTGCATAAACAGTTCTTCTCATGTTCTCTTGAGTTTACTACAAGTCAAAGTTGCATTAATATATGTAAGGACAACTAGGAAATCAGTAAAAGAGAGCAAAGCAAATGTAAAGGACTTGTATGTGAGTTCCTAGGTATTATTATAGTGAAATAAAGTCCTTGTTTTGCTTTCCTTTCCCAGATACATATTGTTTGTTTTCCTTCACTTATCTGTTCAAATTTCAGCTGCACAGAAATAGTTGAAGCATCACCTAGCACTCAGCAGGGTTTGAATCAGTTTTTGAAGTTAAGGTTGAGTCTTGCTTGGATTCCCATGGACTACGGATGTAAGAGTCAGGGCTGATGGCCATCACTGTAAATTGTGGCCCACTACATCTAATGAAACATGTAGCAGAGGCAATGTGTACCTGGCCAGGTACATCTAGTTGCATGCCTACTCCATGCTCTGAGTCAGTCCAGTTCTAGCTCTTCAACAGGGGAAATTTTCTTCTTGGAAACTTCATTGTCAATGAGACATTAGCGCAAACAAATCATGTCATGTAAATCCTTTCCATATATATATTTGCTCAGCTACATGTGAGGTTTATCTTAGTTGCTTAATGTCTGTAATTTGTGAGAGAGACAGGGATTTCTCGAAAACTGAGCACACCCATGTATTATTTCTTCCTCTGAGGATGAAAGGTTTTCATCCTGACAGTCTAACCATAATGACAAATGCTGAGATTTAAAACAAGCAGTAAGTGTACAGCTAATATTGTTGAAATGAACGACCCACATAATTTTTTAAGGCAGCCTTGTTTTCCTCAATCAGAAGCAGTTCAAATAAACCAAGCACTATTTAAAAAGCAAACAAAGAACTTGTGTATGAACTAGAACACAGGGAAGAAATGAGGCATGTCATTCCCATTAAACTATGCTCAGCATACAAAAGAAGACGACTACTCACTATGTTTTTTAAAAAATGCTCTTGAATGCCTTTACTTCTACATGCTGTACAGGCTTACCTATATTTGCATTCACCTTCTCTCATGTCCTTGCATGAAAGACTCAAATTTACTTTAACCTTGTCTTTTACATAACAACAGATTGCATAATAGGAATTTGGAATTTCCTAAAAAGAGTCATTTGATAATCATGTAAAAGACAATAATCACCAAATAGGTAAAAATCCCACTGCAAGACAGCTACTTTTTCTCAAACACAACTTTCTAAGAGATCAATTGTGGTTTTGGTTTAAAGTCTCTTCATGTCCCTAGTACCTCTCCTTCCCACAATATCTGTAGATACACCACAAAACATCCTTTCTAGGTAGCTACTGAAATTATCAAAAACACAGCAATTTTTTAACCTTTAAAAACAAGGAATTTTGCCTTTGGGTGGAGTCTCCAATTAAAATTAGTACTTAATTAGGACAACTTAGTATGTCTGATCACTCCACTATTCAGTTCTAAAGTGTATCCTTAAAATGCCCATGAAAAGTGTCTGAACTTTAATGAGAAATTTTTTGACCAATTTCTTTAAGAGTGACAGAAAAAAAATAATCTGATTTATTTATAAAAGATAAATCTATTCTGCATGAAGATTCAACAAGTTTATAAACTGCCACTACTCTTGGATAAAATCTGGTTAAAATATCAGATGAAAAGGGTTTAAGGAGAGTCCCTAAAAGTCATCATGAATTCAGCTCTCAATTCACAGCCACCAAACTTGCCAATTAAGATGAGTAATCCTGAATCTAGAATTAAATTTCTCTATCAATAAGCAAGCGATAATTCATTTCATAAAGCACCCAGAGAACAGTGAAAGGTGCTAAATTATATTGTTATTGAATAGTATTAAAGAGCGGATTTACCACCAAGTTTTATTTTCATTCACAGAATAACTTAAACCCTCTTTTTCAGAGACACACAGTCCTCAGTTCAAAGTGACAACGCAAGAAGGAAAGTCCAGCATTCTGAGTCATTATCACAGTTCAGTCTCCATTATGAAAACAAGCAAGCAAGCACTGATGATGATTCTCCATAATAAGAAAAATAATCTTCTCCCCCCAACCCCTTCTAACTCACAAGAACTAGGTAATATTTTAATTTCTGGAGGATAACATTAGTCAAGTTTCCCACTTCTCCTCACCTAGCCATTGCTCAGAAGGTTCCCACTTCTGAGTGGTCTCTGCCAGCTACACTTTCACAGCTCCAGCTCAGCTGGAGCACTTGGCCTTCTTTTTCTCCCAACCCTAACATTTCTGTCCTAACTTTTCTGAATATGAGTAAGTAAAATAGTGTTTTATGACATTACCTCTAAATTCTGGAAACTAGAAGTAATAAGTAACCAGTAAGGCAAATTAAGAGGAAAATACATCCTGAACCATGATGTATTTGAACAGAGTTTAAAGTCAAATGTCTTTATAATTCCATTGTATATGCCATAATGAGGCTTAAGAGAGAGCTTTTAGGCTTCTAAATTTTATGATTACTTAAATTTTTCCTGCTCCAAAATGTACAGAAAGTCCTGTCTGGTTTAGCTTACTATCAAAAAGCAATTAAAATTATTTCTCTGTAAACACTTTTTTTTACTAGTTTTGAGTCTTAGCCCACTAAGAACTAAATTATTCTAAGATTTTGACTACTTCAATTTTGGAATTTTTAATTTGTGCAAAACAAAGGGAAATGAGTGCGTATGTTTCATGTAGATGGACACAGAGGAAAATGAAGCATGGACTGCTTTTTTCTCCTCTAAGTCCTCTCTTTGATTTAGAAATATAGCTGGTCTTCCAGCTCAATTTAATCTCATTTTTATTGAGAGTTAGTATGTATTAATTATCACACATGTTAGTATAAATGATAAAACATGTACTAGTTTAAATAATTAGTGATAAACAGACAAAACCTTGCATATATATATATAAGCTTGAATAAAGATTTTTAAGATGTTGGAGAATACCTTATCTTGTTGATATTATAAATATTCACTTAAAATTGTAAGAGTGAAATAAATTTTTCATAAGAATGAAAAAAACCCAACCCCCAAACTGCTATATACTCCTAAAAAGGGAAGTAGGTAGGTGGCACAAACAGCTCTAGACAAACAAATAATACGTAAATTCCCACAGGGCTGGTGATGTGTTACCAGATGTTTTCTAAGAAGATTTGCAGAGGTGCTCCAACAAGACTGACAAGTGAAGACTTTTGGCATTTGAA
The DNA here is from genome assembly GCA_013396655.1 of Campylorhamphus procurvoides. Taxonomy (NCBI): domain Eukaryota; kingdom Metazoa; phylum Chordata; class Aves; order Passeriformes; family Dendrocolaptidae; genus Campylorhamphus; species Campylorhamphus procurvoides. Next base: position 471,792 of record WBMV01009424.1, read on the forward strand.
ATAAACTGTTACAGAAAATTGCTTGCAGTTGAGTAGTAAATGCATCAGAAGAAAGGCAAAGAAGAGAAGGACAAGGTCAAGAAGTAGACCTTGATGTACTAGGAAAAAAGAAGCTTCAGCTGTTTGGACACATCTGTCAGACGAACAGTAACTGCTTCTTAAAGACTGCACTCTTTGGCCTTGTAGAGGAAGGGTCAAATAATTTCCACCAGCAAAATATGTCTATTTGCAACACATAAGTTAGAACTTGGACAGCTTTCCAGGATCCAGGTCAAACAGATAAGACCAGCAGCTAGAAGATATATATATTAAGATGAAAACATAAATCCACTATGTTTCATTACAGTTCTGAATCTAATTGACAATTCTTTAGAAGGAATAAATATGGGAGTTCATAGGACTATTTTTACTGCAACATTTTCAAAGGTAGGATCACACACAAAAGATGTGGCAGACAAAGAGTAAGTGCTGAATCCACCTTCTGAGTGGCTGAACACTGCTCAGAAGCAACATTTCCTTTTATTTCCAACTGATGGCCAGACTCATTTGAGCACCATCTTTTCAAACCATCACTGTAAAGAAGCCAAAGTTTTGGGAAACAAAGGGAAGACTTTCTGTTGTGTATGCACAGCAGAAGCAATTTTCCTGTAGTTTTTCATGAGGAGAGGCGTCCTGCGACATGACTTTAATGAATAACCCCGGTGAGATGTGATTCCATTGCTCTCGGTAACATCACCACAGCATTCTACTTCATTGTTTTTGCTCAATACACTGTCCTGTCTCATTACAGCTCAGCAATGCAAGGAACTGCTTGTTATCTTCAGAAGGCGTTAACTGGATGATGGAGCTGGTTGTACCATTTGTACATTTGTTCAACTACACAATGCTAAAGATGAAATAGATGAAAGACAAAGTAGCCGTCAGCCGATCTGACTTTCTTCAGTATTTTACGAACAGCAAAAATATCTGTTAGAGATTTCCTGAAGCTGGACCAAATGGAAAGGAAGGAAAAAATTGATGGCTCCTGGTAAAGCTCTGATCTAATTCCAATATGAATTTCTGTCTCCCAGCAGAGCTCTTGGATGTTATTTGTCAGATAGTGGAATAATAACAGACACCAAATTCCTATAGGAAAGAAACCCAAAAAAACCCCAAACAAATCATGAAGAATAATCCAAGCCTCCAGATGAATGAAAGGCTTGAAGTCTCCAAACAGATGTAAGGGTATTCTATTCTTAAAACTTTTTTGACATTACCATTTGGAGCATTTCTGTATCACAAAGCTACCAAGTTACCTACCTACTTATTACTTGCCTTTTTTTTTTTCCTACTTTTTTTTCTGCTTTGATAAGTATTCCATTTCTCTATTTTCTATATTCAAGACTGAAATTGAGTTCCTTCCTTTTCCCAAGAAAACCACTGAAAAAGCAGGTAAGTCACCTAAAACTGCAAGCTGACTATGTCTTTACACACTGTCATTAACTATTCATAACTTGGACCTCAGTGTGGCAGAAAGTGCCTGTTCTTTTTCCACGATTTAGGATTATGCAGTGTCTCAAAGTGAGGAGGAAGGATCATTTCAACTCAAAACCATATGTTTCTCACTTTGCATCTATCTCTCTGCAGACAGGTTACTGCTTGTACTTTCAGTCATAACTTCAAACATCTTAGGGAATATACCAGAATAATTTTATTATTTACAAATATTCACAAGTAGCTGGTAGGAAATGACCTTAAAACACATAATTGGGAGATAAGGCCAGTATGTTCCTTTTTGGATTTCGAGCAAAGACATCCAGTATCAGGATAAACATGAAGACTTACTGAACATAATGATTTGGTGCTTATTTAAGTGTAGTAATGAACAGAGAGACCTAGAATACAATACCATAATTCAATTGGAAGGGACCATATGAAAATCACCTAATCTAACATAAAGTCGGTGTAGTCTAAACATCATCTACCCCAAAAGAAACCATACAAATGTATGTCCTTTCCTACAAAACTGAAATTAGAGCAGGCAAAAGACATTGTGCCTTAAAAAAAAATGTCCCATTTCCACCATTAACTGACAGATGACTTATTTACTAATTTCCTGCTGCTGTTATTTAGCTTTATTGTTCTGGTTTGGGCTGGGATAAAGTTAAATTTTTTCACAGAAGCTGATATGGGATTATGATTTGGATTTGTGATCAAAACACTTGATAATTTAGGGTGTTCTAGTTATTACTGAGCAGTGCTTAGACAGAGTGAAGGCCTTTTCTACCTATCACCCCATCACACACAACACATCCTAATGTGTAGACTATCTCTACATTCAGCACTATCTATTCCATTTCAGATCAGAGAATCATGTAATGGTTTCCGTTGGAAGGGACCTTAAAGATGATCCACTTCCAATCCAATCCTCTCACCACAGGAATGGACACATTCCCACTAGAAGAGGTTGCTCAAGGCCCCAGTCCAATTTGGCCTTGAATGCTGCCAGGGGTGGGGCATTCACAATTTCTCTGATACAACTTTTATGACCCAATGGAGAAAAAAAAAATATATAAAAATCAAACAAATTACCAAAGTATTAATAACACAGCATTTGCCATTCCTCTCAAGTGTAACTGTACCAGCAGTCAGAATGCTGTTGTGTACAGGACTTCATGTTTTGTCTCTGCTCCTAGGGCAAAACTCAGATTTTTCTTAGTGAGATGTCAGGTTTCCAAAAACAGTCTTACCCAAGCTGCCAGCCTCAAGGACAAGAACTTAAACAAGAGCATAAATATCAGTCTAGAGGGAGACTGTATGTTTTCCAAGCTAGAATTTTCTCTGAAAGGCTTTAGGAAGCAGACCCCCACCAAGGTCAAAGATTAAAATATAATCACTTCCATACGTGCTCTGTGTATAATATTACAGTAGTAGTCTGGCATGAATTTACCTCTCCAATGAGATTTCTCAATTAGAAAAAGAGCTTTCCCTGGCAAGCTAAGCACTACTGTGTGCTTTCAGAAGCTTCTCTCTTAGCATGAGCAAAATAATACATTATCAAAGTAAATTCTTTATTCAGTAACTCCAAACTGAAAATTCCCTCATAATGAAGCTCTGCAGAGGACTATATGGTGGAGATTATGCAATGGAAATACATTGTTTCAGAAGTGTGTCACAGGAGCAGCCTACAAACAAGACTGAGTTCTTGCCAGACAAGGGACAACATGCACAATCTGAAACACAGAACGTTCTGTCTGATGTGAGGAAAAACTTCTTCATCTTGAAGGTGACAGAGCACTGGAGCAGGCTGTCCAGAGAGACTGGGAGGTCAGCATCTCTGGAGATATTCAAAACCTGCCTGGACATGAACATTTGCAACCTACTTCAAGCAAACATGTTTTATCAGGGGGTTGGATCTGATGGTCTCCAGAGGTTCCTTCTGAACCCAGACATTCTATGCACACTGAAACCCTTCACAGATTCCAATACTTATCTCCAGCCAAAATCAAGAAATTACATCTCTTTGGGATGTGTTAGTTTCGCCAATAATGAGCTTTTCCCATGTTGAAAGTAGGTCTCCCTGACCTCCCTCACCTTTACCCCCAGTCTCCAAAAACTGGCATACATGAGTTCCACAACTACTCTAAAGGTCTCCCATAATGATCAACAGCCATTATCTGGTAAGAATTTGCATCACCTTTTCATGAAAAAGCTCTCTTTGTTCACCCTTCCTTTCCATTTTCTTACTTGCTTCCTTCTAATGAAGTCCCCTCTGTGCTCAGTGCCAGCCCATGCACATCCTCTGAATTCCCCTCACACATCTCTTTTTGCTCCCTGAATTCCTCACAATGTGTTCTTTTTGGAGACTTCTCTTCATCATGAATATTTCAGCAGACTTTTTTGTCTGTGTTACTGTGTGATGCATTAGTTAAACTATTCCATTTTCATTAGTTTATTATCTACCATACCGTTCCTTTCCTATATTTTTAGTGAAATCTTTGCCTTCTCCACCCCTCCCTGCACACTGCACTCATAACACAAGAATGGAGGCCAGAGAGACTGCCATGCTAATTTCTTCTGATACCATTTTCCATTTTATCAAGAAAATCCTCATCACACTAGTGATACTACTAAACAATCTGATTTTACTAGTGTATTCTTTAAAACTAAGGGTGATGTATCACAAAAAAATGCAGTATGGAAATGTTTAAGTGGAACCTCAGACTCCTAGGGCAAAGCTGACAAAAGTTCAGCAAATGAAACAGAAAACACTAAAGCTGTTTTGCTGCTGGCCGCTGTGGATAACAGTGGTCCCCCTGTGTAAACCCCCTGGCTTGGTACAGAAGTTACTCTGTGCAGCACAAGCTTCAATCCCACACCCTACTGCTTTTGCAGGTGTTCTAGTTCATAGATGGGGAACTCTCCTTCCTCATTTCCTCAGCCATTTGCTCATCTGCTTCAATGTCTGCCACTGTGTTTTCTTGCTTGATACAACTGCAATTTCCCCACTTAATTCAGAAAATCTAACAGCTGCAATTCAGAAAGTTCTCTCACCTCAAGGAAGCATCTGAATTAAGCAGAACTATGAGCAGGTGTTCATTTCAGTCTTATCATCGCCCTCAGTGCACTCATCTTCTCATTTGCTTTCTCTAGCTGAGAGGAGGAGGCGTATACCCATTTCCAAAATTTTCTTACTGTAACAACAACAACAAAATCTTCCAAGAGAGTAAAAATTGTACTAGTAGATTTGAAAGCAGCCGATTATGATGAACTGCTTTTGCAAAAAAGCAGAAAATGTCTTTCAAACATGAATAAAAATGCATTGGTGGAAGGAAGGTGGGAAGGGAATGGTTCTGTACTTCCAACTTTAAGAAGTTACTAAGAAAAGGAATTATATAACCTCAAAGCTATGTTTCACCAAATTCTACTCTGAAATTCCCTCAGTCAAAACAGCTATTGTTTGTTAATTGGAGTTCACATATTGTCACCACACTGACTGCAAGGCAAAAGGTCAGGGATGTTTCTATAGAGGCTCAGCTGCTGAGCTCCACTACTCTGATCCTGGGAGGTTCCTGAGGATTAGGAGGTGTCAGTAATGTAAGAGGGCCTGAATACCAGCATCCTTCTGTGTGTGTACTGGGTAGAAGTGTAGTATAAGAGTGGGCAGGGGAAAAGAAAAAGCATAACTGTAGGTCACGGGCTGTTTTCTTATTTCAGTACTAGAATGAGCTCATCATCTTTCTCAACTTAGCAGAAAGGAGATGTTCAGCATTTGTTGCTGTGCAATCAGCAAATGTGTTCTTTGTTTTAGAACCAGATTTCATTGGAGAAACAAAAAGAAAATCAAAATATATCTAAAATTAACAACTGGTGCTGATATAAAATGGAGGTAAAAAATCTCTTGAAATAAAGCTTACCAGGGCCTTCCTTAGGCTTTTTTTTTTTCCTTTGTAGTAAGAGAAGGAAGAAATTAACGTAATCCAAAGACCAAGTGAATGGCAACTATACATTTCTGTACCTTTGTAAACACTAAATCCCAGCACTTTGAACAGGCTTTCCTTGTATCTATTTTGTAGATGGGACACTGGAACAGAAAACTGAAGTTACTCTACTGTGGTGAGAAATTACTGATATCAGTAATGGAATATGGACTTCTCAAAAGTCTCTCCCTGTCCTTCTACGCTCTGAGTCACATACAGCCCGAGGAGAAGTAGTCATACTGCCAAAAGCAACCAAGCTGTAGAAATCCCACAATGCCCTGCCACAGGAAAAGGGCTAGGATCTTCTTCACCATGCATTTTTAAATCTGTTACATTATGCAGGTTATCCAGATGGCTTGTCAGCAGCACTTTGTCTCATCTCCTTTGCCATTAGAAATCCTGAGAGCTGGGAAGTCTGACAGACCACAAATATTTCACAGGAATCAGTACAATTTGTTTTAGGAAGCTCACAGTTTTCTTTTGTGTTCAGAGACCACTTAGGCAAAATCATTGTTTTTCAAGCCTTAGTAAACAGATGCAAGATTTAATACTTAAATTTGCATCATGGACAAAGGCAAATTCCTCAGTTACATATTGTGTAAACGGAAAGTGCTTAAATATCAAGACTTGCATTCTAAACAGAGATGTTCAATTCCACCAGTTCTCCTTGACAACTCATGTGCAGTTGCTGTGTCTGTTCAAGCATCAACTCTGCTCCACCATTTTCCAGAGTTCAAATAAAAGCAGTCACCAAGAGCACAGGTGATACCAGAGTGTCTTGTAAGGTACAACCTTTCCTATGGAGAATACTAAAGGAAAGGAGGATTTTTTTTTTTTTTGGAGTAGAATGAACTCAATCTTACCTATTAAAACAACTTCACTACATGCTAGTTACAATTTATTTATATTTTTTCTTTGAGCCAAGGAGAATGAAAATTACCTTCTGGTCTAAAGACCTGAACCCATTCTTAGCAAGATGTAACCTGCTCCAGTGACTGAAGGATCTAGAGTGCTTCTTGTTGGACAGATTAAGCAATAGATACCCCTCCTCCAGCTACTCCACATATTTGGATATTTCTTGCATACAATTTTTATCTAATTTACAGACATCAAACATAAATCCCAGCTACAGATTCTACTAGATAGCAAGATGAATAAGGAAGAAGAATGCCTGAGTTCAACAGTAGACACTTTATGATGATCTTTGATATGATCTTTGATATGGCTGTGAAACTTAAAAGTCAAAGACTAAACTTTTAATTAAGAGTAAAAACTTAAAAAGCCTTTCAACAAAGTTTGGACTTGAATATTCAAGATGTCATCAATAACTACAAGTTTTACTTTCTTCATTGGCCTGATTTTGGTTTAGTGCAGAAAAGAAAGAAATACTATGATTCAGAACATGAAAAAATTAAATTACTAGCTTGTCTTCAGGCAAGTCAATTTTCTGCCTTAGAAATATGATTGATACTGTCATTCTGCTTCCATTTAGACCAAGTTTTACAGGAAAGGAACTGTTTCTCAGGTTTAGTAAGGACCATGCTTAGTTCAGTGAAGTCTTCTAGGTTGGAAATTTATTACTACTATTGTAAGACAAAGAATTATCTAGGTTCTACGAAAGACTTCAAGACAAAGGAAAGTTGTTTCAAAACACATGCTATATTCTGTTGCACAGTCTTAGGAAGATTCGTGCTTTTAGAGGAAGTGCTTAACCTCAGTGACAAAAAGACTGCACTGTTCAGGAGGGTGGTTTATCAAATGATGTTACTTATGCCTTCATCCATAAGTAGACTGAGATTTAAATAGCTGATGGGGCTTTAAAGACACTGCATAAAAACTCTGCAACAGCTTCTAGTTTTGTGCTCTTTGAAGGCAGGTCTCAAAGACCTCTGAACCACAAAGATATATTGTTCATTCTCAAGCCTCTCATTTGCAACAAACTACTTCAGACTCTCTCCAAAGTGTTGGGCAGCAGGATAAGTATTTTTTTCATCTCTATCTCATTATTTTAATAATTACAAATAAGCTTCAAGACTTTAGGTTTCCACAAATGATGGGAGTTTTTCTATGCTTTGTCAGGATATAGGAGTAGGCAGGAGGCCATAGAAAGGACTGTTGTAGTGTACTTTACATTGTAGTGTATTTCAGATTGTTTTAGTGTATTTTATATTGGATTTTAATTGCAATGCCATCATATTTGTGTACTTTCCAACAGCACATTGAGTCAGGCAAATAACATCAGTCACAAGGGATTCAATCCATCACCCTCCACACACTCGGAGGACAAGTGGCTGCAATTGCAGATTCAGCAGAACACATTCTTCTTCTGTGTAAGGTAGATGAGACAAAGCACCTGTTGTGTCTGGGAGAGGGATATGGAAAGCTGGCTGCTGTTTATTCTTCTCCCAGCTTTTTATATTAAGCATGATATCATATGGTAAGGAATATCCCTGTGGTTATTTGGGGTCAGCTGTCCTGGCTGTGTTCCCTCCCAACTTCTTGTGCACCCCCAGCATCCTCACTGGTGGGGTGGGGCAGAACAAAAGGCATCAAAGACTCTTGTTTAAGCACTGCTCATCAGTACTGAAAGCATCCCTGAGTTATCAGCACCATTTCCAGCACAAATCCAGAACATAACACACTACAAACTACTATGAAAGAATTTCACTTTATCCCAGCCAAGCACATAACAACATTGCCTACTCCATACTACAAAACACTAGATTTCTCTTTTGAGTGGATTGAAAAAACTGGTTCTCATGGTTACCATGAATAGTATATTTCTGTTACAAGTCAGGAGGCAAAAGTCAAGGAAATTGTTCTCCTCTAAACTTCTGACAACAAGCATGGCTTTTTCTATTTTTACATGTTATCTATTCCCTTTTGCCTTACTCCCCTCATAAAATCCTGGCTAACAAATGCAAGGTTAATTAACTGCACACGCTGCCTTATTGACAGCTAACAATTATCTGCCTGGGATCCTATTGAGAGAGAACAGAGGAAACCTAGTTCACCCTCTGAGAAGACAAAGTTTTGCTAGGGAAAAAAAAAAAAAGATTTTTTTTTTACATTGCCTGTAAAGTAATATCTATGTAACAGTGAAACTAAACTCTCAACAACATACCTTAAAATGTTCCAGACTCTTGCTGGAGAAAGGGAGCTTACACTGCTAAATTCAATGCAGAAACACTAATAGGAGTAAGAAAAAAAATTCCTGAATTTTGCCTTTAGAAAGCTTATGGTTACAGAGTCAGTGACAATATCTCTGTCACCTGAATAACAGAATTGTTGAGGCTGAAAGAGACGTCTGGAGACCATCTAGTTCTAACCCTAGCTCAGAAAAATATCACCTAGAGTGCCACTTTACAATATTCAATCACTATGTGGATAACTTCAGGGATGGAGCCTCCTCAACATTTCTTGGCAACTTGTTTCAGTGTCTGATCATCCTGACCACTGTAAAAAATAAGAAAAGAATTTTCATTTTAAAAATTTGTTTGATTGTATTTCAGTTTGAACCTCTTGCCTCTTGTCCTTTGACTGGATACTGCTGAGAAGAATCTGGCTCTGTCTTTTTTACCACCCCCATGAGGAATTTATTTGTACAGATTTGATAACTCTGAACCTTCCCTTCTCCAGGCTAATAATCCTAGATCTCTCAGCCACTCCTCATGCATCAGACAATCCAAGCCTTTAACAATCCTCATGGTATTTTACGAGGTTCACTCCAGTACAATCTCTCTTGTACTGGGAAGTCCAGTACTCGATCCAGCACACCAGAGCTTATCAAAGGGGAAAGATCACTTCCCTCAACCTGCTGATGATGCTGTTTACCTTTGCTGTGAGGGCACATTGCTGGCTCAGGGTCAACACCAGAACCCTATCTGTTCTATTCCATGAAGCTGCTTTCTAGTCTAGCTGAAATACTATGAATCACCACAGAACTATTAATTTTCCCTACAAGTAATTTTGTTCTCTTTTGTATATCACCTAGGTTTTCAAAATATCAACTGTGAAATGGGGAGCTGATTACCTTTCTCTCATCAGCCTTTGCAGTCATGTGCTATTCCCAGTCAACCACTAATCAGTGCCATAATGCATAACAGAGTTCATTCTTTAGGTATCCATCATCTCAAAGTATTAATAATGACTCTCATTTTGATATATTTTTGATGAGACTGATAACTCATTGCCAAATCCCCATCTTAAGAAGACTGTTCATGCACCAGTATGCACAGTGGAGTTATATTATGTGATATATAGTGTGCTTTTAAAAGAACACAGACTTCTTGCTTTCTTTTCCTTTCCCAGCCATGAAAACTCCAGTACATATTTTTGTACAGGTGTTTTCCCACAAGCAATTATATCAAAAACTTCCATCTCTAATAGCATGGTAGAGAATAGAAAGAAAATCCCTGGAAGCATAAAAAATAATTACATTGTTAGCTGAAAACAAGCTCTTCCGTCTTGTGTATTCTTTTAGCTGCTCTAAGGACACTCATGACCATGGAGTCCAGTTCAACTATTTCCTCTACTGCAAGTACTTTTGGGATAATTCTATTACTATCCATTCTTTATTGACTCACTGTCTCTTGACTGCAGCTTTGATTCCATGGTATCACATGTACCTTCCAGGGAAAAAAAAAAATCCCACAAGTCTGTAGAAATGTGATGTGTAAGGGTTTCAGTGCTGCACTAGTATCAGCCTGGACTTTGATTAATAACACAAAAAGGTGTTTTTCTTCACAATGCAGAAGTGCACCCCATAAATAAAACAAGGTTACATTATCATATGCAATATAGTCTGAAAAAATTCCACATTGAGACACTAGCAGAAGAGATGAAAAACAAGACATCAGAAATTCCATTTTAGTGCAGGTGGCAGAATTATTTACTGCCACTGTGTAATGTTAATCCTATGTTCCTTAAATTCATATTGAGGGATTATGCATTTCTGGCTTTGGCACTGCAAAGAAAATTACTCCAAAGGAAATACCTTCTTATAAATGGCCACAGGGTGTGGGGATAGGTAGACTTTTTGTCCACCGCTCAAAGGCATTGCAAATAGGAGATGGTGAGAGAATTTCACAAGACAAACTTATCTTATACATGTTTATGTAAATGATTTTGTCTGTTATTTCTTTTAAAATGTTGACTATTTTGACAAATAAATTCACTGGTAACTACCTCCCACTTCTTCAAGAAAACCTCATTGCTATTGAAGTCCTACAAATATTAATTTCTTTTTCCTCAACACTTTAGTTTGTATGCAGAATGGATTTCCTTTCTTTCAGCTTATTACTAAGTTCCCCATATTTTACATGAGATTTGTGATATCCAAAATTCTGTGGTTACTTCACGCTTCAAGAAAAAAAAAAAAAAAGAAAAAGTAGAGAATTTATGTAACCTTCAATTATTTTACATGGATCCCCATGTTGGTATGGAAACACAAAAACCAAGGAAAAGTGCTTTGTAAAGATTGCCTAACCCAGGAAAGAATACTCATCACTAAGCACAAAATATATAACACAAGTTTGAATTTACAGGATACCAACAACTTGAAATCAGCCCTTCAGAATTTAGTTCATAAAGTAAGTTTCCTCACAGCAAATTAGCCTACAAGTTTACCTTGCAAGAATACAGAGAAGGATGGTCTTGTTGGTGAGCCAGGCACTTCTATATTTGTGATATGGATGGTCTGCTAATTTATGTTGCCTGTAGAACATATGAAGTTGAAGGTCAGAACGACAGATGAATTTTTCAGGGTATCCTTGACATGAAAATTACTTTGGTGAGAAATATCTATGGACAACTGCCAGACGCACTAAAATAAAAGTATTCAATTCCTTTAGATAATTATGAAAGTCTACAGAATGAGTGTTAAACAATTTAATTGCATTGAAAGAGGCAAGAAAGATATTAGGGAAGTGATATCAGTCCTAGCTTTCCCTTCCATTCTAGATCAGAATTTAAATGCATACTACTCCTTCCTCATGCATCACAACATGGAGAAATTCAACTAACTCAAAGCTAGGAACTATATTTTGCCAAATCACTATTTTCTTTTTCTACAATTAACACAATGTACACGTGGCATCCTGAGGCATCAGAGTCTGCAAAATGTAGTCCAGACCTATAAAGCAGAGCTGAGTAATAAAGGCATAGTGAAAAGGGTAATAAAACTAAAGGGTAAATTTGGACAGAAATAAAAATAATAAAAGAAGATCAGTATCATTCTTCCATGCAGTTGAATAACAGATGAAGAATTAGTTGGGAGTATGTTAGTGGCAAAGGTTGTATAAAGACCTTCTTATTGACATCTGAAGTAAAAATGAAGAGTGAAAGGAATAGCAAATGACACCTACTGAATTAGCTTAAAGTACTGGGCTTCTTCAGGTACTAATGGGTAATTTTTAATGTAGGCCAGCATCCCAATTGCAATTCTAGCAGGGAGAAAATAGAGTTTGACAGTCTCCTCATTCACACTCAATGCAGAATTACAGCAGGGACTGAAATAAACCTGCTGTCAGAGTTAGCACTATTTCAGTGATACAAAACATGATCAGCCCAAACCAATACGTTGTTTTAATTTCTTAATTTAAATATCTTCTTTTACCTATGTTCAACTTTAAAATGGAGGACAATATTTTTATTGTTGGATGTGGGGGGGGTTGTTGTTTTTATTTGGGGTTTTTTTTGTTTTGCTTTTTTTTTAATTTGAAAAATTTGACACTTAAGGTTCTCTAGCAAAACAAAGTTAATATGTTTTATCTTTCTGTGGAAAATTCTTCTGGTCAACATCTCTTCCTGTTCAAAAGATCTTCAAACTGTAAAGCATTTGGGTCCTCACCTACTATCAATAATAATAAACTGAAAAAAATATATAGCTATGTATCTAAGATCTTATAAAAAAACATTAATATCTGAGATTTGGGTCCTCCATCCTAAAAACAACTCTCAACAGGAAGTCACCAGTTGAAAGATGGTGTCCACAGAAGATGCTAATAAGTCCATTAACATTTCATATTTTAATGGGGTATCTGTACAGAACAATAAAGCTCCTAAAAATTTGTGAAGCATAAAGAGGGGTGAAACAGTAAATAAGAATGATGAAAGCTTGGTCTCAATATGAAATGTGGTGTCATGGTACTTCACAAGTTAGGTGGGAGCCCAGACATACACACTGTCTCTCATTAGGCTTCTGTAATTAATGCTTGACACATGCTAATGCAACTAAATTACACAGTGCAACCTCAGCCAAAATCAGCAATAGCTTGAAAATGTTCTGCGTATACACAACCTTTTTTTTTAAATAGTTCCAGTCTGTTAAAATGGCATTTTATTGCTAACAAACAAGAAGCAACCCTTGAAAAATTATACTGCAGCTGTACAATCAAAGGACTGCTGTGGAGTAGAGAGTATTGCACAAAGATTTAAATCGTGCATCATGACAGAAGTTGCTGTGGTTGGGGGAGGCAAGAAATTTTGGGATGTGTAAACAGAGGCAAAGACAGCAAATAGGAGTAGGGAAGCAATTGTACCGCCACCTGCAATGTTTGTTGTATTGAGTTTACATGTCAAGATTTGGGTAGCAGGGAGGATGCAAAAGAGGTTTCTATGAGAATAATCCAGGAGAGTGGTGAATTCTGTGTTTTTCTGTATATGCACATCGGCTAAAACATTTTCTGATAAACGTGCTTTAGTCACATCTGCCATATACTTTAGTCAAACCAAAGCTACCAGGCTCAATATGAAGGAGTTTAAGGGCTCATAATACAGAGATTCTTCTGAATGACACAATACATCCTTCTGGAAATAAATTTTAAGAAAAGTCAAAGCACAGTAGATTAGCACAAGGCAGAGCAGAAGAGCTTAGAAAGTTTTCACATCCCTTGTGAAAGACCTTCTGCAAAATGCCTCTCATTGGCAAGATGGAAAAGATTCATAGCACTTCTATTGAACCCTTTCTCTGCACAAGCTAGTTTCTGTCCTCTGAGGAACAGCCCTGGCTCCTATCACAGAAAGTATCCAAGGAGCTCACTGAATGATTTGTGCAATAATTCTCTAAAGATGATGCAAACAGAAAGTCAAGCTTTGCTTGCAGACCACCCGGCCTAGGAGGATGTAGTTGTTGCAGGAGCAGAGTAGTGTCAGTGGGGAAGAGGCCTCGGGCTTTAGGTGAGCCTTTCTTACTTTACCTATCAGGTGGGTGAAGTATCTTAGCTTGTCCCAAGATCTGTATGTTAAACATTTCTTTTTTCATCAGTTTTACTCAGTGACCTAAGTACTAGGCTTGAACTACCAATACCAGACACAACAGCAATATCAACTCTTTAATGTGTCCAAGTTGAGTATTTTGCTAACTTAAAGAGTTGTTTACGGATCTGGCAGAGAAGGTAGGGTATAGCTAGAGGTTGCAACCAGAGATGAAGGTTGTAGATGAATTTTGAGACGGTACATGAACTTGGGTGTGAACACAACAGACAAGGTAAAAAGAGCATCAGCTCTGTAGAACAAGAAGCAATAGTAGCCCAGTGGCAAACCCCTTCTGCCTCTTTATTTGCACTGGAAATCTGGGGTTAACAAGGCTCACACAGTACAGCAACAGTGCCTGCAGCAATATCTTTGCAAATGATTCCTTCTTGCCTGGGTTCATAGAGGTGGCACAGGTTGTCCTGGTGACCAGAGAAGCCCTGTGAGATGCCACACATATGGTGCACTGCCTTCTCAATATATTATATACCATATAGCTATGTAGAGATATATATCCTTTTGTACACCATAATGTCACTAAATACATTAAACTACCAATAATGGAATTTAAATTACCCACTTCTATAACCTTATATTACAGAGTTCATCTGTAACAATGTTTTTTAGTTGTGGCCTCTGTAAATAATTCTGCCTATAAATTACATATAAACCCACATATTTGCTGCATATATAAATATTCACAACAAGCACACAAAAATAAAGAATCTAATATTACATACTTTTTTCTTGTTTCTCAAGAGTCAAATTTACAGCAGAAAATTAACATGCATTGTTTTATTTAAAATTTATCTTAATAAAGCAACATTAGGAACAAAGTGCTATCCTGTAACATACAAAGTGCATGATACCTTTTTCCCTTTTTACTGCTATCACATAACCTATAAATACACAATTCTTGCCATTGAAGGGAACTTTTGAGAAATAATTTGCTGATATATTGATTTACAATTGATGCAGAATTCTTACTTGCTTTTTCATCCAGTGAATACCTTTTCTAGGTTAAATGCAGATTTGACATGCAGAAACTTATAAAAAGATTACTGATAAATTTGGTGTGAATCTCTGCAGAGTATATACTAAAAACTAAAAAAATTCTGGGATTGACAATTGTTTTTTGAAAAGAACATTAAAAATTACATTAATATTTCTCTCTCTCAAAGTTTATAAATGGGTAAGACTATAGGAAGAAAATGACTAAGTGGGAGAAAGTTGTTTGATTTTTACAGGGCTGAAAGGAACCAGGAGTGTTGCATGAATTAAGCATAATATATTTCTACAGTCTGACACAAACACCCCAATAATAAATTTAAAATTTAAAAATTTAAGAGTTAACACGATCAAGACCTAAGCTAGCAAAAATATTTGACCTGTTTGTTTCAACACGATCAGTGAGAAAAACTAAATCATTAGCAAGGTTTCAAGGCTGCTTCTGAAGAAATCAAAGAGAATTCTTCCATGCTATTCATGGCAATATCTCATTTTTTTTTTCTGAACACTCCCCAGTATTTTTTCATATGCAATTTGATGATTCAGTTCACTGTATTCCTGAATATTGTTAAGTTACTGTAGCACAGGTTCTCCATTACTTCATAGAACAGCCTTCATTACAAGCCTTTTGCATACTGCTCACAAACTTTCTAACCCGTAATCTTGCAGTTGATTTAGTGCTGAACTATGATTTTAAACTCCAAGGCCCAACAGTTACCTCAGTTGCATGAAAGGAAGAGCTGAGGTAGTCCTGGGTTGAAGTTTTGCAACGATGTACTTCAAACAGGGATGTCCTGAGCAACAGTACTGTATAGCTGCATAAAACTTAGCACCATCCCTGAAGTTGAATAGAGTTATTGTCCTACTATTAGATGTATATAGAGAAGGAATTCCTTATAGGTTAAAAAAAAAAAGGTAGAGATTGTGTTTTTTGGTGTCCAATACCAGCTATAACTACAGACATCACAGAAGAAGTGAAGTCTGACATTAATTCTTAAATAGCAGTAAGAACACATGAAAAAATGAAGCATCTTGAAAATTTAAAGGAAAGTGCAACCAGGTCTCTGTTAAAACCAGCTGCTCATTTCTCAGTGTGTCCTTCAAATTTATCTTTTTTTAAAACTGATCACAAGAGGAAAAACAAGCCTTGTTAGCTGAAGCTCACACTTACTTGGTGTATCAGAAGGTGTGCAATAAATTTGTACAAGTAATAAGTTTGCAGAGGCTGCACATATTTATGTTTATTCTTTAAGTGTCAGTCAGCCGATACTTTTTTTGTATTGGGAATCGGAGACTGTTTAGGAACTTGAACTGTAAATCCATATGCATGTACTCCTTTTTCTCACTGGCCACAACCTGTCCTTTCCACTTGGTTCTGGCAAAAATCTGTATCACCTCAAGACATATGATCTTTAAGAGGTGTCTGAGGAGAGTACTACTTTTATTTACTCAAAATTCCCCAAATTTTGGGATACAATATACAAGACGATGTTCTGGGTGTATGAAAAATGAACCTTGGGAGATACCATGATTATCTGACCTATAAACATTAGTTTGAAAACTTTTACTGAAGAGCAATGCAGAAATAATTCTTTAGGAAGCTGTGCAAAAAAAAAAAAGAAATTGCTGAAACTTTCAAGAGCAGACAGAAATTGGGGGTAAGAGGGCAAGAGATGCCAATCAGTAGACATTTATCTATTTAGCCTTTGCTCCCACAGCTGTAAAAGAGTGAAAGTCTGAAACCACACAGTACAGTAGAAAAGCTAGAATAGCAATGGTGAACCACTGTTTAAAAAAAAAAAGAAAATAAATGGCAGTAATAGTGGCTCAAACACACTGTTAGGCAAAGATAGTGTGACTTTCCTACTGATTGACAGCGGCTCATAGGAAGAATACAATAGATGAGGATGGAGGAATTATATGGCATCATTTCTGCCCGTTTATATATGCTTGAGGGAACAGAAGCACAAAAACTCCAAACTCCAACATTTTAAAAAGTTGTACTTCTGTGAAGAAATATCTCCCATGTAGCTTTTACTACCCTCTTCTCCCAAGCTAATGTCCTATTCTCTTTTTTGCAACTAGGTGTTCAGTTCAGGCTCACCACATGCAAGTATTGCTGCTAAAGGCATCTATAGGCAGCAGGATTGTCCCAAAACTTAGGATTTGGATCAATAACATTTGCTACAGGAGGATCTACACTAAAGCCTATCTGAATCAGATCTGTTTGGTTGTTGACATGTCCCTGAGAAAAGGCATGATAATCCAGAAAATGCCTAAAGCTAAAAAATTGGACAAGGGAAAGAGACATTTCTTACTAGAAAAAGAAGCTACCAACATAAGTAATGGCTATTATCAAAAATAAAAATTATCTTTCATGAATCACATTAGGGGATATTATTGCTAAACTGACAAACATACCTATACTCACAAAGGTTACAGTCCACCTGTAGGAAAATGCCAGGGTTTTTACCCCTTAAAAATCCAATTTCAGATTTATTGCAAGCTTTATTTTGTAAAAGAAATTTCACAGATGTACTTTGCTGATAACTTCATTAAAGCATACCCAAACAGAATAATTAACAGCCTCTCTGGTCTCCCTCAACTGTATTAGCAGTCACCGTTGATAAAAGATCTGTTCACATCAAGGAGATAACAGAGTTTTCCCTAGAGTGAATTCCATTAATGCCCAGCAACTGTTGATGGGGCAAGCATTGTGAAGAACGATGTCCTTGAAATGTGTAAATGCACATCTGCTGAGGAAAGTTTTCAACACTGTTAAAAAAACTTTTATAATAATAAATATTCAGTAAAACACTAAAAAGATATTGTGCTTTCCCCATTTTCTTCAAAGAAGCAAGAGAAAATTTTCAAACAAGCAGTAAACCATGACCACTACAAACAAGTCTTAACCTTGTTGCCTCTTCTATCCATCTAGAAAAACATATAAAATTAATTATAGTTTACTTGTCTTCAGTAAGGAGAATATAAATCACTTTTGCATATCAAAGCAAGTTAGGCAGCTGTTTGTATCTCAGTCTTGTTCCCACCAATTTTTAATAAAAAGTAACATTATATACTACTGCAAATTAGTAAGAATTAAATATCTGACACTAAATAAATCATATTATATTGGTAATTGGAATATTTTGCTCAGTAGATTTTCAACTCTACCTGATTTTAGTAAACACAATGATATTTTTGCCATTTAACATTCCTACTACTAGTCATCTCATGAAAGGAGAAGCCAAGGATTGCTTATTAGAGAACTCTGTCCACAGAAGACCTTTAAACAATGAAGAGGAATTTGTGTTCTCAAAACAAACACACAATATAAACTGTGTGAAGGTAACCTTGAGAACACAAAGCAATTCCAGCCCCTTCTCAAAAAGAGAGCTGTTTTAGTACATCAGTTTTCAAAGGCATATCTGCATTTATGTCAAAGCAGGTGAACAACATCCTTGTACATATCAATTTATTTTTCAAACCTAACCATATAATTTTGATTTTTTGTCACCAGCATTTTCTCAGGAGGGCAGAAGGGCTTCATAGTGTATAATCCTGTAGTTATTGGAGCCATGTCACAGGCTGTGTAGGGAATTCATTCTACATTCTCTCACAGGGCCAGAGCAGAGTAACCTCATCAGCCTCCATGCTGCCCCCTGTACCCACCTCTGCAGCTCCCAGGGAAAGGAGGCAGACAAGCTGCTGTTATGGCAGGCAGAGAGGAGACTGGCTAATCTTTCTTGCCAAAGGGTTTTGTAAAATGAGGTGGTGTCAAGATTAGGTTCAAGAAGGTTTTAGTCCGTTAAACCTACCCTTTCATCACAAGCACCTGGAGAAGCCCTGTCAGTCTACTCAACTTCTCCACCCTTGCAGAAATTCTCTCCTCCACTTAGCCTTTGCCTGTGCCTGACAGATTGGTCATAGCCCTTGTCATATTCTACCAACTCTGCCTGGACTGCGTGGTACGGGCACTCTTGGTGAAGAGCTTTCAGAAATTACTGTGGAATCACAGAGCCAACAGATTTAGGTTGAGGACTGAAAATAACATTTCAAATTGGTACATAAGAGAAGGGAGTAATTTGAGGCAAAGAAAGATTATTTTCTTTGTCTACGTTATTCAGGGAACAGCAGTGTGAGTCACTGATGGTGCTAAACAACTGCAAACCCCAGTATTTTATCTTGTTTTTGCTATAGCAATACAAAGGACATGTCAATATCACAAGAGATAATGGGACCACTAAAATAGCATAGTAAGTGCTGTTATAAAAAGCTTTGAGTAAGTGCAAGGCCACATCACTCCCTCAGAGAATACCTTCTTCATGTAGGTTTCCATAGTTCAGGAGAGTTTTAAATGTTACAAGCAAATCTACTACCAACTCAGTCTCTGTAATTATTCCTGGCGTACTCTGATATTAGCTGTGACGGGTTTGCATCTGAAGATTTTCAGCCCACCTTCTTTACTTACTGAATATGTAGTGATCCTAAATATTTTATACCACAATTTCTGTTGCAACAGACAAATGTCACAAACATGTGATGTCCTAACAGCAGGACTGGGCAGAAGAAGAAGGTGGGTAAATAATAGAAGTTGCCTTTCCACAATAGTTGAATAAAAGCAGAGGAATGCAATATGAAGGACAGAGTATTGTGTACTTTGCTTTCCCCTTCCTATGCCTGACTGCCATCCATTGATGACACAGTCATTCTGTCAACAGTAAGCATGAGCTAAGAAATCATAACTGTATGAATAATGCCAAGTCTCTGTATTCCAAGCCAGAAGGAACAGACTTCTTCCACTGAGAGTACAACCTCAACTTTATCCTCTAGAAACAATTCATCTCCCTAAACATTAAAAAACACACCCTACTTCTGCAGACAAACTAAGTGCATGTCAGTGATCTGGTTTAAGTATGTCCAGCCTTCAACCAAAGAATTGTCTTCTTTTTAAGTGCAGAAGCCTAACAATTAGATATTGTATGCACTCTATTTTTCAAAGGCAAGAGACAAGTGCTCTGTTAATTAAGTTTTTATATCTCTCCTTCTGAAGAATCCAAGAATATAAAAAACCCCATTATTAATTATCACACCTTTCAACTCATCCTTTGAATTTAACATTTTATTATCATGCTGAAGGATTCAGTACTGCTATTGAAAACACCTCTCAGCTGGCTTTGCTAAAATGGCTCTTCAGTGTCTTCATTTCTTCCTTCTAGAGGAGATGAACACAATCGCTGGAGCTACAATGAGGTTTGCCTCAGAATACAAGGTTCAATAAATGTATATTCAGTTGAAAACAGACATGCAAATAAAAAGGCCATTTTTATGATAGTCTGCTTTCAAATTCAAATGATAAAGAGTGTTATTGTGTCTGGGGCCTTTCTTTGGCAAAGCAGCGTTGAAAACCATGTCACTATATATACACAGTGACTTTTTCATGTGTTTTCATTTCACCCACTCTCTGTTGATTCCAACTGTAATGTGCTCAGCAATTAAATTTACTATTTTTACATAGGAAGTAATGAGCAAAAATCATTATTTTTCGAGGACACGTTTAAGGGGTGGAGAGAGTGAAGCAAGTTCTCACTGGACACCACTATCATGAGATATATGCCAATTTTTTTCAGATTTGAACAGATTTTTAGATAAGCAAAAAAATTGTCGCATGTAATTGTCTCATTTTAAAATATTTTACAACTTAAAAAAATTTACAACTTTAGACCATCAGCCAAAAATGCAGAATGATATGCATAGTTATGCAGATATAACCTGAATTACCAATAAGGTACATAGTTGGAAAACTTTAAGCTTTAACACAAAATATTTGCACAGAGCAGAAGTTCTTTAACGCCATACATCAAATCGGACAACAATGTGACTGGATATAAAAATTAGCAATATACTAAAAATGGAGCAATTCAGAGGGGAATCTAGCAGTGTACATCTTAGCTTCAAAATTAAATTATTCACTCTCCTACAATTATTGCTATTCCCCACTTCCTTGTTTCATACTCACAGAACATTTTTTTTTATTCTGGTTTTTACGGATTTTCAACTCTCTGGTGTTTTCTATTTTAATTCTTTTCTAAGGCGTGAACACATGACTGCAAAAATTGGTTTTTTTTCTTGCTGAAAGGTCATAAAGCAGAATTTTTATTTTACTTTGAATTAAGCAACCTAAGAAGTGATTTATGCCTAAAATTAAGATCTTGTATGTGTAGAGATGATATGATAGTTTAAAAATAATAAAAAACATTCTGGCAAGAGTAACCTTATTTTACCTGAAGGTTCACAGGGAGGGGGAGAAAAATGAGGTTTTTACCACCATTGCTGAGCACAACATAGACAAGAGAAAATAAAATAATAAAAAACAAGACACTTACCCCGTAATTTTGATTTGTAAGACTGTACTTGAAAAACAGATATAGTTTCTACTGCATACCTAGTTATGTATTTCAGATAAATAGTAAGTGCCATCAAGTACAAAAAGGGTAAAACAACATTATAGCCTGATGAAAGGAACAGCATGACTTGGACACACTATAGGATTTGGACAGTAAAGGCACTTTTCAGAGTGCCACAGAGTTGGAAGTTCAAGGAGACAAAAGGGATAAATACTCCCAGGCTCCACTGTAGTATTTTGTAGCAGCTCTGTTTAATTTAAATATGAATCATCTCATTACTAACATCAAGAATACCTAAGGTAGTTAGCAAGACTCTCAACAGAATAGGGAATATAAAACAGAAACCAATTACAAGAAGTTTGGAATCTGACAATACTCTAAATAGAGAACTACAATTGTTTGATTTAGATGTGCACACATTAAGTGTAGTGAGTAAAGAAAGCAAACAAGAAAGCTGACTCTCGAGAGACAAGCTCACATTTCCCACCAGCTACCTGAGAAACAAAGACAACTGATCATTTGACTGGGGTGTGTGTGTTTGTTGCTGTGATTTTTTTTTTTAAAGTCTGCATAGAAATAGCATTGTTCCATTCATAAAAGCAGGATTTAAAGAAAAATTATTGACCATGTAAAAATGGCTGAACTTAGAGGAACTATGAAAGGCATTTGAAGCCTTAACATTCACACAGACAATTCCCTTCCATATGCACATAGGTTGTTGGAAAAAAAAATAAATCAAAAAAATCTCGTATACCATGGCTAGCAACAACGTTTTAACATGTCTTTCTCTTTTGCCATTTATATATTCAATAGCTATGGGCCTTGTTGAACCAAGGCTAGAAACTTCAATAACACCCACAACAAGAGTGTTGCTCAATAATATCATACATATAAAGAATTATTTTTAATTGACCAGCTTTTTAATACACCAGACACCTTAGAATCCATAGATTTAATTGTTTTCCGTGACAATTCTGATTTTTTAACCCCAAGAGAGATGGAATACAATTATTTGCTAAAAAAAAACCCAGAATTTTTCCTGAAATTTAACTGCATCTTGGAGTTCACTGAAGGGATCACCTTGTGCTTTGCTCCAACCCAATAACATATTTCTACCTTCAAAGCTCTCAAATCATCAAAACACAGAAAGAATAACTACTGTCATAGCCTCTGGAGATCACTAGAAGTCTCAAGAGAAAATATTTCATTCACAGAGCTTTAAGTCAGATTTCCTGCTCAAAGAGATTAAGATATAAAAGCTCAAGTGAACTCCCAAACCTTTTGAGTTTCACATATCAGTGTTCCTGAAAACACACAAACACCACCTTCTGCTTCATCAACAGCGCAACAAAACTCAAACCAGCCCAATGACTCAAATCTGGATTGTCCCTTCTATAATCTTTCCTTGTCAGGAGTCCTGAAGAAAACAAAACATAAAACCAATTGTAGAACTCTCAAAAGTAGAAAGTTCACAAAAACTTTTTTTGTAGAAATATCCAGTTAAACAATATGGTAAAGTTGCTAAAAATTATTTTAGGTGATGTAAGAAGAATCTCACTTCATGTATATACAAGCTATTATATAGCTGGCTGTGACCTTCTTATAATTGAACATCTTATTCTAGTGCATAGTAATAGGACAAGGTGTATGCCCAACAAAACCAGAACTGTTCCACTGTTCAAACATGAGGCTGCCCCATGTGGTACATGACTGGAAAACTGCACACACCAAGATACCATCTACATGAAGAACAAAAAAAAAGGAAGAGAAAAGATGAAAAATACCTTAGGGAGGACTATTTCCTTCATAACCGATGGAAAATAACTCTTCTTATTATGAGTTAACTTGAATGCCATTCTATGAACTGCATCCTTTGAATTACACAAAAGGTGACCTTTTCAGTATGCTTTATGAGAGCTTCAGTATTCTTTATGCAAGTTCCCTGGATGTTCAGACCCTTTCCCCCAAAGGTTACTTTGGTCATAATCAGTAAAGAAGACAGCAAGCTATTGAACAAAAGTTAAAGTGGCCGGACCTATTCAGTGTCTTTTTATTTTATTTTTTTTAATTTATATCTTCAGTTTTATTTCAGAACTAAACCTGTTTCCAAGAAGTGGCAACTGCACTGGTTTCTGGAAAAATCTCTGCTTACAAGAATTCACATCTTGGACCAAGACATGCATTTTATTAAGTGCTTTTTGAGAGCAAGGTTTTACAGTTGCAACAGATTGCATAACTTATTTCTGGGACCAGACTACCTCAAGTTTTTGGAGAAACTACATAAGTTGTTCTGAAATCATAAGAATTAAAAATCCACACTGTGCGTGGCTTTGTCTCATGGTATGATGCCTAGACATCTAATAAGGTACAAATTTCAATTCCTGTGGAGGCAGCTGAGGAATCCTCTGATATCTAAGGGCTAAGCACACATTTCTTTGCAATAGTAGATTAACTACTGAGGGGAGAATTGAGTAGGAATGATCACATTAAGTTTTCTTTCCTAAGAACTAAACAACACATTTAACTAGATATGTTTGCAGATACCTATAACTAAAATACAACTTTTAAATTAAAACACACCTTAATGTGAAAACTAAGATTTTAGTCTCTGAAACAGAAAATAAAATCCACAATAAAAACAAAACCAAAAAAATCCCTTCCACAACAATCTTTTCTTCTGTGCTTATCCATACTATAAAGTAAGCCTAACTTTTTTTGTTTGTTTGGGGTTGGGGGTTTTTGTTTCTTTGGTTGTTTTTTTTTTTTTTTAAAAATTGAAGCTGACTCATGATACATTTAGATTCTTGGCCTGCTCCAGTTTCTTTTATTGAGATTTATAATGTTGTTCTCAACCGTTGATCTTTCAGCTGTATATAATTTTAAAATTGCACAAATTTTCTTTTACTAGAACCTTCAGACCCCTCCCATTTTTCAAAACATGAGCAAGCCAAATGGCAGCCTGGAGAAGAAACATTAAAGTGCTATAAACCTTTTAGTTCTGGGAATTTTATATACTTCTTTCCTTCTAGCCTTCCTCCCTTCCCAAATAAAATATGTATTATTCTCACAGGTGTTTTCCAGCAACGAGAACATATCTATCAATTTAACACTTGAGAAAAATTCATATCTACTTTTCTCAGCAATCCCAAGCCTGCAGACCCAAGTCTTTTCAGAAGGATTGAACTGACTTTCTAGGGAAAGACAAAAAGAAGCCAAGGGGGACTCTTCTAATTGATTTTTTTCCAAAAGTGATTTCTGCTTTCTTTCTTTTCTCTGTCTTTATACTTCTGCTTCCAAGTGAGCAGTATTTTAAATTTGTCAAAGATATTCTTTCATTTACCATATGCTAAATATCCCCCCAGTCAATTTTTTCTTGAGCATGTCCAGCTTCCCATTCCTCATTTACCTGAGCATCACAGATAACCACCATTAGCTCAGTCTCCTTTTTGCCTAAAACGTTTCTTTCTTCCTTAGTAACAGACAAGATATTCAAAATTACATTTGTTAGCTCTGAAGCTGCAGAACTTGTAGTCTAAACTGCTTACCTTTACTGGTACCTTTTTCAGTGTCTTTTCCCTAATGGTTTCTGGGTATAGCACATTACACAAAACTCAATTTACAATTTTAGCTCAAAATATGTATCAGTGAAAATTATTGTTCCTCCACTCACAAAAATACAAGAATTGCCACAGTTAATTACAAGAAATTACTAAGATATTTTTAATTTGAAAGTAAAAAAATAGTGAAGTAATCAAACCACGCTTCAAAAATAGATACACCTAGACCTGGAAAAGAAGCTGGACTGGCTGTCATAAATTTTAAAATATTGCATGTGTTTCTCACTCATTTAAAACGCACGCATCATACCAAATTATAAATACTGAATTATCTATACCAATGAGCATTTTCCATAAATATCATATAATATGCTGAGTTGAAAGGCACCCATCAGGTTTATGAGTCCAACTCCCGGCCCAATGCAAGAATCACACCATGTGCCTGAGAGCATCATCCAAACACTTCTTGAGCTCTAACAGTCTTGGCACCATGACTACTTCCTTGGGGAGCCAGTTCCAGTGACCAAACTCCCTCTGGCTGAAAAACTTTTTCGTGATACATAACCTAAACCTCTTCTCACTCAGCTTGATGCTGTTTCCTTGAGTTGAAGATGTTTAAGAGAAGTGGGCCAAGTGAGACCCCTGTAAAATCCCAACAGTGACTGGATGCCAGCCTGATATTATTCCATTCACTATAACTCTTTTTGCCCTAGCTGTGAGATGCTTGCTCATCCTTCATCATATACTCAATTCAAACACAAAGGAATAAAAGATGCCAGACCTCCATTTCCACATGTATATTAAACATGAACTAAGTGAAGCTTAATACTATTTACAACCAAGTGGTATTAACACAAGAGAACATTCAGGACCCCACACTCCCATACTTTTTCTGCCCTCTTGCCCCACCTCATCCAAGAACTAAAAATACATGAAAATGCATCTTCACTAGCCACCAAAAAAACCTAAATTATGAATTTCACAAGAGCAATGCACATTTAAAAAATCTGGAGTAAAGCTCTACCATGAATTAACTTCTTAAAATAAAACAAGAAACAGCTTTTAATACATACCCTCAAACAGCCTCTACCGCGGTAGGTTTCTGCACCCACCTCACCGACATTAACTCTTTAGGGAGAACCCTTAAAGGTCTCCTCAAATTTCAACTCCCTCTCTCAGTACCACTTCAACAGAGAGTGCTTTGAATGGCATATGTAGCATCATTGCCCTGGAACCAACACTAACGAGCCACACCTGACAACACTGTCCTCACAGGTGAGTATTATTAGCATTTCAAACATCCTGGATAAGGCAGTTGAACTGAATCTCTGTTTAAACACTTCCTTTGCTTTCCTATCTAATACTAAATTTCTTTTCAATTTGGCAGCAATTTAACTTGTAGACAGATAGCTTACAAAGATTAATGTACAAGGCAGAATTCCACCTGCCTTACCTCTAAGACATTAAGAGAGTAGATTCACAAGTGTTTATAATTAATTGGTATGAAGTTCAAATCTTTCTGCTTAGGCAAATAGCAAATGTTAAGTTCACTTTTATAGGGTAGTCTTACATAAGGTCACTTTGAGTGACCACTAGATGGTCACTATCTTGTCAACGTAGAAGAAACTTGGCCTGTTTATCTGCAAATGGAAGGGCATTCATAAGCATAACCCGAAATAGCACAGAAGTCAAAATGCATGAGATTGCTATAACTTCATAAAGATCAATGCTCTCCACTGACATCATCAAATCTTGGAATAGTAAACAACCTCTGTTTGCATAACAGACATGATTTTGAGACTAATAACTAGGTATTGTTCCTCTAGCCAGAGTTTTTAGCTTTCTAGTGAAAAAAATAAATGTAGGCAGATTAAATAGAAGATATAAGACATTGTAGAGGTAGAAAATATTAAAGGAATTAAGAAGCAATTGATGAAGTATTGAATTAGGAAAAAAATAAATAAATCCACCCAATACTATTAAATGTAATGATGCAAATAAAACTTCCATTTCATAAGTCTTCTCCTAGGAGGAAATACTGAAGAAATATCTCACCATATACAGAGCTAATAGCTACTGTTTAGCAGTATATCAAGACTCATGCACTTCAGCTGCTTCTCGGTATTCTTCCTGGCCTGTTTCTTAGAGGCAAGTCAATGAATTGCTTCCAAGAGAAAAATGAAGCTGCTTTCCCCCCCACAGATACTTAACACACTTTACATCAGTACAGCAGAAACCCGCTCACTCAAGAGGAATACAAGGCTGAGAGATCTGTTTATCATCCCAAGCATGTTCAGTATCTCAAAGACCAGAAGCAGCAACACAAAGTTAAGATAGGAGCTAAATCAGGAGAGAAAAGCACATGCACAACAGCAGAGTTTCTTTTACCTGTTTGCAAACCTGAGGATACATGTAGACCGCGAGAAGTAGCAATGAGAGACAATTAATTCCCTCTTCAGCTTCAGGAAAGAGCTGTCAATTATATTCAGCAATTAAACCTGGTTCTAAATACTCTATTCTAGTGCAAATGTGGAAGAAAATTAGTTGCTATATTTGCATCATAATGTATTGGCAGAATTCCAAACAGACATTTACTAAAATATTTTATTAGATGTGAGTCTGAAATACTTTCAGTAAAAGTGTAAAGCCTTCATAGTGATAAACTACAATTTCAAAATAGTCAGCTAAGCTCTTCAATATAACCTGTAGGAGAATTAGGACTGAATGCCAGCAGATCTTTTGAACATACCTAAATATTTTTTAAAATTAAACAAAAGGGCCTTCATGCGGAATGCAATTTTATGTCTCTTTTAGTGATGAAATGAGGAAGACTACAGAGTTTAAATCATGGAACATGAGTGGTATAAAGCTCTCTTTCTTTGAGATAAGGAGTTCAGTCCACATATTTGGAGTCACAAGCTTCAAAATACAAATTTCTGGTGGGATTTAAGTTTATTAAGTTCTAGAAGTAGAAAAAGGTAAGAAAATAAGATTAACTGAAGCATGATAACATCACTACCACCTTCAATCACTCATCACTTATCCTTTGCTTACTACCTTGTAAGAAAAAGAGGTAACTAAGAGAAAAGGGTTGCTATACTACAGGCAATATTTAAGTACTTGTGTAGTAGTTGCCATTTATTTACACATTGTCCTGCATCGCCCAAATTGCTCATGACTACAGCATTTCTACATCAGTTCTACAGGTGACTTCAAAGTTTGAGGTGATTTGAGGGGACGTTCATTTTGGAGGTTGGCAAAAATCCCTAAGTATACTGAGCAATATCTCTTTCAAGGTCAGATGACATACTATATAGCTGGCACCTACAAATTACTGTAGAGTTATACAAACTTTTTTTTTTTTCATTGTACAGTTTAAGAGAAAAGAACACTCTAATATTGTTTTAGATTTGCTTTACCTCCTGTAATCTGGATTTAGCCCAGGCAGTTTACATCTAGATTCCCACCTTCTCTCCTCACAGGAGAAGAATTCGTAAGGCCAGCTTCCAGCTGAGGACCAAAAAGGGTTTAGAATTGAAAATGCTGAAAGACCACAGGGTACTGGCATGGAACAGAGAAGAGGAAGATTCTGTGGGGAGAGTGCTGGAAGCAGCACAACAGGAGATGAACGTTACTTTTGCAGATGTACAGTGTCAGTTAGACTTATTTCTCCATTTCACTGCACTAGATAGAAAACTTTTGTACCCAGCTGAGTGGCAAATAAGATGGGGAACTAGCATACAAAGCATCTTGGACTTTTAAGATGCAGTTCTTCTTTGAACAAAGGAGAATAAGAAAACATTTGTTTTTTCTCCCTCAAGATCAAAACAAAGATTTTAATTGTTGAAAGTAGTTATCTACTCTTTTTGACCTTTCCCACTGTTATGTAATCTGAGATAAATAGATCAAAGGACAGCTGGTAAAAGCATGCTGAAGTTCACGAGTTTTAATACATACCCACTGATTTTTTCCCCTTTAGCAGTTGCTGGTTCTATAATCTAAGACATAATACTAACTGTCAGAAGTAAGTGTGCTCATACCAATAAGCATACCACATGACTGTTTGGGGGGTTTTGTTTCCTTTATTTTTTTTTAATACAAATATAACACAGTTTCTGTTGGTGTGATTTTTCATTGAATACATGTGGACCCTCCAAGTTCCAATTTTCTTCCAAATTCAGTCTCATAGACTGCTGCATTGTGATGAGGATACCATTTATCACTGTAGTCAGCCTCTGGAGCAGTGAGTCCTGTAGAGGAAGAGCACAGTAAAGCCATCCAAAGAATAGAGTTTTTAAACTAAAAAAATGATTGAAAATATTTGAAAGGATATCTGAAAGCAGAGGAAACAGGTGTTTGACAGTTGAAGGCAAGAGGGATCCTTCTCTGCTATGTGATAGAACATGATCAGGAAAAAAGAGTTGAGGAAAGGATGCAATTATTAAGAAAAAAAAAACAAACAGAAAAGTTAAAATCTAGGTAGGCTAGTTTTCACATCTACAGGCACGAATACAAAGCCAAACATCCCCACTTGCATCCATTCCAGTGGGAGAAATACCAAATACGTCTAGCAGATAGTGCAATATTTTCATGCTGGATGACATGAAAGGGGCCCAGAGGGGGCTGCAAGCACTACTGCATGTCACAACTCTCATAGCACACTCCTTGAGACATGGGACTCCTTTGAGACACACAGGCTAGAAGAAGCAGCATAGCTCAGCTCATCTCCATGTGGCTGACAGATTCAGTCACTCCAAGTGGCTTGCGTCAGTCTCCTGGTGACCTGAAGCTCCTCAGAACAGGAACCTTAAAAACTTGAAGATCTATGGGTTGAATTGTAGAAGTTCTATACTAATTTTATTTTTTTTTCATTCCCTTTCTCAAATGTTTGGGCAAGAAATTAGGGAAAATATCTTTCAGTTAATCTATACTGATATTTATGAATCAGAAGAAATCACACAGTGCTTGAAGGCACCAAAAGCAAATTCTTTTCTGTCAAGAAAGTAAATAAAATGTGGACAAAAGTCCTCTCTTGTCTGCTCAACTCCATTACAGGTACAAGCCCATGATGGTTGTTACAATTTTGTTCTTCACTGTGTGCAGAGATACAGCAGAGAAAAAATAGAGAGAGATGTAAGAATATGCAGTAAGTGCAGATGAACGGAGAAAACAAATGGAGCAATACCAGCTCAAACAGAGCTAGAGGCCTGTTAATACTTATGCATTATACAGTCTTTTGTTCATAGTTTGAAAGAGTCCCCAGGTAAGTGGAATCTTATACATGCTAAAGTTCTTAACTGTGGTTAATACAGTTTTATCATCTTTAAAATGCATGAGTTCCCAGATAAATAAAAACATCTGTTTGGTCTTTGGAAGCTTTTTTCAAACACCTACACGAGTCATATTAACATGCTTCTCCAGTAAATCTCCAGGGGAAACCTAAATGCCTGCTGAAAGTCTAGAAGGATTGTACTTTACTGATAAAATTGAAGAATAGTTTAGTCACTACTTTCCTGCTCTCTAAGTCTTCACTGTGCCATATTGTTATATATAGCAAGGAGATAAGAGAGTGTTACATACCAGATCAGTGATTATGGGGTCAGAACCACCTTGTGTGGTATGAATGCATGTGTGGAGCGGGAAGGGGTGGGTCAAACCTCATGATGGCGGGGTGACATCTTATCCCTCATGGCAGGCTCTGGAACCCAGAAGGGGAAGCCCTGGAGCAGCTGTCAGTCACAAACAGCCCAGGAAAACTATAACACCCAACACCTCCTGGAGTCCCTGACCCAGCTCGAATTGGCAGGGACAGTGAGAACACTGCTCCTCACCCTGGCTTGGAACCCCAGAGTGGCCAGGGGGTCAGAGGCCCTGCCTGGTGCCAGAACAGATAAAACCAAAGGCACAGGGGTACCACGTGTCACAGCCCTGACACCTGGATGTGTGAGAGCTGGTCTGCCACAAAGATTCAGTGGTAGCAATTTGTTCTGTCTCTACCTCTTCCTCCTTCTCTCTTCTTTCTCCCTCTGCTTCTCTTTCTTTGCTCCTTGCTTGATGCTTTGGGTGGCTTGGAGCTGGAGGGACTGGGTTTTGACTTTAATATTGTGGATTGATTAGATTTTGACTTAAGTGATGTTCTGGGTTGATATTGTGGTGGAACATTTTGTCTAGCTTGTGTAGTGTCCTTTTTGAACCTTTGCCAACTTCCCTTATTTTCTCCCCTAAATAAAGAAAGAAACCCTTGGGAACAAGTCCATGGCTTGATGCTATCTTGAGGTATTAAAGAACTCCTGTCTGAGCTGTGAGCCGGCAGTTCCTGTTGCTGGAGTGTTACAGAAGAGGAAACAAATTTCGATATAGAACTGAAAGTAAACACCTCAATACCACACACAACACTTTTCATGAGAGATATGAACTCACTCAGGTAACAGAAATCTCACTACACTTCAATGAAAGAAGAGCATTAACTCTTAATATGCTGGCTAAATTCCCATTCTGATAATTACATTCTTAGAAATCCAATCTCCATTTCGATTTTCACCTGCTGTAACAAATATATGTACATATATTTAAGTATCACCATGCTACCTAAACACCTTCTAAATGCCCTTAAACTTGTCTTGCAAAAACACAGATCTTCCTTGGAGGCACTGGTTGTTGTCTTACTCACTGTAATGGGACTTGGAGGAGGTACTCCAAGATATGGTATAGTTGCCCACATTAAAACATGCATATGGAAGTTCTGGTGTACATTCTCTAAGAGACATTATAATTACTAGATTAGGTTGATTTGGGACATACATTCCCCTAAGTCTTTAAATCAGTTTGTGAATAAAACCTCTACCTTCTTCATGAAGTGATGAAGACCAAAACATGAGAAGTTTTTTACCTGGTGTCAGCCTCAGTTACACAGCTACTAACAAATAGACAGTAGAGGGCTCAGTGCCCCCTCATGTAATTTTTCTTAGGGCATATACTATGGCTAAAAGATTCTCAAATTTGTTTACTGTATGTTTATTCTAAAAGAATGATGTAGATTCAGAAGCAGCATCCCTGTGATCACACAGTGTTGCACTGATGCTCATGCAGCAACAATTTTTGCTTCCATACCACAGCAGCTATTTCTCTGTGTCATTTCACTGCGCACTCTGAACTAAATGGTGTGGGTCATCATTAGTTCAGAAATCATGATTTGTTTTCTTTAGCTAGTCTGTTTGATGCAATAGAAAAGTGATTGCTTCTAGTCTCTCCATCAGGTTTTGATTAGGGTTTAATTTTGTTTTGTTTCTACCCAGAGAAACAGACCAGAAAATTGCAAATAATAAATGACATTCAATCGTTATTGTACTATTTTCCCATTCAACACATTTTTGACGTCTTTACTGTAAGGTACTAAGTTCATATTGATCCTTTGTCTCATCAAATATTCGGAAGTGTGTAAGACTCTACACGTAGACTTAGCCCACTCTGCCTAGATATTTCTTTTATTGTTAAAATAAGTGTGGCCCTCAGGAGAGCTAATGGACTTCTGATCAAAAATGCACTGGAACCACCATATTAGAAACAGTAGAAAATGAGAAGCCCAAGAATGAAGTTATTTGACACAACTAGTAGAGAAGGAAAGCTTCTAAGTCCTGCTCATTAGAGTTTGATTTGTGCCCCAAAGCATCATTGTTTATCTTCATTTTGAAAAGAGAGACTTTAAAAAAAATATTTTATGTAAATAACAGTATTCACAGCTCCATAAAACTACATCTGTAATGATGTTATTACAGTGGGTTTTATAGTTTAATTATGCACTGACTTAAAGTAGCTCCTTTTAAATGTAATGCCTTTCAGTTTCAGTGAATGTTTCCACGTTATTTTTTTATGAAAGGATGCAAAGCGGAATCTTTTTCACCCTTTTCCCTCAAAAATCTTTACATTTGGAAGGAAAGGAGACTGTCTGTGGGTTTTTTTTTTGTTTGGTTGTTTTTTGGGAGGGTTTGGGGGGCACTGGGGGGGAACAGTTTATTGTTTTATTTTTTATTTTTGTTGTGTTGTACACTTCAATTACTGCTTTAAATCAAGGAAGTTTAAATCTCTTCTTTACCATTCTCTTACATGGATGTTGCTCCCTATCTCCCATTTTCCTTGCCTCTGTACAGCTTCTGTAGACTATTTCCCCCCTCCCCCCAGTATATGGAAGCAGCAGAGAACCCTAGCACCCAAGGGGTCGGCATTACTTAGTCGTATACTATTTGAAAGCACTTAATTTTAATATTTCTTTTCTTCTGGAAGGATTCAGTTTTAAAACTGCAGATATGTGTATCTAGAAATAGACATTGCATTATCACACACTGGCCAAGAACAGATTAATTTCTATCATCATCTATACTTCAAATGACAATTGAAGATTTTAGTAGGCAGGAGAGGGGGGAAAAAAAAGAAACGAAAAGGGAGAAAGTGACTTTTTTGCTCTTGATTTCTTCCCAGCTCACTGCAGACTAATGCAGTGTGAGAACTCTAAAAGTGGTATCCTGGCAAAAACATCTTGTGATAATACCTTACAGCAAAAGCTCTTGTGCTCAAGCCAATCACAAAGACTAATTGTCCAACTTTGAAGTAAAATACCCCTTCACTTCTCAAGCTCTTTCTTTTCCTTCAGAAAGGGTTTAGAAATTATGAAGAAAGTGATGTCCATTTGCAACTCAGTTGCTTTCTATCACGTACCAGTAATTCAACTCTTTCCTTGTCTCCTAATCTATTCTTAACTGTGTAAGAAAGAAGTTCTGTGTCAAATAGTCCATGATTCTGATTTATCTGAAATACGTGCAGTCGCCAGTTACTTTTCTAAACCCGGGAAATGTTACATAAATTGACTCTAATGAAGGAGTCATAGAGCCTCCAAGGATTAAAAAGCAGTGAATAAGTACTGTGTATGTTTCAGTAAGAAAAATAGACCAGGATGTAAGGGACCTCAGCTCCTCTTCAGCCTTAAAAATATGCCATTACATAACAAGTTGTTCTGGGATCTAAAATAAATCTTAAAACTCTCACTGATCACTCCTGATCAATCTAGAAGTGCAATATTCTTAAACAACATTTATTGTGTTAGTATTAAGACTTTCTTTTCTAACTATTGCAAACATATACAACGGGAATAATAAGGAAATATTGAATGGGACTTGCTTATAGTAGCCTTAATTTTCCTTTAGTTATCACCCACACTCATGTTGAGTGGTTCAAAATATCAACTATACAATAAGTAGGGATTCACAATAGCTATCTATTTGCTATATAATATATGTTCAGGATTTGTAACATAGTATATATAGTAAATCTGACAGTGAAAACAAATATTTACATCTCTGCTGAAATAGCATCAATAAAAATGGATGTAATTAGTCTACAACTGAAAGTTTACTGAGAAAAAAAGAATTGAATAATGAAAAAAGTGGTTTTACTTTTCTAAATGCTAAAAATGACCATAGGAGAGGGATAAGTTTTTCTATTCTCATGTTTTATGTGTCATTTGAGCCATCTGGCTGGCAGTCAGAGCAACTAATCTGTCATTCTCTTCATCTCCACAAGAGAGGAATACAACCTGATTTTCCTATCATAATGTCTACTGATGGAACAAGACATAAAAGCTTTTACCTGGAACAGAGCCTGGGAAGACCCCAGTGACAGCTTTCATGGCATTTCAACTCAGTTTTTGAACAAGAGCAAATGGCCAGCCCAGAGCTGGTGACAGCTCTTTGCTGCTTGTCAGAGAGGAATCTGACAAGCAAGAGCACATGAGAAGGTTCAACTACAATGTTTTTACTGAACCTAAGCCAAAATTTCTGAACTGAGACATGATGATTTATCTGGTCAGAACAGTCAGTTCAAGATTTTAACCTATACGATGCTGCAGAGCAAAAATCATATTCATCCTTTCTATTTCTTCAACAGGATTATGATCCCACACATATCTGGGAAAGGTTATCCTCTCCCTTAGAACCCCTTAAAAAGTAGGTAACAGTTCCTGGCATACTCCTTCCTTAAGACTACACTTTTATTTGTCCCATACAGAAAATATTTACCTGGAAGATACTGAGCTACAGCATTTGCCTCATTGTTTTCTGTTTTGCACAGGCTATCCACCAAATATAATTTAACTTTTATGGCAATTTGCTTCCTTTCCTCTTTTGCCCTGCCCGTGAATTGCAGCTGTGGGTTGTAGACATTGCATAGTGACTTTCCAGAGTGGTGCTGGGTACTGGTGGGTTTATTTCAACCTCTGTGCTGTAATCCAGACAGACCTCTAAGACAGACGATCTCTTGTAATCTTCAGCCTTTGCCATGACATTTATAGAAATAATGAATCTCTGTCCAAACCATTTAATTCAGTTCTTTAAGTGGTGTTAGGGTAAAAATGACTACAGAAAAATACACAGTGAGGTAACTTCTTCTTGTATTTTGAATGAAAATCCTTACTGTGATAGAGATAAGATTTCAATCCCATCATCAGCATACTTGAACTTTGTTTCTTATGAACACAGACTCCAAGTCAGAGGCAAGACTTAGAAAAAAGGAAATCGTAATTCACAAAAGTTTGTCTCTGTGTACATGGATACAAAAGGTGTATGGAACTGTCTGTGTTGAGCCTTCCAAGTGATTTAAATACAACAATTCTTTCATCTTATGGTGAGATGGTATTACCTCTACACTGAAGAGCTTTTATATGTATCCCCCTTGCACTCTTGTACTAAATATCAGCCGCTCAGCACTGTCCTAGGCAGCAGACAAAGCTGCTTTTCCCCCATAAGAGTGGTGTATCACTGGTATCTGCATATAGCAGCTTCCACCACTGGCCTCATTTTGTGACCAACTTACAGAAGGACAGTGCTGAAATATTTATTCTTTCACACACCTTTTCACTCTTGCAGAAGGCTTTTCCTGTTTTAGATAGGTGAAGACACAGCTGTCTCCAAAGCACCTCTCTACCTACAGTTGTGTCTAATTTTGAATATGTAGAAATTTGAAGAAAACAACAGCAAATACCTTATACCATTGAAGAGTTTATATTTTCAAGTCCTTCCTCAAAACCAGTCTCTGTCTCTACCCATTACATTGCAGTTCTCATAGCAAAAGGGAATCTCTATTCATTAGTCCCATATGCCCTACTCCTGGAAAGTTCTTGTTAACAAAGCATTATCTCTACATTTCTTGTCAAGGAGGAGCAAGAAAATGAAAAATATATTCTCCTTTATTTGAAATTCTGACATATTCTGGTTACTTAAAATCTGGTTTGAAAGGCAGCACTGGGAACAATTACTTGTGCTTGAGGATGTGAAATCAAATATTTCAGACTGATGATTCAAGCACAGAGAATATCAACACCACATGTGTAGTGTATGCTGACTTGCTGTCTATAGAATTCCGTTTTCTTAATATATACGGTATCATGCATTTGCACCTTCAGCATGAAGATTTTGTAAAAATCTTTGGATATCTTTAAATCAAGATACCATATAGAGAATATTCAGAGTCTAAAGATTCAGCCCATAAAAGAAAGCAGTCTTCTTTTGTTAATTCTTCCCTTTTTGTCTATTGCCTTTACCCTGCTATTTCAGATTGAAGTCCTTATGTCTACTTCAGACTCACCTACAACTTTTTTTCCCTGGAGTAATGAATTTTGGTACTTAATCCCCACAGGTGTGGTTAAACAACAGTTATTTTAGTTGTTTGTGAGACACAGTTCACCTTAGTCATCAAATCAATCAACATATGACAATAGAAAAACTGTCAAAATCAAAACCAAATTACTTCTATCTACATGCATGTAATTATTGAGTTAAATAGATTAATAAGTGAACTACTTATAAGCTACTTGTGCTAAAAAAATATCAAATTCTCATAAGGAATATTCAAAATTTAATGCACAAAGTATCAAGAGAACCCAAAGTATATGTGAATATATGAACAGGTCAACAGTACTGTGCTCAAGGTAATAGTGTTTTGAATAAGACTGTCTGTCCATTTAACGAGTCTAAAGAGTCATTATTTTTGTCAGAGAAAAAAAACAAACAACAAAGTTAGCTTAAAGTAAGACATCTCTATGTTGCATGTTATTATAGGTTAACTTGAATTAGATGATAATATAATAGTAACCCCTTAGCACTTAGTTCACTGTTGAACACCCATAGTTTAGTTATACAGTGGGATAGTTACTGCCACTATATGCTTTTCTTGAATATTTGAAATGAAATTCATAACACATAATGAAATATTTACAATACATTTCTAATGCCTTAGGCAAGTCCATCATAAAACTCCAGTCTTGTCAAAGATAAAGTGCTGTTGGAAATTGAGTGACTGGAAGACAACAAAAGTTAGCACTTCCATCTCAAGTCAGTTGCAGCTTTCATGTTGTTATCCACTGAATCTCGTTTATCAAAATTATTCTCTTCCAACAAAGAAACTCTCCACTCCATTAGCATTAGAAATAATCAGGACCATCTTCTAGGAAAACTCAGCAGTAATCCCTACCTAACCCAGGTCTTCCTGTTTGAGTACCTGGCTGATTGGGGCCCTTAATGCCCAGGTAATTTTTAGACTTCCATTCTGTTATAGTCTGTCTTTATGAAAAACCTGAGAATATAATTCCTGTCTTCTGAATAACAAGAGATGCAACTGTATCCATGGTTTCTCTTTCCCATGTATTTAATTAAATCTGGTATATTACAGAATATTTTCTAAAGGATGTTTCTGAGTCAGGATGATTCATTTATATTAATGACGTTGAATATAATGGCCAAATGTTCTAAAATATTTATTAACTATTTCCTCACAGAATATATATGATGTTTCCCAGCTAATTTCCATAGAAGTTCTATCTTTTACTAAAATACATATATGTAATTCTGCTGTAAGCAGAAAGGAAAGTTACATACACAATAGCTGGAAATTAGAACTAAGAAATTGTGCACAGGCCCCACAATGCTTTATATACTTCAATACCTTTTAACCTTCTTTTCCTGGTAGGATGAACTCCTTCACTTTCAAAGGGAAAAGAGACTTGGCTAAGAGGCAGTTCTGAGACACTGGAATATTTCTTACAATCATATAGTAACTATGAAAGGAAAGACTAAGAAATCTTTTAAAACCTTGGGAACAAAGTTCATATCATCAAAACTTGGACTGTATTAAACAGGCAAATTTACAGAGGCAATTTTAATCACTGCAGGCAAGGAGTGTTCCTCAGAGGACTTAAAAAGACCTTAATTGGATCCTTCCTAGTACAGCCTGATGAGGGGAAAAATCAGAGCCTGTGAGAGATACTCACTGAGGAGAAATTCTGAATCATTGCAACTATGAAAAGAAGAAAACATATATTAAAAAAAATTTTAAAAAAAGGACAAAAGAGTATAAGACAGAGAAAAATTATGAGACACACTGAAATTATATGAATATAATTTCAGTTGAATGTGGAATAATAAAGATAACTTTACTCACTGCTCAACATGTACAGAAATTTGATTCCATTTAAATTAAGGGGAAAAAATTCCCAAATTTCAAACTCTGCATGATAGCAAGCAGAGCTACCAACAGTAGCATCACAGTCCTGAAGCCCACGACTTGGAGGCAGTGTGCCTGCTGGCTGCTGAGAGCAGGACTCTGGAATTAGGGCCCTAAGTAGGGACCAGCAAGAGCAGAAACCACATTCCTGCTAGAAAAGCTGACTTATTGCAGAAAACCTGTCTGGGACTCATTGAACAGCTGAAACTGGAGTCAAATTGTTTTATGGAAATGATTCAAATGACTACCACCCACTTTTCCCCCGACTGTCTCTCAACATGTTTCTGGCACTTCACTAGGAAGATAGGAATAGTACTAATTAGGTTTTCAAGTTTCCAACAAGAAAATTAATAAATCTGAAGACTATAACATTCTAGCAACATACATATAATGAGAGGAAACACACCCATGACTCTTGGGCTTCCTTTGGTTTCTCTGTTGCATCACAGTCCATCTAGGAACAACTACCATCTAATAGATCATGTAAGAGAAGTTACTCACAAGTTTACAGAAATTTTCTCCATGGGAGCAACAGTGGACACTTCTGGCTTTCAGTCTTTCCCCCCTGATCTCTTTGTTTTCCCTATCCCTCTCACTTTCTGTGTGCTGAAACCTGAGAGTGGGAGTCATTGTGGTGGTGACCAGCAAAGGACAATTGGTAATGGAGCATTTTCAGGTGTTCCACAGTGTTCAGTGAGGATGTCTTTCTCTTCAGTGTAACTCTCATTTCATTTAGCTATTTTCTGAGCTCTTCCTTATTTAATCAGCAATGTAAAAATCACATCATGGAGGAGTCACCACATTTACTTTACTGTTAACATTTTTTTAAGAAAACAGAGGAGAACTTGTACACTGCCTTCTGGTGTGTGTTTAATCTCTTTTGAGATTTTCCCACTTCCACTCTAGGAACTCTTGAAGAGCATTTTATGAAGAACTTTTTTGTGCCTCCCAATTCCTTTAATAGACTATTCCTGAAGACTTAAACCTCTGGTTTAAGTCTTACCCTCTGAGGGAAAGGCACAGTTGAATTTGGCACAGATCTTGTAGTCAGATATCCAAATCAGAAAGGTACTTTACTCATAGCCAGTACAAGATTGTAAGACTATTTTTAGAAAAAGAGTTTCTACCCAGATATAATATTCCAAGTTCAGCACACAACACTGTCTGCTTTTACTGAACTCTATGTTTCTGCCTCTGGTTGGCAATTAACTCCCACGTTCCCCTTGTCATACATCAAAAACACAGTGGTAGTTAGGATCAGAGGAAGAAGGACAGCAGAGAGCTCAGTAGGGACAGATGGACTCCAAAATGCAAACAATTTCCATGCCAGAGTGTGACAATTTAGAGCTTTGCTGCAGTTTCCATGGTAGCTGCAGCAACCACTGGACCAGGGCAGACAAAGCGGCCTGGGCAAGCAGAGAGACAGCTCAACAGCAACTGGTGAACCATGAGACTGCGTCTCAAGGTGAACCTGGAGAGGGGATGAGCTACAGGCAGTGCTTAGCTGCAGCTTGAACAAAAGTACCCTTAGAGTGCAGTCTGTTTTCCCTCAGAGGAAATGAAAAGGGAGCATCAGCTGCGATCCATCATGATGCATTTATCTTCCTTTCTTAATGTCAGGGGGAACTTGTTCAAGCACCTTTTTGTTTCATCTTTCTATTGTCTTGTTCCCGTATGCCAGCCCCGTAATTGTAACCCAGTTGCCTGAATACAGTGTGGGGATTGTTGCCTGGACACCAACCAAGAGCAGCCCATGGCCTGGGACTTGCTCTGCATAGCCAGCAAGTATTTCTCTCAGAAAGATCAGGCAGCCAGACTAGCAACCTTCCATTTGTCCTTCTGTAGGAGTCATTTTGTTTACCTTTAGTTTGCATGTGGGAGCCAGAGAGACAAAGGATGGGAATGAAGTGGTCTTCTTTTCTGTTCTGGCAAATGAAATAGTGCTTGAAAACAAAAACCAGTTTTTGTCTGGTTATCAGTATCAGACACTCTTTTCTTTGCCTGTGGTAGATCCCACAGCCTACCAGTATTTCTCTCAGAATGAGAATATAGTCCCTGAACTAAGAAAATACAAATAATTCATTCAATAAAATATGTTAAGTTGAATTATGAGAGACCTAGCATGATAAGGAATAAAATGTCACCTTAACTTTATTTAATATTAAGTTGCCATGAACAAAAATGTCCATGTCATTGCTAAGGTAAGAATTTTGTGCCTTGATTATTTGCAACCAGACTACACAGAAGCAGGAGCTGAGATGACAAACCCAAGTGTATGGAAAAGCACAAGGACATACCTTAAGACAAATGAGAAGTGAGATTCAGGGCACCTTCTTTCATGCTTAAAATAAAATTTTGATGAAATTATGGTCCATAAGTACAAAAAAAAACACCTAGCTGGAACACACAGTCATTTGCAGTCACCTCATCCCTGACCCACTTAAAGCTCATGAGGCTTTTTCCTGTCAGCCCGAGATTTGTCTGGGCAGCCAGCTTCAGTGTCTGAGCACAAGCAAACACATCAAGTTGTAAGACATTACTTATTGTATGCATGACACACAAGAACAGTCCTGTACAAAGTGAAGGCAGCTGGAGTCATTACTGAAATAGTGCTGCTGCTTTCATTAAAGTAGTCAGACACAGGATGGAAGTGCTCTGTTCAGCTCCTGTCTTACCTTCAGGACATTCAAAATGCCATTCCACTTCCAATCATTGCCTACTGTCTCTTCACCTTGTGTGCTACACATCAGCTGCTCTGCAGGCAAGAAACAAAATGTCACTGCACAAGAAGAAGCTCTACATAGTAATACTTCCACGAGAAATTCAGTTCTCTGGCCATCTAATATAAAATTAAAAAAAATAAAAATTTTAGGTGTAGCTTTTGAACCTTTTCAGTGACAAGTACCTATTTTTCATGAATGCAGCACCTATGTCTGGGGATACCCAGTATCTACTCCTGAATGTTTCCCTAGACCACCTGAAGTATCAAACCAGAGCAAATACAGAAAGAAGCATATTTGTTCTGGACACTATCTACCCATCAGGTACGAAAAGTCACCAGCTTAGAAGAGTCTTCCAGTCAAACTTTAAGTACAATCAAAATCTAGGTTGATGCATAACACCTATGCAGACTAAAGCAAAACTATGACTTGTCAATCCCAATTACTTATGTTTCAACAATAAAGGAAGAGAGAGTACATTTCTCAGTAAAGTTTTCAAATTACAATAACTGGCTGAGTATCTATCACAATAACTTCTTGACAGCTAGTAATAGAATTTTTTCTGAGCAGTATCAGAGGGTGATGGACTATACATTTGAGTGTACATGTTTACTTATCTGCACTCAAACATTCCTGTTACTGTACATGAATATTAATGCTTAAGTTATCTTTGAAATGATCTCTTGCCTGAAATTTCTTGACACAGCTGCAATGGAGTATGAGTTTGCCTGGTTCAGATTCTTGCATGTATACACTCTGATACTGAAATGATACTGAGTTTCATACCATACTACATATGCCTGTACCACATATGCAATTTACATGCCTTTTATTTTTTAGCTGTTTTTTTTATTTTTTTTACCTGAAGGGAATTGGTGAATTATCACATACAGTAAACCAATTTTGCAATCTTTTATTCCCTCTTAAAGTGGCCTTTCATTGGGCCTTGTTGAATTTCATGATGTTCACCTTGTCCAATTACTCAAGCCTATTAAGGTCCCCCTGGGTGGCATCCCTTCCCTCAACTGCACCACTCAGCTCATTGTTATCTATGGACTTGCTTCTCAATCCCACTATCTTTATTATTAATAAAGATAGTGACCAGCACTGGTCCCGCTACAGAACCCTGAAGGACATCACTTTTTACTGATCTTTATTTGGATGTTGAGTCCTCAATTGCAATGCTTTAGTTGTTGCCATTCAGCCAATTTTTATTCATCTAACAGTCCATCCATCAAACCCCCATCTCTCCAATTTAGAGACAAGGAAGTTGTATGAGATTATGTCAAAGATTTAACAGAGTTCAAAGCAGATGAATGATTTTGCTGCTATGAAAACAGAAAGACTGTCCTCTTATAATTTGTGGTTTGTTTTTTTTCCCCCCATCGGTCCATTATTATGTATCTGTTTAAGCTTTTCTCTCAGTTTATTAAGTTACCTATGTAAAGTTGTAAGTAATGGAAAAAACCCCAACAAGGAATGTATATTAGTATATAACCAGCAAAAGCTCCTGCTTACTAAGTGTGTGCAAAGCAGACACTTGACTGGGATTTAACAGTTCCACTACAAGTAGCAACATTTACAGAAAGGGATGCAGTTATCACTGGATTTGGCAGTACTGATTAGAGATTGTCCAGCTCTTGCTATCAGATGACCAGTTCATGCATGTCTTTTCGCTAATGAACAAAACGGTCTAAAAATGTTGCACTACGAACTGAAACTATTCTCATATTCATTTGCAGATGTTTTAAACACTAAAATTTAATGAATATACTGGTGGAGTGTGTTTCTTTAAGCACAGTAATTCTCATTTTTATACAGGCACTCCTATTACCTTTGTTGGGAGCGTTCAAATACTGTGTTAAAGTTAAGAATGTTCTTACGTGGTCTTATATGTAGCCTGTGTGTTAAACCTCAGAATTAGGTGCCTCAGTTCTTCTCAGCCCTGTGTGAATTTTGTATCAAAGCAAATATAATTCTGTAGACAATATTTCAATTACATGAATCCAGTAAGACTCTGTGAAGGAATAAGCATTAGAGTCAAAACTTCATGTTGGAAACCACACTGTTGTGATGCCAGGTCAGTTTATTTCTACATGCTTCATGGTCCTTTTTCTCGAAAAAAGAAGAAAAAAAGAAGCTTGTAGATTGTCTTATGCAATTTTTAATAATCTTTAAAAACCATGAAGTGAATTAAAAACCAAGTAAAAGAAAGTTTCTTGTTGTGTAGAAAACGGGCTACTAAAGTGGTAAAAAAGTTTAATAAAATCCTGTGTCGAAACATGAAAAGGGACATACACCTGGACTGGATTTCACTATGTCAGGATCTATCTGTCTTCTAGAATGCATATCAAATTGCTGCTTCAATTGAAGTCACACAAAGCAGGTACTGTTTCAGTTATGAGTAACTAGGGAATATTATTTAAATTATGTAGTTCATAAACTTAGTAAGATTGAAATGTTTAATAAAAATAACACTTGTAGCTCTTTCTATGGTTCCTTGAATTTCCCTGTGTATTGTATCCTTTTATAAAATAAAGATTGTTTCACATTCATCAAAACCCTGTAACTAATGAAAATTTGCCTCTGCCCTTTTATAATGAGAGTCCGTGTTTTATTTATAGGATGAGTAAGAAGGCACAAGTAACATGACTAAATTTTTGCCTTTGGGAAAATATGCAGAACTCTAAGAAAAAGGTTTGTTTCTACAGAGTGTTACACAAACTGGTCTTGAATAAATTAATGGTTGTTTAAAAAGTTATGAGTTTCAGTTTATTAAAACAATAATAAATGTACATTTTAAATTATCAGAATCCGCAATATAGAGTTTGGTTTAGATATAAAAACTCTCTTCTCTGTGTTGCAAGTCAGCAATTAAGTTTTCAAAGGAAATCCTCTAAGTAAGCCAGATCAGTGACTCAAAATCTTTCTTGTGCTTGTTCATATGTTAAAACATGGGATACTGTGAATGCAAAAAAGAACTATATGTTGGAGTGAAAAGTGCTCAAAACAAAACCCCTCAGATCAAGAATTAAAGAGGCATCTCTCAGCTACCTCAGAACAGTTTGAACAAAAATTCTCACCTTTAGAAAATGAAAAAAACACCAATATTAGGTTGTCCTTATATTTGCTAATAACTCTATGGCCTAGTCAAAATTCCCACGTTTGGCTGTCTCCTTGACCCTACATTTTTCATAAGGGGCAAGTTTGCATCTTTTGCTGCTAAGAGAAACATATTCTCCTGTTACCCACCTTGTGTTAAAACTGATGTGTCTCCCTGGATGATTCACATCAATAATGAAAGGACTCTGGAACCATCGGTCTTAGCAGTGTGTCACAAACACTTAAGTCCTTCAAATTTTTCATTCTGAAAATGACAGTGTAGGAAGCAAAATCAGAAAAGAATAATTTTTGCTTTTGGGTTTTCAGAAGGCCTTA
Source organism: Campylorhamphus procurvoides (assembly GCA_013396655.1). Classification (NCBI taxonomy): domain Eukaryota; kingdom Metazoa; phylum Chordata; class Aves; order Passeriformes; family Dendrocolaptidae; genus Campylorhamphus; species Campylorhamphus procurvoides. Next base: position 516,179 of record WBMV01009424.1, read on the forward strand.
TGAGAAGACAAACTTTGTTCCATTCATCTCTTGGAATAATGAAACAGAAAAAAATATCTTTGGGACCACCTGGTGCTGACTTTGGATTTTCATGGAATATTTTTACAGTCATAAAATCTGTAAGTATTACAGTGATCTAATGCATAGTAGCAATTTGCAAGTTGCTAGTAATTGTGCAGCAACAAAAATAGTTCTTGTCTGTCACTGAAAACAGCCATATAACTCGGGACAATTACTACCACAGGGTCTATTGAAATACATTAAAAAGTAAAGTGTGATGTCTCTAAGTATTTAATTTCTTTCTTCATTAGGGAAAGCTAGTACAAATGTCAAAGATGTTTCTGAGAAAGTAGTTGAATTCAGTCTTTCTAACATGTAAAACCATAATCTTGCCATATGATAAACTTTTAGTGTCACATCATACAAAGCAAGCCTGAAAAGTCTCCTTTTGTGAAGTGTCTAAAAAGACACTTCTCATGACATACACACCAGGTCTGTCCTCAGACCTCATCTACCCAAAATGGTCTTGGCAAATATGTTCAGGAGCCGAAATCAGCCCTGTAGACTTCTGCCTGCTCTGATTAGTCACTGCAGGGGGGTATGTTCATCTGGAAGAAAATTCATAGGAGAAGTCTAACATGGAAGATCCTTAAGGTGTCCCTCTAGAAGAGGTAAAAACTTTCCATTCACCTTGAAGGGAGTCAGGGAAAACTCACATGCTAACCTACATGGCTAAGTTCTGTTTCATCAGTGGCATGAGTATCTTCAAAATTTTATTCATTCATACTTAGAGATACAACAGTTCTACAAGTAGGGATATATTGTGGATGACTTGTTATCACCTGCAGTCTGATGTACATTTCTGTTAAACTGCTTGGTGCTGAAGGGATGAGAGTACCTCCTAGAGTCTTGGCCATATGACCACCCTTGTTGTTATCAGAAGCAACATGAAATCAGTGGTAGCAGCGGCAGAAAATTTTTGCAAAGGAAAATAACCTCATTATGTCTGTTTCTTGAAATGGTTGGCAGTCTTCACAGTTCTTCATACATACTAGAGCACCTTTTAGATGTATTTGTTTTAAAGAAATAAACCAGTATCTAACTGCCTTGTTACATCACTTAATATAATTAAAACAATCCTCTAATTTCAGATTATTTTATAAAAAATATTAGGGCTATTCTAGTCTGCTGAGTAAAGCAGACAAACTGGCTAGTGGAGTTAGCTTCAGAGATCTGCCAGGAGTGAGGCCATCATATTTTAAAATGTCAAGCTGGATTCAGCTGTGGTCAGTGATATCACACTCTTCCTGTTCGTTGCTGACTACTTTTCCTCTTTTAATGAGATATAGTCTTTTTATAGGACTACCAAAAGCTAGTGTTTAAGTATTTCATGATCAGACTATGTAGTTCTAGGTCACCAGGAGCTTACAATGCTGTGGTGGGTGAGTAGAGAGTCTTTGGCACTCTCTGTGCCTCTCATTACCATTTCTAAATGCTCAACACAGCCTGGAACTGCTAAGCAGTATGATACCGAGCCATACTGCCTTTTGATCACTGTTTGGACTCCCACTGCGTTCATTGTCTGAGTGTGACTCTCTTTGCAAGGAGTGATTTATCATTACTGCCCTCTCACATAGAAAGATGTGCAGCAGCCACTGTAGTCAGGCTGAAGCTGTTCAGAGAGATCCTTTGAATCTGAAGAGATTTAGGAAAGGGATGCAAAATCTCTGATGTAGTGTATGTGCAGTTTTAGTTCTTTTTTCAATTACACAGACTTGGGAAAACTGGAGAAAGGAAATGTCTGATCTGGTTATGTCCCATTTTCGTAGGAATTTTCAGTATTCTGTAGTACACACTGACTGGTGTTATCAAGATTTGCTCTTGTATTGATTTTATGTATGAAAAACTTAAGTTGGCATAAAACCAGGTAAAAAAAACTAACCAAACCAAACCCTAAACTAGTCTCTCATTTTATTTTTGGGTAAAGTGGCTCTTTAAAAAATGTTTTCCTAAGAAATGTACCTTATAGGGAATTAAATTATGCAAAGTTCCTGCTTAGAACAGCAGGATTTTCAGGTGTATGGGAGTGTTAATTTGCAGATTTTTATGGTAAAATTGTATTGTTTTCATGCATGAAACTATAGTATATTTGCAATGACCCATGAGATAACAAGGTTATGGAACAGCTAAAATATACTCACAATAAATAAAATAATTGGAAACCCCAGTGCTGACAAAAAAAAAATCACAGTCATTTTATATCACATTGAAATGAAAAGGAACCCACTTAGCATTAGTTCTGAAAAACTCTCAGACTTGATTTTTTTTTTTTTTGCATATGAGCAATACCTTGCATTAACACCTCCAGGTACAACAGATCAGAACAATGTACAGAAAATTCAGCTAGCTTAATAGAGATTGCATATACAAATACAAAAGAACACATTAACTTAAAAATCTTGAGCTAAAACATACACACATCCTTGGAAAATTCTGACCTAAAGATTTTACCAGCATGACAGTCACAAAATATTGCTATAGAGAGATTTGTCATCTGTATTTAGGAAATGCTATCCTTTTGCTTGAGGTGGTAAAGAGAAGTTTGATTTCCTGTGCATAGCGCTCTCATACCCCTGATGATGCCAGTTTGGACATTCTACAGAATAATTACATTACCTATGTAATGCACAGCAGGCTCTTCATATTCCTGGCACCAGGACACTGAAAAAGTACCAGGAAAGAAGCTGTCAGAGGTGTTTCAGAGACATGGCTTTTGAAGGTTAAGATTATTATGAATATGGGAATATTTTGGGGACAAGGAATTAGCACTTTAAAATATTTGGCATTAAGGGCTAGGCAACATGTGGATGAATGATTGGCTATATGAACAATGATAATACAGTTATTAATGTTGTTATTAATGATAACCATTCCTTTTATATAAAGCATATATAAAGCTAAACCCTTTACATGTTTTTACTAGGTAAATTGGTAAGAGAATAGTTGTTCCTCACAAATCATCTAAATTACAGTATCTCTATAAATTGGTTATTAGATTATATTTTATTAGGTACTTGTTTAGCTCCTTCAGACACAGTTATGAGCATATGTATAGTAAACAGAATTAACTGAAACTCTGTATCTTCTTAACAGAAATCACATTGAAATTTGCAGTATAATTTCTGACTGCTCTGATATGCAAGGATGCAATTAAAGCTATTCACTTAAATATATATACAAACACAGGCATCTACATGTACAGATATAAATATTCGTGTTTGTATAAACATATACATATCCCTTACATTACATTAGACGAAGGCATGATATACATATGCAATACCTATTAATTTACAAGTGTAAATATTATCTCAATGCAGAATAAAAAGCAACTAGTTTAGAGAAACTATAATTTGACTGGGATATGAGCTTTTCTGTGTCCTTTGTGAGACTGAGTTAGAAAATGCTTTGTTATTTCATGATGCAAAAGGAAAAAAAATCCAAAACCAAAACAAACCAGGTTTATTTTTTTAGCCTAGAAGATAATTTGAAATTTATAATATTACTATGCCAAGTTCCTAAATATATGCATCTTTTGTTTTGTGAAATCAGTAATCTGATTTAGTAAGAGAGTAAATTTGCATAGATATGTAAACTGAAAATTACATGAGAGGACTGCATTAAGTTGATTTTATTTTTAAATTGTTTATGTTCTGCTAAAGAGACGTTAATTTGAAAAATGCAGTCAGTTCTTTGGATTGAAGCATTAAAACTTGGCACTTGATTTCTGCTATGAAATATTTACACTCAATTGCTATCTAAATATGTTTTATGTTGCACCTTATACGCAATTCCAATAAACTGTCTGTTTGATTGGGTAGGCTACACCCATCATTGTGGAGTGTGACTGCTTAATAAGTTTCTAATCTCCACAAATCAAATACCCAAAGGAGAGAGCTAGAGAAGATAATATTTTAACTCTAAATATAGAGAGTATATTAGACCAAATACAAAGAGATAAAATACGGAACAGTATAGTCAGTACCTCAGTACAGCCATCTACGAAGGGAATAGAAAAATGACAACCCATGTACAAAAGAATATTTCATGTGTTGCCTGGAAGTCCTCTCTTGAAGCCTAATGCTCCAGGGGGGTAAATGTCCTTTGGTAAAACCATTTTACTACAGTCTGTATACATCCATAGCTTGTTGTTGCTGATGTGCCAGACACCACAGCTAGCAAAAAGAAGTGATGACTAGCTTTGCACATAACTTTTGGCACCGGGAACAGAAAATTTTAACTATAGGCATCAGGGATCGACTGATGCCTCATCATGAGCTACCTGGCTTCTTTTTCAATACTATGGAAAGGATATTGTTACAGCAACTGAGGCTCTGGAGTCTAGAGCCCAAAATTTCAGTAAGGCCATTACAGAAAAAAATTTCGGTTGTAAGATCCAATGTAATTTAATGACTAGATTGGTCAGGAAAGAGACAATCAAATAATATGCAAACTAACTCATCAGTGTGTCCCTTCAAAAAACAATCTTTTTTGCTTTTCAGAAATACAGACCTTTCAGATCTGAAAGACATTATTAGCTCTTCAAAATCAGTCAGGTAAGGTAGTCAGATGGGTGAGCAACAAAAGCTGTTTGAAGAACTGATAAATACCAGAAGCCAAGTACCAGCAGACAGCTAAAGGGACTGCAAGGCTTAGATTAGAAATTCTCTTTGCTCTTTTGATCAATGGCAAAGTTAACAATGCCATCTGACTACTGTGTGTGCACTCATTAGGATTAATTCCTCCATAAACTCAGTTTACAGAAATACAATCAGTAACAGTACTAATATGTAGTTAGTTTGTCTTTATGAGGTCATAAATACAGATCATAATGTTTTTTAATAATGACACTGACTCTTTCACAACAAAGAAAGGAAAATATTTACTAGATGTATAGATCTAAGAACAAAGTTGAGAAGAAAGATTCAACTTAATAAATAGCTTGCAGTTAATTTATGTTATTTTGTATCTGTTTCCTTCTATAAAATCACAGTATTTGAACCATTGCAATTTATGCTCACTTGCAGAAGTCATTCTCCTTCCTCTCTTTCAAATACTCCATGTGAACAACTGCAGTTTTTACTTTAACACCATTAGAACCTTTTTTTATTTGTGCCCTCCCCAAATGTTCCTGGACTGCAAAATTATTTGAGAACTGAAATTAAGAATATATTTCAACCCCCAATTTTTTAGTAAACCCCTGAATCTGAATAACCTTCCAAAAGTTGTGGGTTCTTTGAAATAGGACTGTGAATTAGGATTTAAATTCTACAAAGTGACCTTTTTGTTAAACCAGGCAAAATTAAAGCTCCACATCATACTGCCAAGCTCCAGTCCTGGAATTTCTGAAGCCTCTATCTAAATGTCATGGTTTGATCCCATGTATTGTTTTCCTTTCATGATTTAACACAGAATTAATCTGATAGCTCTAAATCATAACTCTTAGAACTCACCTTCGGAATGGGCAATGCATGTTTAAAACTCACTAAAATCAAACTTCCACAGTGACCACACCAGTGATAGTAAATGGTACTATGAAATATGTCCAGTAGGTCAGAAAAAGAAATTTGAAAGAAACAAAAATTAAGCACACAAGCCAAAGATATGTGTGTTGTCAATTGTGTACATTTAATAAAGTTATTTCACAAAGCATTAATCACATTCACCTGATGCTTAAACAACTCAGCAGTGCCCTTGAAATAGTTTTATTGCTCTTTGTGATGTTTATTTAAATACAATATTTTTACTGTCACTCAGGTATTGCTTTCCAAGCTCTAAGTTGATTTCTCCAATATTTAGGTTACTGAGACATGAGATATGAGAAAAATCAGCATGTTTTCTGTGAAAAGTCTCCTTTATTCAATAGATCAAATTTTGTGCAGAATGCAATTATATAATACATAAAGCATTGTAAGATTCTCACTGGCTTCAAATCAAAAACTATATTAATCTTTGGAGGCAGAGGTCCAGACTCCTATTATGCTGAGCACGCAGCTGCAGTTTAACAAACATAATAAGTGTTTTTTCTCATCCAGCATAAACAAGGTCACTTCAAAATGAAATGACTGAGGTAGATTTAACCCCTGCATAAATTCATTCTGAAAAATATTCGTCTTTCTGTGACAGAAGGATAGTACTGCATTAAAGAAATTAAACCATAAACCATATACTCAATAGAATTAAGAGTGCAAGGTATTTCAGGCTGCCCTTGAAGAGTGTACACTAAATACAGCTGAATGCCTCGGCCTAAATAGGTCTGCAGTCAATCATTGTGAAGCTCAGAAATGGATAGTGTGTCTCAGTCTCTTAGGGATAAAGTTATATGTGTCAATAGCATATAGCTAATCAGGGTACAAAATCCTTATTCTGACTGAAACCACTTCTGGAAAACCCTGTCCTTCACCATTGGAAATTGGATGTGAAATGGCCATTATAAGCAATCTGACAATAACACTGGATTAAGGCAGGTAAACATAGGTGAGACAAATACAGTGGATAAAGATGTACACAGCGGGGTGGATTTTAGGCTGCTAATTACAGCTGGGCATTACAGCCCCCATGCACTCAGAATGCCCCTGAGGACTGTCCCATTGAAATCATCCCAACCTAATAACTTCATGCCCACAGCATAGGTCACTCAGATAGCCTGTATACATGCCCTTCCTGCTGACAGCCTTCAGCTTCTGCACTGATGTCACTGCACAAGCACATAAAGTCAAGCTAATTAATAAACTCCCAAATACGAGTAGGAGCATGATCTTCTATGGAGGCCTCAGGGAATCTCCAGGAAAAGCTCCATGTCTGGTGGCAGGACCATGGTGATATCACCACAGGAAAATCATCTTTAAACAGGGGCCTTAGAGGCATATCTATCAATACAATAAGAGAACACAATTGCATTGCTGGAAGAAAATGTTTAGTTTTGCTTACTCAGAACCATTCTGCACATGTATCATCTGTACCAGAAATTCCTTGGCCCTCCAGAGATTCAGCAATAGGCCTTGACTTCAGGTGTCAATCATGCTGGCTTTTACAGATTAAGGTAGTAGAACTAATAAAGATAACCAAGAGAAATTGTCCAGTGAGTGTTTTCTTCCAGTGAGTATGGTGGGGTTTTTGTATGCAATGAAATCTTTTCATAATACAGTAATACTTTCAAAATACAATAAGTATAAGGACTTTTGAACACTAAGCAGTGTATTATTGAAGAGAAATACCTAAAGTTCATCAATGGATCTATATTGTTTAGCTCATAGAATTTTAAAGCATACGTGAGATTCTTCTATCAAATATATTGAACTTCCATAAGTATTAGGACAACTTGGTAAATTCTGAGACCCATTGTTTGGCTATTGTTTGCTAGGAGTTCAGATAAGCAAGTGGCATGAACAAAGTATTCAAAGGACTGTCAGTTGCTAGTACAGAGTGGTATTAATAATAGAACTACCAATGTTCATCATTCTTGTCTAGAAAATAGACTTTGACAAACCTTTTTTTTAATGAGTATAGTGTTTCAATAGCAGTTTCTAACAACTGTAGTTATTTTTTTAAGATATCCCAGAGTTTTATAGGAGGCTTCTGTGAACAGTAAAACAGTAAAAACTGAAAAACAGTATAAGAATGTAATATTGATAGAACTGTCCATTGCTGGAGTAATTTCTGAGTTTTTCTGTAGATATACGCTATTAAAAATGAATCATAGCCAACAGTAAATGAACATTGGAGATATTAACTAGATTAAAATTGGATTCACAGATAGGTTTTAAGATGCAAGTAGAAATGTGGCCCTTCTTAGAGAGTGACCATCCTGCTGGGTTCCTCAAGGCTGAGTTCTTGGTTCTATTTTGTCCAATATTTTTGTCAGTGCTTTGAGAGAAAACAAAAAGTCATAATTAATGTTGTCTGTAAATGTCACAAAGACTGTAAAAAAAATGGAAAAACCTTGAAAAGTGTTAGAGGTGCATAATGAACACTAGGTCCTATTTCCAAAGAAGCAATGCATTCCTCTGCTGTATAAATATAATATAGTCTTATATTGGATAAGAAAATCCATATTCCTTTTGCTCTTGGTAGCAATGCAGATGAATTGCCTAGTGATGCAATTTGTTCTGGTGCCTACAGTTCCAAAGCAATGTTGATAAATTGAAGGATACAGAGAAGATGTATGGAATAATTTAAGTATTGTGAAATAAACCTAATAGTAATTCTCTCCATGAGCTTGAAGGTGTTTAGCTTGATAAAAAGAAGACCAACAGTTATATTAGTAGCTGCATGAAAAACAGGAAATTTATAAAAGAGGGCAGTTTAGTCAGATTGACAAATGTCTAAAATCCTACCAACTAGGTACAGTGGAAAAAAAATAAGCTAAACATAGTATATCAAAGAATAGGATATATACTTCCAACAGGGAGAGTAATCAGACCAAGTATCACTCAGTCAAGGACTTTTGAAGTTCCCTTTAATTAGATGTTTTTCAGTCCAAACTGGACATTTATATAAATGTGTGTTCTTCCTCACACAAATTCCGGGAAAGCTTATAGCACATTATTTAAAGGGCACTGATTCATCCCAGTATTTCTTTGGTAGCTTAATAAAAGTCTACAATGAAAAGTACTATGCAAGATAACTGACTGTGCCCTCGGTAGTTATGCACCACTTTTATATATGGATGCAAAGAGATGGCAAACGAGGAACTTCAGCAGTTGTTTTCCAGGAAAGAAAACTTGGTCTGAATTATCTGACTAGCATCTCTACACAATTCACTTTTGAAGACTTATTCTGTGTGGAGTAGGGTGAAGAGAATGTCTTAGACTGCTTCTTTTACCATTCAGGCAAGCCAAGTGCTGTTTGGCTGTTTAAGTGCACAAAGCCATCTTTCCTATTACTTGGTGAAGAAAATTCCCTGAATCTAGAACATAAAAAAGTCACTACATGTTTCCTGCAAATGGTTTTGACATCTTTTCATTACCTACTAAAGCAGTCCAATTATTTTCAGCCTCAGTGGAATGAAATGTAGAATGTGAGGAGAAAGCCTATGCTGAAAATGCATATCTGCAATTGGCTTCATTTTCCTTTCTATGGGGCTTATGTTCTCACTGTTTGGACTCATGTCCTTTATTAACTGCACCAGCATTTGTAGACTCCAGGTACTCACAATTCATAAATATCCCCAGAGAAATTAAAAATTTGCGATTGAATTTCTTTACTTTTCTCCAACATGTCAAAACAAAAGGTAGTTTTAGATTATTTTATTTATCTGATAGTCATATTCTTGAAATCAGCCAGACACTCTTCAGTCATTTTCTACAAATAAATGAATGCTGGGAGACAGCTTATGGTTTAGTTAACAGAATGATTTCTGTGTAAAGAAATGCCATCTCTTCTAGAAATATGTTTGCCTTTTGCTTTGAAGAGACAATTTGTTATTTCCTTTCTTACAAATGTTACAGATGAAGTTGCCAGAAATCCTATTGAATAATTTAAGATGGTCAATATCATCCCTTTCTTTAAACAAACTCCAGCAGCATGGAGAGTGCACATACAAATCACTGCGCACCTATTCTTTGGTAAGCACAGAAATAGCTGATTGCTAATCTGCAGTAGACTCATCTTCAAATCTAATCTCTTTCTTCATATTTCCTTTCCACAGGGCAATATTTTTTTCACCATCCTCAGAATCCTATTAGAAAAGATTTCCTAAGCATTTTGAACAGGAAAAAATATATAAGGTAGAGGACTATTAAAATTAGTTTAAAGGAAAGGCTTACGTTTTTGCTAGAACTCTAAAGTGTGAAACCTTATTCTAGGATCAACAAAGAAAAGTGCACCAAATAAAGATTTACAACCACAACATTTCGTATTATCCTTAAACTAAAAAATCTTGACACTTTTCTAAAGTTTATGCTGGGCGAAAAAAATTATAGGTATGGAATCCATTCATTACAATGCTATAAATATCTAATATCCCAGTAATTCAACTTTCTGTTCAGGCCCAAAATATTGTCTAGTCCTTCAGATGATAGTGAAGGTCAGTGTATAACTGGATACTGACCATATTTGCACAGCTGAAAATAAGATTTTTTTTTAATGTATTTTCTTTAATCTAGGAGACCAAAGAGGCACTTTGAGATTCAATACACCTATAAAAAAATGACATAACACCTGTTAAAAAAATTACTGTCCAGGCTAAATAGCTTTCTTGAAGTTTCTAATGAAAAAGGTCAAGCACATGCTTTTCTTTGTGTGGAAAAGAGTTTTGATTATGCCCTCTGGGACCATTCTATTCCTCCACAACCTTGTGTTTAGTATAATTATGGCCCCAAAATAGCAAAATGGAAGTTTTCCCAACTAAGCCTTCCCAGAAAATACATTGTTGCTCATATGCAATATCAGCAAAGTAATGAAACATAGATTTTTGTTTGGGGAATTTTCAGTAATACTATATGTTTTGTATAAATAAAACGCATGGAAACTTAAATGCCTAAATACAAACAATAAATATGCATGTCTGTATAAGAGGATTATAATAAAATCTCAAAAGGAATACTTCAGCAAAATAATTATATGCTTATCTTCAGTCAGAAGTGAAGATAATGACACACTCAGGATGCTTAAAAATTTTTACAGACTGTTATGAGTCAGGACTAAAGAGATTTTTGATCTTCTGACAATTCCCTTTCCATCAATACATTTGAGGTAGTCTCATAGCATGTTCCACCCAACAGAGTATATTGTTGTGTTGGTTAATTTTTAAACCAGGTTTCTGACTGTTTTACTAAAAAATTATAGTATCAATTATAATTTATTTTAGGAAGGCTAAGTATAGAGGCATGGAACTTCATAAGTTGCTTCTGGTAAAATTGTTGCAAGGAATTTTAGATGTAAAGTATCAAGGAAAGAAAAGTACTGATATGTCTCAGACTGCAACCTACAAGAGCTTCATGCCAGCTCAGTGTTTCAGATCAGTTTTACTGTAGTGGCACCATCCGTCTTTTGAATCTGGGGTGAAGCCACTGTGACTAAATCAAAATAGGCAATTACAGAACAGTGCTGGATCAAGAGACAAACAGATGAAAGCATTGCTATTAGCTGGATTTTTCATTGGCAGTTTTCTGGTTGGAAATTGGTTAAATTAAAGGCCTGACACAGTGACGCCAAGCAGAACTTGGAAAAATCATACAAATCCTCTGCCATAATAGCAGTGTCTTTGTAAGATTGACGCTTGTAATTTTTGGTTAATTTAAAAGAAAAGTTTGAATGTTTTTATTTAAAACAAAACTAAGTATTGCAAGTAAGACTTTTCCTGATCATTAATTGCTTCAACAGATGAGTATGCAGAGCATCATTTGAAATTTAGCTTTGATCACAACTGAAATACATTTAATGGTACTAAACCAAGTGCTGTCCTGTATATTCACTCAGAAGTCCACACAGCAAAATTTCAGTCTCTGCCTGGAAAAACACTGCAGAAGGATGAAATCAAACTATGAGACTGGATAGGAGGAAATCAAGCTTCAAGAGGTTATCATTAAAATAACTTCAAACTGCTTAAATTTCTGATTATATGAGTGTTCCTGTGAAAAAGGGTTGACATGATGACCCAGAACCCTTCCTTTCTATCTTATTCTACTTGGTGATTGTAGTTTCTCAGTTCTGTGACATTTTGCTATTCAGGTATCAAGGACAGACTTACTAGAACTGACAAAAAAAAGGCACTAAGTAGCTCAGTCTTATCCTCTGTTGCTATGTTTCCCCTCACATCAAATAAGAGAGGGGGATTCTCCTTAGCCCTGTTTTTGTTTCTAATGTATTTATGGAAATGTTTTTTTTATTGTCTCTTACATCAGTAGCAAGAATAAATTCTAGTTGGGCTCTGGCTCTTCTAATTTTCTCTCTGTATAAACTCATGGCATCTTCCAAAGGTCATAAACTCCCTTTTTCCTGGGAGTTCCAGCCAGGAGTTCCTGGACTGCTTCCTCTTCCCTCTGATCTATTACCAGCAGACATCTGGAAAGTTGAAGTCCTCCAAGAGAACAAGATCTGGTGATTCTGAGATTTCTTTCAGCTGTTCTTTCTGCCTCTTAATACTGGTTTAGTGGTCTATAACAGACTCCCACCTGCCTTGTTGGCCTTCCTCCTGATTCTTAGCCATAAACACTCACCCACATCATCACCATCAAGTCAAAACATGCCCTAACATACAGCACTATTCCACCAATCCTCTTTCCTTTCCTATCCCTGATGAAGAATTTACAGTCGTCCATTGCAGAACTCCAGTTGTGCAAGTGACCCACCATATTTCCATTATGGCAACATTCTGCCACTGCACAGTGGCTTCTAACTCTTCTTGTTTGTTGCCCATGCTCTGCCACCTTTTAGGGAGGAGAAGCCCTAATTCCTGAGTGATTGTTCTAGGTGCTTCTGGTTTCTAATAGAACAATAACCCTCATGTCTCTGCTGCCTTCTTGGATCTTTATCCCCTACCTCTGTTGGGACAGCAGATGGAAGGACTGTGCTTGAACTCAGTCCCCACAACATTGTCATACTGCTCCCAGGCTTATCTCTAGAGAGCCTGGTTTTACCCCTTTTCCCCTTCCAGCTGAGTTTAGAGCTTTTCAGTGAGACCCAATGACTCCTGTACAAAGATCCTTTTCCACTTTCGAAACAGGTGTACCCTGTCTGTCACCAGCAGGCCCAGTGTCATGTAGAGGAATTCATGATCAAAAACCCCAGAATTCTGCTGGTGACACCAGGCTTGTAGCCAGGTTATCAATCTGCTGAACCTTCCTGTTTCTTCCCTCATCATTCCCTGCAACTGGGAGCACAGAGAAGAGCAATACTAGTGCTCCTATTCCCTTAGTCAGTCCTCACAAGGCCTCAAACTTTCTCTTGATTGTCCTCAGACTCTTTGTTTTCAACTTCATCATTGCATACCTGAAAAATCAATAATGGATATTAACCTGAGTGCCATACCAGGGCAGGAAGCTTTCTTTTCACATCATTAACCCAGGCCCTGGAGCAGGCAGGAGGTTTCCCAAAGAAGTGGGTCCATCTGCTTATTGGGTCCTCTGCTCCCTTCAGAAGGGAGTCTCCTTGACACACTCTTTTTCTTTATGGAAGCAGTTTTGATGCAGGGCATAGGCCAACTTAACCTCAGTGACACCACCAATCTAAATGAAGTGTCACCCTCATTACTGTTTGGTTCCACTCACAAAGCCTCTCACCTGTTTCTTCAGGGCACCTGGGTAAGTGGGGCACTCACAGAGGAGATGTCACCATTTCCCCCTATGTCTTAAGTCACTGTGTTCAGTCAGGTGGACAGAGGATGTGGAATCCTCCATATCATTCATTCTGTCTGCATGTTGGGCCTGTCCCAAAGAAAGAAAGGTGTGATTCCAGTTGACTCTCTCTCCTACACACCTCATATATTCCACAACCTACTCATCCTTCCCCAGACCTCTGTCACAGAGCAGAGGAGTTTCTCTGTCCTGATGCACGTCCCACAGGGGTACTCCCTCCTGACATCTCATACTGCCCTCAGGGTAGGACACACCTTGTAGCTGGCACTGCAGTGGCAGCTGTTCCTCCAAGAGCTCTGAGCCCTGGCTACGCCAGTCGTGACGGGTACAGAGCTTGGAGAGGCCATGGCTTCTTCTGGGTGGATACCTCGGATCCCTGTCTGGGCTGCCAGGACTCCAGCACTCTTCCTGTGCACTCCGCTGTTCCACACCCTTACTGACACATCATGCCATCTTTGTGGTGCTCCTAGCTACTGGTGCTCTCCTGGGGCTTGTTTTGTACATGGAGGGGGTCTTGGCCACCATTGCTCCTGGTCTCACCCAGGTCTCATCAGCTTTGGCACCGTCTATGGGGTCCTGATGGCTCACTCAGCTCCCCTGAGGTTCCTGCAGTTCAGGAAACCCCCATGTGCACCTCACTAGAGTGCTCTTCTGCAGATTGTGCCAAAACTGAAGCTGCTCAATTTGGCAACTGAGTCACATAATGAATGAATCACCAATATTTCTGTTAATGACAGCAATGCATTAAACATAAATCCCCCAAGCCTTACATTATCTACAGATCTCTGTCCCCTGTCAGTATAATGGGTAAATTAAAATCAGTCATGAATCTGTAGGAAGGTCATCTCATGAAACCTCTCTGCTCACAGCAAATCTAGCTAGATGAGATTATTTCAGGCAGTACCCAGTTGGGTTTTAAAAATCTTCAAGTGAGGAAATTTTGTAACCTTTCTGAGCAACCTGTTCCAGTGTTTGCACATTGTTATGGTGGGTTTTCTTCCTGCTATCAAGTCAAAATATCCCATATGTATGTTTCCACTCTGAATCTCTGAATCTATCTCCCTCATGTATGTCTCTTTGGCCAGGTGGTTGAAGACTACTATAAGATAGAGCACCTTTTTTTTTTTTTAATGCAAGAGTGTGCTGCTAATTATGTGTAATTTTTGTCAATCAGAAAGGCCTCATCTTTTCTGCAAAGTTACTTTCTAGCCAGACTGTTTTGCTGCATGGGATCCCAGGTACAGAACTCGTCCATGCTAAATTTCCTGAGGTTTAATTCACTCTATTTTTGACTGCTTGACCAGCTCCTTCTGAATATGATCCTTGTCCTGCAGTCTGGTAGCATCCTCAGCTGTGCTGCCGCTCCATCCCATCATCCATGCCATTAATATAGACATGAAGCTGGACTGGCCCCGCTATTTACCCTGAAGAGCACTGCTAGCCACTGGCCACCAGCTGGACTTTGATATTTTACTTTTTAAATAGAAATTAACTATAGTATCCAAGAATGCTCCAGTAAGGTAGACTAAACTGTGCAACAAAATTTGTCTTAAACAGTGGAACAACTGATATCCCAGGTGTCCCTTCTCTCTTTAATATTTACATTGCTGTCAAATTATTTTATCATTCTTTTCTGTGAGAACCATCCCAGTCCTTCCTGAATGCTCACCTTCCTTGGGCTCTGCAGCAGTGTGGCTATGGGAGAAACACCAAAGTAGTGGAGAGTGATTTGCAGAACTCTAAATTAGAGTGTAAAGCCTTTAGGAATTTTTTAAGAAAATGAATTATTTTTGTTGTTGTTGCTCTGGGTTCTTTTTTATTATCTATCTAAATGAATGTTTTCTGAAAGACAGGATTTATCTGTATTTGTTATTTTGTCCCATCACAATTGCCTGTACTCTGGGGTGTTTTGCTTACATTATTTCCTACAACAGTATAAGTTTTGTCTGATATTCATATCATGTGAAATGTTGTTTTTTCTACTTTAGAATAAAGAGAATCTTAGTTTAATGGCAGTTTGACAGCTTTTCCTCCAAGTGACAAACTAAAATTGATTTAGAACTTTTAACTCTGAATCATGTGATATCCTGTAGGGAATGCAGCTGGAATAAGCTATGATGTATGAAAAACAGCGCACTCATAAACAGATTATTCACACTAAGCTTCCAGTTATCTCCCATTATCTGCTTGACTGGCTTCACTGGGTTTAAAAGAAGTGTCCAGTTTATAATAGTTTCAGATCAAAATCCTTTAAGGTCTTTGGTAGTCTCAACATGTAGTCAAAACCCAGGTACTATGGATCAAATATTAACCTAGTACCGCTGAGTCAGTAGTGCTAGAGTCCTGAATTTCTTGTATACAAGGAGGTGTTTTTTAAGCCAAAAATGGATGGTGTCAAGAAAAAAACAACAAAAACCAAACACACACCCCCCCACAAAAACATCAGAATGGGATTTATTTCTTTGTTTAATATAATTATAGATGATAATAGGCTATTCGTGACAATGAAAAGTGAAAAAAATTTCTCTATATAAAAACTGATTGATCCTTTGCTTAGACTGACACTATAGCAAAGGCTGGCAAGCACCTTGAGCATGGAGCAGTTTCTAACCATGGTGAAGCCTTAACAGGCACATATAAACTCTTTCCTGGCAGTCTATCCAGTCAAATTACAAGGTGCAGTATACATATTCACTCTAGATTCATACCTTTGTTTAGCAAATAGCCTTGCTTTAGAAATCCATGGGTATTTCTTCTCCTAAAACAAAAAATGTCTTTTGAAACCTACGAAATCCCATATGTCAATAGTTTTACATTATCAATACTATCAGATTATACCTTTACTTCTTGTCACTGGACTTAAAACCTTCTGAATTCATGTCTTTTTCAGAGTAGGAACTAAGAAGTTTTATATCAACAAGCTATGAATAAATGAAGTTTATTTCTCGACAAATCCTAGTTCTGTTCTGCAAGGTTCTCTGAAATAGAATATGGGACTTCCATCCACATCTGTGACAGATGCATTTTACTGATATTGAAATGAATTATTATTTCTCTTTCACTGTAGCAGTGTTAACATCTATTTGACAGTTATAGCCTCATAGAGTGCTTGATTTGAGACAGTTTTGAAGACTACACTGTAACAGCTGTTAGGGTTATCCAAAGGAAAATATTGTTCTCCTGCTCATTTCTTTTTTCCTGCTCTCTTTGAAAGAGTAGTACTGGGGCAATATCATATTAAGATAATTCTTATGACTAATTCAGTATGTGCTTCAATAAAGTTTCCTGCACATGCAAAGCCCATATGATGTATAGATGTTGTGTAAATATTCCAGTCTGCAAGTACAGGAAGCTTGCCTTCCTCTGTATTCACGCACTGAGAATATGCCACTTGATATATAAAAAAGATCAAGAAAAGTCAGAGTAATTAACCAAACCCAAAAGCTGGGTATGCTTGCTAACATTTCAAAGAACTGGGGTTCAGGAACAGGATGGATTGTTGCACTTAACTTTAAAATAGGATGACAAATTTAGAACTAAAAATATGAAAGAAAAAAAAGACATTCAAACAATTTCTTTTAATGCCCATGTTTGCTCTGATAGTGCTTCTCTAGATTCTATTACCTATTTATGTATTACTTTGTTAGCATGGGCTGAGCAGGCTGCTGCTTTAAAGGAGGTTCCACAATGAAGATCTAATCTAATCTAATCTAATCTAATCTAATCTAATCTAATCTAATCTAATCTAATCTAATCCAATCTAATCAATTCCTAAGAATATGCTTCCTTCTTGTTAAAAAAAAAAGAAGGAGAAAAAAAGAGGGACAGGGTTTATAGTTTAAACATGTCAACAAACTGCCTGCCGAATGGAATATTAGATCTCTGTGTTCATTAAACTACTGTGTATCTCAAGCTACTTTTCTATAGAGGATTTTCGATTACGTTCAGAAAGAATGTAAATTCAAAAGTACTGAAGTAAAAGGAACACTTGATGCACAAAAACTACTGAATGATATTGAGACTGTATGGAACATTATGGACTGGGGAGAAAGCAAAAAATACCTATGTTAGTGGGAATAAATTATTTACGCAACTTATTGCTCTTCTCTCTCACTTTACCTCTGTTTAACTGTCATTTTTGTAATCAGCTGTAGAATGATATAGGCATAGATGAGTTTAAGGAGTTGTTTTTTCTTTCTGTATTTACAGTATCAGCACCATTTGCATCAGGAGAGAATGATTTTTCCTTTCTGCAGGTAATAGCGATACAAGTCCTGGCAGCTGGGTTGTGTGCAATGAGTTCAATTTCAACACCCATTGGCCTTCAGTGGTCCTTGGATCCTCAATCTGAAACCGCAATTGTTGGAGTTGACTGGAAGAGAGCTCTTCCGATCATCCAGCCTAGCCTTTGCACGCAAAGAAGGAGTAGGTCAGGTCACTCCTGGTTTTGTCTAGTTGCATATCAAAAACTTCCAAAGATGAGGATCCACTTCCCAGGTCAACTCATTTCACTGATGCACTTAAGCTCATGGTGGAAAAATTATTCCTAATGCCCAAACTGATGCCCAAACCAAAATTCATATTCTTTATTTCATTTTCTGACATAAAGTGGCATCTAAAGAAGTATACATAAGTAACAGTGAGTGTGCCAGTGATATGGGGGATAGATCAAATAGTGCTAGTGAGACCTGAGAATTTATCCTTAACATGTAAGATTCAGAAAATAGAAAATAAGCCATTAAACAATGGAAAATAGTAGGAGAGGAGAGGAAAAAACCAAACAAATAAGCAAAACAAAACCCCCATCTAATATAAAAAAGAAGACATAAATGAGAAGAACAAAGGTCAGAAAAACAAATGGAAGGAAAACAAATTTAAAATATTTATTAAACATTAAAAACAAAAAGAAAACAATATACCTCAAGGATCAATTTTATCACTAGCATAAGTATATAGTCTGGGGTTTACACCAAAGCTGAAATTTTCCCATAGAAATTGAAATCAAAACAGAATAAAATATGAATATTAGACATATGACCCAGTAAGTATAAAAACATGTGAGTATGAAATTATTTTCAGGAAGATCACTTTCTGTAGTCCACAAGTGGTGAGAAAAAAAATCAGTAGAAGATCACTAGTTTTGCATTTGCATGGGCTTATGATTTTAAGTGACTTACAAAATTTTCTGAACCTATTTTTTCAATAGTGAAATACTGCAATTCAGACATCCTTCATGATTTTTTTACAAATACAGACAAAAGAAACTGTATGGATAGATGTTATATATTATTTGTAGACAGACAAACCATGAGAAATTTTAAATGGAAACCAGAGAAATGGAAAAAGGAGAGAGGGGGAGAAAAAAAGAGTGAGAAAATTCTTTTACAATAAAAATAAAAAAACATAGCAGATTGATTTGTGAGACAAAACACTAAAACTCAACATCAACACAGATTTCCATGACATTTACAGTAAGACATTTTGCAATCCACATTATTTTTAAACCACAGTCTTCAGATCTGGAACTCAAAAAGAAGTGTGTATATTGTGGTGAAGAATGGAGTTATTGAAGAGCAGTGAGAGAAGACATCTCACATAAAAAGCAAATACCCAGGTGAAATTATTAGAGCTAATAAAAGCCAAATCACTTCTTTATTGGATATTTTGTTTGTAGTCCTAGTGGTTTATGCTACATTTTAAGGCACTGGTCTCATCAGGGATTGCTGCTTAATTGATTTGATTTAGGTATTCTGTCATTCCAAAGTAAGATGTGTAGCAGTTTCTGGGAGCATATGGGAAGGAGAGAGCATGTGCTCCATTAGGTGTATCAAGTCAAGGACCTTTCTGGTGAAAAAAGGGATAACAAGAAAAAAGTGTGAAGCAACAAGTAAAATGTACAGAGAAGGAAACTTGACAAAAAAGCTATAATGGAGACAGCAATAAGAATTACACCTGGTCAGACACTAATTCATAAAGATGTATGCAATGTGGGAATATTGATTTCAGGAAAATTATCTGCTCAATGAACTTGTTAAAATGGGAAGGGNAATTAATAAAACATACAAAGACACACACCAGACAGAAAAACATAATGGGCACAACAAGAAGAAACAAACCTTTGTGGTCACACTAATTGATGGTCTTATCAAGAAGACACAGGGAAGCCCATACCTTGCAACTGATAAAGATACAAATCTGGAGGGTCCTGACTATCCACAGCAGTGGAAAGTGGAACTATGTCAACTGATAAAGGAGTACGTAGGGGAAGGGGATCAGGTAGGAATAATGGGGTAAGAGACAGGAAGTGTTATAAAAAGGGCCAGTCGTGTCAAAAGGGTCTGGATGATAGACTTGTCTGTGCTTGATCACTTCAGTCTGTGATTCCTTCCTGTTAAATCCTTTCTTGACTATCTTTCTGTGTAAGCTCTCCCGCTATCCTGCATGCTACTGGGGGACTAGTGTGACTTGATAGCTGGGCAGCAACTGGAGTTACAGCAGGGGTATACTCTGCACTGTGGTGCCAGCCGCTGGAGTGAGCTGGGGTCTGGGCGGCCAGTCAGATTCATGTCATCTGTGTGTGTGTCTCTGGAAGACGTGCTCAGCTTCGTTACTGCATGAGTCCTCACAAAGGAAAGCAGCAGGTGCACCTGCCATCACGGGATGGAGATCCAGATGTCACAGGCTGGGCTCCAGCAGCAGGGCAGGAAAGAACTCCAGGCTCTGAGCTGCTGGAGGCAGTGGCAGCTTTTAACATCCTCTACATTTTGCATGATTGCTTCCACCTACCTATATTTTGTCCTAGGAAAAATAAATTCACCACCATTTGTATTCTTCAGATTTTTTATTTCATAAGTATTTTCATTATGAGCAAGTTATTTTGCTATGTCTTCATGTAAAGACTGATGAGAGTGATGGCAACCAGGGTCAGAGGATGCCAGCTATATCACCCTCCCTAATAATATGTGTTGGAATCAATAGAAATAGGAAAATAGCTATCCTGACAGTGCATTCAGGCATGAATGATACTTGCATACTGGGAGTGACAAAAATAAAAAAAAATAAAAAAAGAAAGAAAAATTAAAAGAGCATACTGAGCATGGCATATGTACATAGAGAGTGAATTTACTAAAAAATGTGAAAATGTTTGTTGGATATAATTATTGATGAATAATAGCCAAAGATAAATAGTAGTAAAAAAATGCACATAACGTTGAAGATTTTTAGATCTGTAAGGCTCAGATGCCATGGGAGGCAAACACAACGGGAGGATAAAATCTTTTGCAGACTTGGTGTTTGCTCAAACTACAGTTTTTCACGTCTGCAGTCAGGAGTGGGAGGAATGAGTAAACCATGACTGTTATTAAATAACTGCAGTTGATGTATTTTACTTCTATGAGTTATTGTGAATAACTTTTTGTGTAGTATGGACACTACATGTTAGCATTTGTGGCTCTGCTACATTTCATAATCTTTTATATGACTAAAGCAAGAAGATTTTCACCTACTTTCTGGAAATAAATAATTTTGAAATACTGAAGAGACTATGTGCCCTTGTTTTGCTACTTGAGTAGTAAATACCTTGTGAAGTGAGACTCATAAGATTAAGGAATCCTGTTTGAGAGTAAAGGTAGGTAGAGCAGCAGAGAACTAGAGAAATTGTTCAAAAGTTGTCTATTTTGTCTGAAAAAGGAGAGCAGACTGCTCCATGCAGGCAAGGTTACCCAGCATATACACTTGAGATAAAATTTCTAGTTGGGTTTGCCAGATTTAAGGCCCAGACTTAAGCTTCTAATCTTGCAGGTGGAAGACAGGACAGAGAATGTCTTTTGAAATCATATTCTGCAGTGTATTAAATCTGAATTTTATTTGAAAATGTTAAATATGCATTCATCCCTTGACTTCCTGAGATGCATATTTCACTGAAATCTACTTCAGCAAATAGTTTTTAAAATCCTTAAATCATAGCCAAGTCACAGTTCATCTCAACTAGGCTAATAAAATGCACACGCCCTACAGACCTTAGTCATGACTTGGCAAAGCAATTATATATATGCTTGACTTAAAGAATGCACATGCTGTCATGTCTCCTCAGCTAAGAACCTTAAAATGCTTTAATTTAAGAAGCTTATTTTCTTTAACAAGACATCTCACCTGTATTTTCTACCTCTCATTTTGTAGTTCTCTCAAATGAAATTCCTCTACACTGTCAAAATAGGTTTTATTTTGATTTGACTTTTTCTTAGTTGTTTGGTATATGGAATGTCAAGATAATTACGTTCAAAACAAACATTCAAATCCAAAGCATTTAAGGTGAATTTCAGTCAGGCACATTAATTTACCTGTCCCTACTTCTTATAATTGGTTTAACAGTAATGCATACCTTATCCTTATCTGGAAGCTGGTAGATCTACAGTAGATTAGGCAGTTAAGTTTTATCTTCAGTCTTTGACTAGTTAAAATTAATATATTGACTATGGAAGGTGGAGCAGTCTGTGTGGTTAAACAAAATTTGCATATGAACTCAGCAGAAGTTATACAGGAACAAGACTTGTTTTTCTGTAGGATTTCTGCTCTAAGCGTCATCTTCCAAGGTCTGTCACACACAGAAGGGGATTCCCTTTCCTGTGTACTTTATCTTCTTTGATTGTCCAGGGTGCACATTTTTTTAATGAGGGGTAGTGTCTTCTAATTTTCCTGTAAGGTACTCATCATAATGGGGACCTCATATTAAGTTGATGTCCCCTGCCATTGTTGAAATATAAGAAAAATAATATCATAATGTAAGTGAAAGATAAAAGGAATAACCCTAGTACTAATGCTTCTGGGGTTTTTGTTTGGTTGTTTTTTTGTTTGTTTTTGGTTTGGTTTAGTTCGGTTTAGGTTTGGGTTGGCTTGGGTGTTTGTGGCTTTTTGGTTTTTGTTTGGTTTGGTTTTTTTGTGGATTTTTTGTTGTTTTGTTTTTGCTTGGTTTGGTTGGATGGGTTCCATTTTGTAAATACTTGGAAACATAGAAAATTAGTATAAGAAGCAATAGAATGAACCTGATTTGAAGCAGGGACTGAAACAGACTACCTTATAACTTATTTAAACTGGTTTAGTATAAAATGTTATATATTCACATGATATCTCATTTTATCTTCTGGTAGACTCGTACATCTGAGTTTACTTTTAAGGTAAAAAATGCAAATTACAATAAATTGTATTCTTTTGGTCCCTACCTGATAAGAAGATAATGAAGTTCAATTTAAATATGCTATAACTCCTCAAGTAAAATCTAAATCCAATTAAATATATGGTTCACCTAGTTCCTTAAGTAGTGCCTGCAAAAACCCCTAGCAAACCAAAACCCAAAAAGCCAACAAAATGGAAACCAAAACCTTCTTAAAAGCCTTATTATGTTAAAATGGCAATAATTGCATTTTCAAATAGAAAAGGCACTTGTTCTGTTCTTAAACCTTATGGTGGTGTCTACAATAATTCATACTTTTTTCATCCCTTGCTACAGTTTCTACATCTGCAGTTGAATAAAAACCCTGGAAGCCTCTTTACGAAAATATATGGCAAAAGTTTGCATCTTAAATCTGTGGAGATAAGCTTCACTTGGAGTATGTACCATTTCTGAGTTTTTCTGGCGGGACACAAATTCTCCTTAAGTAGCATGTGCTGACTCACATCAATTCAGTGCCATACACAGCAAGGACATCAAAAAATCTACCTGCTTCAGCAACCACAAATCAAAATAAAAGCAAAAGAACACAAACATGAGGAGTAATGCATGTTTCAAAATTCCTAGCAACCATAGGATTAATGAATTTAGTACTTGAAAATGGCTAAAGTGCATTATTCTTGCTCTTTTGGCAGGTATTACTTCTCAAAAATATTAATTTCAGCAATGTATATTATAAACAATATCACTAGAACATCTGGTTGAAAGAATAAATGTTTTAAATTTTACATTCCAAGGTGCGCATACACTTGGCCAATTTATGATTTTAACTGCCCAGTTACCTATGTACCTACAAAATCTTTGACACTAGGATCAAACTGGAATTGCAATTGTTAAAGTTTATGTATTTCCAGGGTTAATTTTTCCTTCCCATTATCTCTTTTCATACAACTTTGCATTAAAAAAACATTTCTTTATGTGTTCCGGATTACTGTTTTCCTTTTTCTTCCCCATTCTACAGATAATAACAGAACATATCTAAAGAACTTGAGTATATCAGTGATATGTCAACTATACTAAGGAGACAGGACATTAAAAACATGTCATGCAGACTTGTGCTCTTCAGTAAATCTTAGCTGCACTTGCGCCGTAAGTGAAAGAGTTGAGTTTGCCTTAATGAAGTGTCATAAGGAGCACAAGAAAAAATTGAATGTGTCATCAATTAGAACCAGCTTGTTAAAGGAACTACATCAAAATTAAAATATGGTTATCTTTTTCAATTGCTCTCTCTCTCTCTCAAAACAGTGGGATATAGGAAGACAGGCAAGTATTCATGAGAGAGGGTTTGACAGATATATAGAGATCTAGTGTAAGAGAAACTAAAATTCTGTTGAATTTAAGGGTTAATAATAATAAAAAAAGTCTAATTTGCATTTAATAAATGAAGAAAAAGATACAG
Organism: Campylorhamphus procurvoides; assembly: GCA_013396655.1. Classification (NCBI taxonomy): domain Eukaryota; kingdom Metazoa; phylum Chordata; class Aves; order Passeriformes; family Dendrocolaptidae; genus Campylorhamphus; species Campylorhamphus procurvoides. Next base: position 540,162 of record WBMV01009424.1, read on the forward strand.
TAGAGCCTGAGATTTAAATTTTGGGAAAAGGTTAAGAATTTATAAAGTTCATTAAAAAAAGAGCTGAGATGTCCATTAAACTGACTTGTAGCCTTTCACTGCTTAATGGAATATTAGAGATGGTGGATAGTAATGGAAACGGTCCAAGACTAACTTCACTGTACTCAAGTAAATGCTACCCTATCAATATGAGATTTTGCAATGACATTAAAACAAAAGTGTTGAAGAGCCAAACCCTTAAAGGCTTAAAAGGGGGTACAGAAGAAGAATTGGAAGACCAAAAAAAGATGACTAAAATTAAATTTAAATAAATAAATAAATCACTAAAAAGTTTCAGGACAGCCTAGATTTAAATTCTGCTTTATTCTTGGTGCAGAAAAGTAAGGTAGGCATGTTTGAAATGTCAAAAAGCCCCCCTCTCTTCTTAGAGGATAAGAAAAAAAGACCTTGTTTACAACAGGACAAAAAAAAGAGAACAGGAGGATGAGAGAGAAAGCCAAACAGGAGAGAAAATAGAAGACAAGACTAGAGTGACTAGTTATGTTCATAGATGTGATGGGTAAATCTGTTTTTCTCTTCAACTTCATTCTTTTTTTAACATTTTGGAATAGGGACATCTACACAGGACATTCTTTTGGCGCATTTTTTCTTGTGTTTCCTTGTACAGATGCCCTCAGGATCCTTACAGTATCATTTTTTAAAGCAAGAAAGATCAAGATTCAGAAATATACTCAAGCACCCATTTTGATGCATGAATCTGATACATTTCTCAAGCCTGAGGCTCATAAAAGCCTGGAAACTGTGTTGCCTGCTCTTGAAGTAGACCCTGAGGTGGTTTTGGGTATCAAGAAAAAATGCTTTTCTTTCTGTTAGTTTATCCAGGACTCCTTTGCCAGATTAGTGGAGAATGTAATGATCATCATCTGTCAACCTCAACTGAACTTTGTTCTCAAAATTCAAGGATCATTTAAAAAATATTCAATTACATTTGAAATAAAAAAAAAAGATGCAGTATTTTTTCAGTGACATGCGTAAAAATGAAGCTTTTCTCCACCATGTTCCTCTGCTGGATATAAAATGAAATTAAAATAAGATTGCTAGAGGTCTCCATCTTCCAATGGACTACCTTTCTCAGTCTTTTATAAGAAATTCTGTCTCTTTTCTTCCTTCTCATTTAAGTCTTCTCAACTGTAACATTCTGCAGGAATTTTTCAGACATTTATTCAAGCACAGCTCTCAGTAATTTCAATGGATATTTACTCAAAGATGATCTGAACCAGAGGGTGAAAAATAAACCAGTTTTATTATATTTTATTATGTATTATATTTATTATATTACTATTATATTATTTTCATATATTTCCCTTTTTGATTGTATTCTATGAAATTGCAATTTTTTTTCATAAGGATTAATAAAAATTATTCATTAAGGGACTTCTGTGTGTTCTTCTTGATACTATTTTTGAATCCATTATAAAATTTATTTCAAAACACCGTTTAATTTTCCTAAATGCCAAACATAAATATTGAGAATCAGGTTTGCAACAGGAATATTTGTATTTATGAATTAAAATCACCACAAATTACCTTCAATATTGGCTTCATGTTAGCTTTTTATTAGAATATTTGCAGAAAATAAAAGTAAAAAAGGTGTGCAAATATTTCAAGAAAACAGTGTACAGCTACAGAAAGCATTATTTTTAATCTAGTGCCACAGAAATATATAGTTATTCTCTTAAAGACTGAAGAGAAACTGAGAATGAAGTTATGGCTTCAGTGCAGCAATGTAATAATGGATCATAATTTCTACACATCACAAAAGGATATTTTCAATAATCACAAGAAACAAACAAAAATATGAATTCTTCTATGTTTTGAGGCACAATTAGCAAGGGCCCGAGCTTTTGTCTGAGTTCCATTAAATTAACAGAAGTCAGAAATTAACTTGATATTTTCTTGAAAAATTCTGTGTACATGCTGTACAATAAATTTTGAGAGTTTAGATTAGTATCTTCAAAGTAAATCTAGCATTATTATGTCATTTTAATCTGAGAGATTAAATATTCTGAAAGATTAAACCAGCAAATATTAAAAGTCATCTACAAGTACAAAGAATATGCTGTTATGATCTGGTGTGGCTTAAAACATGAAGTATTCTGAACAGCTGAGAGACATGCTGAATTCCTTGTTTGAAATCTATCTGAACAATAAAAATGCCAACTGGATATACAATTTGGTTAAAACATGTTCCCAAATCACAAGGTTGTTAAAAAATTATAGTTCCATAGAATAGTTCAGGTTGGGGAGTGCCTCAAAAGATCACCTTCTCCAAGCACCAGTTCAGAAAAAGACTAAATTCAGTTCTAGACAAAGACCATTATCTAAGTAAATTGTAAATATCTCGAACCATGGAGACTGCAAAACCTCTCTAGGTTACCTATTCTAATGTGACTATGTTCATTGTGTCTTGATTTGTACAGCATTCATCTTGCAAAACAATATGTATCTAGAAATTCAACACAGATGACTCCTATGCACCTTTTCAGTTCCATAGAACAGTTTGTAGATTGAATTTAGGTTAGGATTTTGCAAGTCAATATGGTTGAATTGCACTTCTCAACTATTTGTATTGCAAAATAACTTGTCAAGTGGCAGGCTATCAGCATTTTAAACTGCATCTGAATTTATCAAATCTACTCAAATTCTGCACATGATATTTAAAGCAATATTGTTCATCTGGCTGGAAAAAATTTATAAGAAAAGTCAAAAGATTAATAAAAAAGAGTAGTGACTAATCTTTTTAAAAAATCTGCTTATTTTCTTGTAGTAGTATATGTTAAGAACTACAGGATAATCAATTCCGACTGCATATCCGGATTAAAAAATCTTGAGATATATGGCTCCTTCATTGAAGAGAAATAGACTGGCACAGCTTTCTCAGCAGACAAAATTAAATGATGATGGGTGGTCTGTCAGGAAATGGCATTATATTAGCAGAATGAGAAATGATTGCAAACACAGAAATCTAATAACCAGAGAAAGAAATTATCAGACATTTGGAACAAGCTTTACTCCTTGCCAAGTTTTACGTAACTTCAAACAAATTGTCATATGAACCTTGAGTATAAATGTGCATTTAAGATACATTCAAGATTTTTTTTACTTATTTAACCCTTACTGATTTTCCCCCGAGAAGTAGTTTCAGTAACATCTAGAGAAAACCTTGTGTAAAAAAGTGCTCTTCTAGAATAAGAATTGTGTTACAAACTGACTATTGGTGTACTACCAGTAATAGCATGATTTTTATTGTGCACTAGCAATACTAGTGAGGTATTTGTCATGTATCAATTGTATAGGGTGAGTCCAGCATGACTTTGAACAGGTACTGTAGAACATTCATCATGCAAATGACTTTTACTTCATTTGATTCAGTTCAGAAACTGAAGTTCCCATCCAGAGCCCGAGAGACCAAATTCCCTTCTGATCTGCAGAGCAGACTTCCCCAGGGGAAAAAAAAATCCACATCTGAGAAAATTCTGTTAAGACTTCTAATAAGGATACAATTGCAACACATAAAAGTTGTATTTTAAAGTTAGGAGCTTTAAAGGTTTGCAAGGCACAGACTGCGTATGTAACTTAAGTTATTAATCTGTGCCCTGTTCCTCTCTCCCACCTCGCTCTAGATCTAATGACTTGATTTACTGTTTTCCTGTTTCATTCTGCATGCATTACTTATTTCTGTGTATTTCATGAATCATCTACTAGAGTGAAAATGAAAGAAAGAATTCTGAGAGGTGCAATAGATATGAAATATCCACATATATGGTGATGCCCTTGTCCGGGCAGTAAGTAACCTTTCAAGCATCAGAGTGTGTTGCTACCAATCATACAGCTGGGCATTTTTGGAGACAATTTAAAAAACACAGAACATAGTAAGTTGTTTGGAGACAATTTGAATCAGAAATTACCATCGAAAAAGAAAAACTGAAAAGAAACACAAGGAATTCAAGCAGCTCATTAAAGTACCAAAGCTGTTTTAGCTTTTTGGTCATGTATACCAGATCAATACTGATCAGAAGCTATGATGCTGGTTTCACAGCTTCTGTCAAACAGATATAGACTTTAACTCAGTTTTCAAAGCCATGGCATGTAGAAGAAAATCCCACCACTTCAAATAGTATTGATATTTTATGGAAGTTTTAGTGAGAGTATGTGTAACTAACTTATATTAGAAACACAAATTTCCAAGACAAGATTTAAATGCAATCGCATAGTCAGGCCAAGTAAACTCTCACAGTTGATTTGTCCTCTGAAATTTTCTTTGTCATGGTTCACAAACATGTATGCTTACATACAAAAAGAAATAAATTTTTCACCTTACTTAGAATTTGAGAATAAAATTCTGCCCAGAATGGGCAGTACTATGGTTGCATACAAATATAATGCCGATTCATCAGAATGGCCAGAAAACATTAATTAACAACTATTAGAAGGATTTCCAGCTTGATTTACTTTCTAAGAAATCTATCCCTCATTACCCATCACTGGCTTTTGATGATTTACAAGATCCTCCATATTCTAAAATTCATCTAGCTTACTATATGGCAATAGCAGAACATAAATGCATGCATAAGAGATAATAGTGCTTTATTTTCTTTGGGTATAGAATTGAGCGATTTATTTTCAGTCTGGATTTAACGATCCAAACAGCTTGACTTTCTATCCATTATGAATTGTTTATAGCAACATTTGCCTTAAGCCATTAAGCTTTCAATCAAACCTAAGACCATTTTCTTTCCCCATTATATTATTGTTTTTGAAGGCCAAATTCTGGTTTGTGCTTTCATCTTTAATGGTAGTTTGTCAGTGAATAAGAGAACCCAGGCCTTTTAAGAAAGTCAGCGGTAAAATGTCATGAAATAATTTTTTCACTGGAAATAATAAGACCAAATAATAGGATAAATGCTCAGCTGTTGTTTATTTCGGAGAAATATATGGTATAGTATAATTCCACATTGCCTTCTATTTCCATTCAAAGCTCATTTCAAATATTTGGTAACAGTTCATATTTTGAAAAACTTCAAGGTACATGCTCTGAAGTTCATATCACAGAGAAATAACAGTTTTCTCTCAAAAGAACTTTCTCTCAAAACAACCTTCTCAAACTATGAGGACACTGAGGAATGAATTAATCAACTGTTGACAGTAGACTTCTGGCAGTCCCATTTATTCAACAAACATTCAGGAGTAAATAAATACTGATAATATATGTTTTCTACCTCCTATGTGGTAGACTAAAGCATTTTCCTTTGTATGTGCTCCACAAATATCTTCAAAAGATTCTTTAAACCAATTATGCTGTGGACTTTTAGGAAACACTTACTCTGGCAGAATGTCGATAAGGCTTTTAATGACCCCTTCAAAGACCATAATTTTCGTATCACATGACAAACATGTGCCAGGTTGTGTGATGTGGCAAAGGCTGGGCAGATCTGCACTTTTCCTCTTCTCTGTAATGCTTATTGTTGTTATGTTCAGCACTTGTGTAATTTTTGGTAACAGTTCTGTAGTTTGTAATCATGCAACTTGCAGTAAATGCAGTTAATTTTACAAACTAGTGTCAAAGGATCTCTTGAATCAGAGAGGAAATTATTTTTCTCATGAATCTGAATTGTTTAGTCTTTCCTTTTATTTATTTCTTTATTTATCTGGGCTGAAGAGATGGATTTGGCACTGTGAAAATAATTCCAGCTCTACTGCGGTTCAGTTACCATGTGGTAGTGGATGAAGATCTCCAGTTGCTGCTCTTTATCATAGCTGAACAAACTAGTTTAATGACCATTAATGTCAATTCACTGAAATAGCAAATTATAATCAACTGAACTAAAACAACTGATAAAAGTTACTTTCCAAGAAAATATGGGGAAAAAATCTATGGGGAGATATTGCAACCTTGTGTTGGTCTAGAAAGAGGAAACAAGTTAGCCTAAGACTCCTGATTACTGAACTGGTCTACCAGTTCAAGCTATTCTCTTTTCTTAATTAACATTTAACAACACATTTTAGCATAACGATGATATTACAAAGTAACCTCCAGTCAAAAGGAGGATTAGATAAGAGCAGAGAAAATTAATAACTCCAACTAGAAAACCTTTTGACTACTTCTGTGTGCTTTGTGCTCGTTACACTGGCTAAGAATTAAGCTGAATGTCCAAAATGAATGTGAGAAATTATGGACTCATAATGTTCATAGCGCATCACCAGTGTGGAAATTTGTCTTCCACCTTACAGGCAGGAGAAGCACTGATCATTTCTCACACAGCATCACAAGCCATTATACTGTGCACTATTACAATGATTTAAACCCTGCAGGCTTTTAAGGGACATCATATTTAATCTAATCTACTTGAGTTGAACCATACTTCATACTATTTTTGTGCTGCTTTACAAAACAAAGATGAGGTTTTGTTGTTTGGTTTTAAATTATCACTATATAGTATGATGAAGTATCCCAGATGGAATTAGACCTTGGCTGTCTGACTAACTCAATATGGCAAAGCAGCACTAAACAAATTAAAGAATGTCCCTAGTCTTATTCTGAAAAGCCAGGAATGAGCAACATGTCACCATCAATTATGAAATAATTCAAAGCAAGAAAATTTCTAAGTGATATTTGATCATAATTTAATTTTTTCAAGACTTTATTTTTATTACAGTTTGTTAAGTAATTTATTTCAACATTAACTCTTTAAAAGATAACCCTACCCCCTTTTTCTGGGAGATATTTTCCCTTTTTCTCTGAGAATTCTTGATGACTGAAAACTACAAACTTTCTGTGCATGTGCACTTCATTCTGCCTACATGTTCTCCTTAATACATTTTTAACTCATTACCTAATTTCAGTTTTATTTAATAAAGGTAATTACAAAGATAATTAATTGTGTTAAGTTTCATGGAAACTTCTGTGCAGAGAGATGACTATAAACATCATTGCTCAGGAAATAGCTAACATATAAGTTCAAACCTTTTTAAACTCCATGAAAACTCCCTGGGAAAGGAATACCTTTCAGATGGGAAAAAAAAGATCATGGGACATGACAGAGGTGAGGTACTGAAAATATAATATAGAGACCTGAGTGACTATATTAAATAGAGGCTAATGAAAACATGTCTAGAGAGAAAAGCCAGTCAGTTAGACAGAATAATTAGTTCATATGGAAATAGAATGCCTATAGAGAATTCACTTGGCTTTTCAAGAAGTCTAAAGACATAGCACAGCTTCAAATAAATTCTTTTTGCCTTCTCACTCTGTGGGGAACAAGAGAGGGAATGGACTATTGGGGAGTTCCTCAAATCTTTTATTGAAGCAGCTATTCTTGAATAGCTTGGGGTAAGAGAATTCACCCATCTTGCCACAGAAGTGCTGCTGAGGCATTCGAGCAGCACATGGTTTTAGGAAAACAAAGCTGCTGCAGATTTTTTTTTTACTACTAAAACATTTGGATTATCCATGCTGGTTTCAAGAGCCCTGTGACACTCTCAGAAAAGACATGGGTCACTGTGTCAATCCCTTATGCATCTTCAGAAAAGTACTTCTCCCCAAATGCCCACTGTTGCTTTAGACAGCAGAATCTTTGGGAGTAAAACTCAAAGCATAATGCACTGCACTGTAGGCAAAAAAAAAGTATAAAGGCTGGATCTACCAAAAGGCTTTTAATGTTTGCAATTTTCTTTTCATGCTGCGAGGAAAAGAGTAGAGACAGCACTTTTAAAATACGTGAGACAGCTGTTGTTGGGGTCTGTACAGAGGCTGTACTAGCCCAAAGCATTCCAAATAATATTTTTTGCAATGTCTTTAAAGATACTCAGGCAGAGACACATTACCAAGCACTACGGCATCAACTGAATCAGTCTCTTATCCAGACTCTTAGAAAAGCAGTAACAAGGGAAGTTGATTGCTGAGCTGCATTTAGGTAGTTTCGCTCAACTGTGCTAGAGATGCCTTTCTGCACTCTATGTGTTTCATAGCTTTTGTTAGGATTAAATCTCATGTGATTATTTTCAAGATAAAAACATATGAATAAATATGAATGCCTCAAAAGCCTTAGTACAAATGTAACTGACTTGTTAAATACCTTTAGCTGGTATGCAGAATAATTTGCTTTGGAAATGGATTTTTATTTATTTGTGCAGTTAAGTAGGGGATAAAGTTCTAAATTGTTGTAAGACAGCTGTTTCCATTTTAGCTGCTGTAAATGGATAATCTTGCAATCTTGATCACACAGACAGGTGGGGCTGTTAAATGCCTCCATTGCACCCCATGAATATAGTCACTAAAAGCTGTACAAAACTTTCCTAATGAAACCACAGTGAAGCTGCTGGTCCATCTGGGATTTCAAAACTAATTAAATGAGGAAGTTCTCTGTCATGATTAGGCCCAGCTCCTTTTCACAAGTTGCCATAGAAGCTGAGATAAAATGCAAACGCACTTTCAGAGGAGGGTGGGGAAAGTTCTAAGAAGGGGTGAGATTAGCTGCTGGATTTGCAAGCAATGTTATAAAATTAATTTTTTTTCTAGCCAGTACTTACTTTTTCCCAGGGTAGTGGTGGTAGAAAGGACATAAATCCTTTCAGGACAGTCCTTGAAGAAACAAGACCCTATATTCCATTTTGATCTCAGGTTTGGTATTCTTCAAAGTTGCAAAATCAACTGAAATGAATTTACCAACGGGGCATGTCAAAGGCAGCAGAGGTGCAGATCAGCTTCTGGAGGGTACAGTTGTCTACTAATTAAATTCATGCTTCTCATAAAGACAGCTGAATCAGTCAACTTCTATTGACTAAGAATATCATGCCTCAGTTTAGTTTTCCAACAGCTTTGGAAAAATCAACTGCATGGCTAAGCTAGCTAGTTTTCTTTTCAGTGAGAACATTTTATTATTGCAGCAGCGAGGTCTTATTAAAATATATAATCAAACTGAAGTACCCAAAATACACACAGTGTGTTAAAACTCACATGATTTGCTCAGTCAGTTAATACAGAAAATAGGAGATAGCTCTGGTGGTTAAGCACCTTCATATTTGCCGTGGCACTCTTTTGTGTCACAGTAGATACCGTAATAAGCTCCATGGATTGCACATTTTCTATCAGTAGGAAAAAATAGGCAGAAGTTTTCCTATTTACTGACAATAGAAAAAAACCTTCTGAAATCCAAGGCAGATGAGAAAATGTGACGTTATTTAATCAGGTACATCCCTCAAACCCATGTTTTCTTCTCAAGGGAATTAATTTAGAAAGATGAGAATGACTTGCATGCTACCACAATGCTGACTCAGTAGGAAGTTGATAGATTCATGAATAAAGGCACCAAGTTTCATCATCGAGGTTTGCAGCATGTTTTGCTACTTACAATTTATTTTCTATGTAGTTATTAAAATGTGTATATATCCCACTGTTTAAGAAAAATAATGGTGTTTCTTTCATTTTTACTATTTACTAGTTTACACTAGTTTACTAGTTACACTGTTTTAAAATGCTGACAAGTAGTGACAGGTCAATCCCAAAATTTAGACAGCTGTTGGTACAACCAGAATGAAATTAATGCAAACTTAATACTGATTAATTCATACTTAATCCTTCTCTGTGGCTGATGTGATGTCAGCTTGACAATTAAACTCTTTAATACAGTTTACCTACTGATCTAAAAGGCCTCAGCTGTTGATATGGTGCTTATTTAGTGGCAACTTTTTAAAACTTTTTAAATTCAAAGATTTGAAATTATGTGTATTGAATCTTCCTTGTGATACTGTATAGGAATAAACCAGTTATTTTAAAAATAATCATGGCTGACAGTAAAAGCGTCACAGAATTAAATGGAAATCCTCCCACAAAAAAAAAAAGTTTCTGTCATGCACATTATACGTACAAATCCTTTGTGGTAATGTCTGAAAATTGGTGACAGTGGCTAGTTCTTAGGAAGGATCTGATAGAAACAAAAATAGTTGTGAAAATACTTATAAATTGAAAAACACATAAGGTCTTGATAAATGAATTTGGCAAGATCAGAATAATGAAGAATTAATAATTAAAGATAGCAATGTGGAAAACAAAGAAACTGTGACTTAAAATAATGAAAACCATGAGTACCAAAACCAAGTAAGATATACAGAACTTGGAAAAATTTTTAACAAACAGTGTCAGAGAAGCATATATCCCTTTATCATGAGTCTGGTAAGTGGATGTGAATAATTTTTATGGGCACATAGAATGGAACATAGTTTGGGAACCACTGCCATAAAATAGAACAAAATATGACAGTTTGTAAGAAAATTTATGAATCAAAACACAGTTACACAGTTGCAAACCAGGCATTCAGTTATGCCAGTAGGTCAGTATTGTGTTACCAACACTGATTACACGCAGAAGTCTAGCTATAAGTAAGACTAGAAAAACTATATTAAAAAAAGAGAAAAAAAATATATTAAAATTATATACATATATATGTATAAATATATATGTGTGTGTGTATGTTGCAAATATTTCTGTACATACTTTTGTCTGCATGCACTCCAAGCATCTGATTTCTTGCAGGTGTGGATAAGCTTACTCATTCATTGTGGAAATCACCAGGCAATTTCAACAGTCCTACAGGTTCAAAGTGTTAAAGAAAGAATCACTAAATCTGAATGGGCATGCTATATTCTTATCTACCTTACGTAATCATGTACTTTCATTGTTTCTAGTCCTGTCTCTGTCTTGTTCTGTATTCTTCCTGGTTCAAATGAACCTTTTTGCACCCTTACCACCCACTAACATCAGTGAAAGTTCTCATTTAAATTAGAAGTATGTCAGTAGCTGAATCAGCAAGTGGTCAGAAAATGAAAAAAAGGATATAAGTCATAAAAATGGAAACAAAAAGTAACAAAGGGGAAAGATAGGGTAGAATGTAATAGTTCTTCAATAAATTTCAAAATTCACATTTGCCTGTTCACATTCACCTTGAACTAAGTTTTTTCTTTTGTAAACTTGAAACATTTAAATCATAGAATATAGATTAAAATTAAATACCAATATGTTTAATACCAATGAGCTGGAATTCCTCATGCCTAATTTTTAAAGCAATACTGCTAGGCATGAGATAAAGTGACGAAGTAGCATAACAGAGAAATAAAAGTTTGGAGACTGGGAATCTCTATGGTCTACAGCAACTGACCTTTTAGCCCACAGAGCCCTGTTGAGGAAGCTGTGTAGTAAAAGAGAAATAGTAATATTTTCAAATTACTGATGCAGTGATACAATGCTAAATCTTACATCATAGTACAGTGATAAAGTCTACCAGCAATTCTAGCTACATCTGAGCTAGAAGAAATTTCCTTCATTGCAGCATGCCACATAAAAATTCATTTAAACGTCTATGCATAATTTGCCATCTTTAACCAGCTGCCCACAGATTACACTTACATTCTCTTACTCCAATGATGCAAATAGAATTTCCTCAGCTTTTTTTGACAGATTTGGTTGGGGAAATTCTTCCAGTTTTCTTCTGATGTTGTGATTATATTACTATGAAAATGACCATTGAATCTTTCATTCAAAATACCCTCAGATATTTAAAGCACAGTTCTTTAAGGATGGTTTATCTCTAGCAGATGTGTTCCTACAGACCTTTAGCCTTCCAATCCGCAGGCAATTAGGATGTTCTTTCAACCAAACTGCAGACCCAGTCATTCACTCTGCAGTCCAATTAATTGTTGGGGGACTCGCATAGAGTGGAGGTTTTTTAACATTTGAAAACAGAGAATTTTTGAGAGAACATTCATAAAATTTAAAGTGTAACATCAATTGCAACTTCAATTAATTTGTAATTGGCTGATTTTGGCGGTTTTTAGCTAAGCAGCAAAGCACCTTAAGCCCTCACCTGAATTACTCTCTTTTCTGGGCGCTACAATTTTTATTTAGAGACAGTGATGGAAGCCCAAGAAATGCTAGAGCTCTGAAAGAGTAAGTACTGGGGCTATGCATAAGTCTGGAACAGGAAAGAGTAAAAGGGAACATTTTTCTCCTGCTACAAAGCCATCTAGGGTTTTAACATTTATATTATGCTTCAGAATGTAAATTAACATGTAAAAATGGGTTACTTGTCTAAGGTGCTCCATCAAGAGTAATTTCTCCTGAAATTTTGCCCCCGCAAAATGTTCTGCGATCTGATTACTTTTAGGCCATAGATCATTACCTGCCACCGTCTGACAAATATGCTTTATAATGTATGTATCGACAGAACACAGCATTCAGAACAGACTTTCTACAAGAGGGCCTGAAACTGCCTTATAAACAGAAGCTCAACAAGCTCCTAATTTGTGTTAGCTGGGTTGACTATTTTGCCCCAGCTGGGAGAGAAATTTGGAGTAGCTGCACTGTTATTGCATAGCAAACTACAATGGTGTGCATAATCCAGATTTTGAAATACCAGCCCTGGAGTCCAAATGCCTACTCTTCCATCTCTTCTGAGTATGTTTTCATGTTATGCAGATGACATGTTTTGCTCCATGTCTTGGAGTTCAGAGTTGGTATATAGAAAAAATTGTTTACAAAATATTGTCTGTAACTCAGAGCTTCAGATGCTATGGACAGAAAGCAGACTGTGTAAATCACAACAATGCTTCACTTGATCTAGAGCTTAAGTTTCAGTTGGATTTTTTGGAGGGTTGCGACAGCGCAGTGGAATGCTCCCCTTTTTCGTTTCCCCTTGGCCATGTGGTCCCCGAGATGCCTTGGGAAAGAAACACAGAGACCACCAGAGAGGATGCAGAAAGAGAGTTTATTCACCTGGTCAGGGGTATATAAAGGCTTTAGGGAATTTTAGTTACTACCAATAGAAATCGAGGGATAACAACCAATGGGGAAAGGGTTAACTAAGGATCAATAGGGGGACTTCACATAGTCCTGCAAGAATTAATTCCTGCATAATAGGCTAGGGAGATAAGAGTTTTCTCATGGGGTTTTGGGAAGAATAGTGACTCAGGGCAAAGACAAGGAATCCATTCTACAACACTGTAAAAGCCTCAGTTTTTAAGGCATTATGGCTGGTTTCTTCATTTTCTTCACAGGCCCATTTCTTGCATGATTTGCTCCACTTCTGATATTGTAAGTCCACTGCCACAGAGGGGCTTTTGTGGCTTCATTTTGCTTTTCTTAATTTTGGTCTTCAGCCCCAGTCATATTCAAGGCCAAGAGACTCCAAATTCCATTCCAAGCATTTTGGAGAAAGAACATGCATCTTCAATAAATTTCTGATTTTCTTCCTTTCATCTTTTCAGAAGGACTTGACATCTTAATTTCTTTTTTAATGGTTCTGTTGAAAAATAGACAACTTGCTTACAAAACACGGAGATAAAACATACATAGTTCTGTAATTCAGTAAAATGTAAATGTATCATCAGCTCTCAGATTACACTTCTGATACTCATCCTTTGTTTTTCATGGGAAATTACCTAATGCTCATAACAAATCTGGATTTTAAATGAATATATATTAGTTGTGTCTAATCCTGCTATCTCTGGAGACAGTGAAAAAAACGGCTGTGGATGGTAATGTAACAGTCTGAACAACCCTACATTTGAACTTCTCCCATTGTCATAAATCCTTCTTCAGGAATAAATTAAATCAAGCAACCCCAATAGTATCTCTTCTAAAATTAGACAATTGTTTTCTGAAGTTTTCATGTACAAATGCATGCAACATTCTATTAAAATCACTTATAAATCAGACAGTTTTTATACTGCAACCTTGCTTAAATCTTGAGACTATATTAGGATACCTGAAAGCAAAAATACTACCTAAGACAGGCTTTCCTAGGGGATTTCAGTAGATAGCAATTTTGGAAAGTTCCACCTAGGACTTGAGTCCTTCTTTATCTGTACTTAATTGTTTCTAAATATAAGCCTTTGTGCCCTTCATTAGAACTCATGCTCTTGACATGTTATTATCAAGCTGAAAAAGTAAGTGGAAAACCAAACCAGATACTTAGGCGAATAGTGAGGATAGAGCACCTCATATAAGCACCTACTTTATACTGAAAAGTGCCTATACGTGAATGATACTATGTCACACATATTACCTAAGTATGTGAGGGCTACTTTAGGAATAGAACAAATCTATCTTTTAATGCCCTTTGTGAAGCAATGGACAATCTGTACCTGTTCATCCACCTTTTCCTTCTTCTACCCCTATACAGCTCTAGTGCATGGGCACACTTGCACTGCCACTCTGGCTGTACTTTCACTCTCATGACAGCTCAAACAAGGCCAAATGCATACCCTGAATAAACACTGGAGCCAGCCAGCTAGATCATCAGCCTGTGAAACTCATATAGGAGGGAGGATAATGTGTGAAATGGTCTGGGCTCCCTTGATTTCAAAGTCATACACAATTGCCAACTCTAGCCTTTCTTGGACAAAATTACAGATTTAAGATAGTCTTATGTCTGTCAGTTGTCAACATGTCAAATTTCCTTTCAGCAAGATCTCCTTCTCAGTCCATCAGGGGACTCAGGGAAGGATTTTCCTTGTCATATGTTTAATATAGTTTCCTGAATGATTTCTCATATTCCTCAGGACTATCAAAAATGTGATATTATATAGTATAGGAAAACCTCTCAGGTGGCTTGGCTGATGTGTCTTGCTCACAAAGCTATGCCAATTGCTGGATTTGACATACGGAAAAATTTTCTCCCTGATGAGATTGGCAAGGCTCCCAAACAGACTGGTATTATCTCTGCTTTCCTCTGCCTCATACAGCAAAACTTAGATAATTAGTTCTCTGCAAAATACTACAAGGCTGCCTGATGTTGCAAGCTCCTTGGTCTCTCTGGTCTTTCTGGTTCCTTATCTTATAGGACGGACTTGTTTTGACCTAATGTAGGAGCTTTTGGCCTTTCTTCCTAAATTGTATGAACCCTGTAAAATACCAGTGGCATCTTCTTTATAATATGCATTTCAAAGGAACGGGGACAGAATTCCCTCGACACACAGGAAAATGGTGCATTCTTCACAGGCACACAAAAATTATAAAGGAATTCAATTGTAGATGACCAAACAATCTTCTTAGAAGAAGACAACATCACACAGACATGAGATTGTCCTCTTTTTCTTCATCCTACAAAACTGTGTTGCTGTTGTGTTCTTATAATGCATAGTCTGAATCTATACAGCCATATTTCTGTGGATAGCACACCATGTGCACTCTCAGTCCTTTTCTCTTTGGATATTAAGCCTGATCCCACAAGAAGACTTGTCGTCATTCCAATTCTTGAATATAAACATTGCTAATTCCATCTAAACATAAGAAACCTCTCTTTTACTGTGAGGGTGGCCAAACACTGGAATAGGTTGGCCAGAAAAGTCATGGAACTTCCATCTGTAGATATATTCAAAAACTCTACACAGTCCCAGGCAACTTGCTGTAGCTGACCCTGCATAAACAGATCTTGGAAGATGTGTGGTCAAGTTGTCAATAATTTTCTATCCCATGCTTGAAAGCTCTTTTTTTCCTCTTCATCAGTTGTTTGTGGTTGTAGTACACCAGAAAACTGTAAGAAGATACCTTCAACATCTCCAGCTGGATAAATGTCATTCTTTTAAAACTTCTTGGTTGATTATCTTGTAAGTGATGGAAAAAAATCACTGGATTTGTTTCTTTTTATTCACTTTTTTCCATACTTTAAACTGTATCTTGTCATCTTTAAATTTGTAAAAGCTTATTTTTTTGCAACAATGCATATTCAATACTATATCAAATGTTTTCATTTCTGTTCAACTAAGTAGCTTTTATTTGGTTCTCATGTGCCTCATCTGCTCACCTGTCCATTTTTATCTGCTCACTTTTATCTGATCTGAAAGTCTTATGTTTTTGGAAAAAATCATGCTCTGTATATCTTTGACAGGTTATAGATTTTTAGATTAATTAGCCATTTTATTTTAAGTAAAGATCCAGTTTATTAAGGCTTTTTAGAGCTGTTGTATTAAATAATAGTATATTATGTTTTAAATTATTTACCATCTCCTCCAATTTCTGAACTTCCCCTCTTTCACTGATGCTTGTCAGCACTGAAATGCCTTCATAATCACGGCATGCTAAACTCTCTCTCTTCGCAGTGAAGTTAAAACTTCAGGAAAAAGCTCGTGGTAGCCTTTCTCTGACCACTACCCCTGTAGGCCACCAGAAGTCAAAGAATTAATGCAGTCTGTCTCCCTTTATATCCCCAATTTTAGTCTGAAATAATTATTCTGTAAGCAATTTAAAAGTCTTGATAAAATAGAAGTATTCCTGAAAGTTTCATCAATAATGCTGAATAAAAAGTGTCACAACTCCAAATGCAGTGTATTTTTCTTGTCTGTCCTCCTCTGTCACTGCTGTCCTTCAACCATATTCTCCTCTGGAAGAAACATAAACAGGACTGATCCCTTTTTACTCTTGGCTAAACACATGCCTACAATATGTATATATTATCATTTTTTTTCTTCTGCATTAGCTTCTTAGTCAACCATTAGTTTCTAAACAATTTTTAAAAGATTTTACACATTCTGACAGAGCGCATCATAAATATGAAATTAATATGAAGTGAAAAGTGAGGTGGATGAAAGAATCAAACTAATAAATACAAGTCATAAAACCATTGCACAGAGAAATGGAATGTCTTATTAGAATGGCAAGTACATTTCAGCTCACGCTTAAGTCTCTGCTATGCCTACATGCAGTTTTATACTGGTAAATCTATTTCAAGTATGACGATAGAAGAGTATGAACCTTAGTGTAGGTTCAGTCATTTTTGGACAGAAATGTTTGTATCTGTAGAGTATAAAAATATATGAACAATTTACATGGGTAGCTTTCCTACATCTCAGGTGTGAATAGATATACAAGTGTTTGTATAATAATGGCGTATAATGCTTTAACTGTTCCAGACTAGTTAAAACACTATTTTTCTGTGGCTAAAATCATTCTGGTTGAGTATAATTTGTTCAAATCATGTGTTGTTCTTTTGTATCTAAAATAATAGCAATTACTAGCAAGTAATTATAAAATTACTTTGTTTAAAAATATTTTCATTTAGGAAAGCTGAAATTTTCTCTTATTTTTATCTCCTTGTTTCTATGCCCTCATCCTTCTTGAGCAACAAGGTAATTTAATGACAATCCTGTATAAATTTTGAACATAGCTGAGAACATTAATTTCATAAGCTAAATCTGAGTGTGGATACTTTATGGATAATTCATAACGAATTTAATCACAGAGGACTCTGTGCTGCTGAATAGTTTCAGCTGTGTTGCCAGTTGGCTGTGGTTGATGCTGTAAGGGACCTCTGATGCATTTGGTATGTTGTTTGAAACATAATTCAGTTCTGATAAATTGAAAGGAAACTTTATCAGTTTACTCAGTATACAACCTTGAGAAGAAAATCATTATATTTACTGGATTAGGAATGAAGGTTCTTTGTCCAAACAGCCATTACCTTTTCATAATGAGAAAAGAGTGGGGAGGGAAAGAAGAAGAGCCAAAGAAGTGAGGAAATGCACAGTGTGATTGTCAGGAATCTCTGATGCTTACTGTGTCCCTTGAGTTCAGCAGAATCTCTACATGCTTTACACTTCCAAAAAATCAGGCCATTAAAAGCCAAAAGACTCCAGGCACTTTCCAATTTTGCTTCTACTAATCAAAATGACCTTTCATAGTACAGCTGAAGGGTCAGGCTTATCGCTTTTGCAGACTTGAATAAAATTTTCTTATTTGACAGGACAATTTGCTGGGAAATGCTGTTCTAAGAATTATGCCAATTCACCTTCCTGTGTATAATATACAGGGCTTGATTGGAGGTGATATCTGAGGGCAGAAGCTCATCACCCATTACATTTATTAAAGCAAACCTCCTAGAACCTGTATTTGCGAACAGTATAAGAACTCACATTTTATACATTAAATAAATGTTTCAAGAATTAAAAGAGTTCTACTGCCTACACACGTGAAGGTAAAACAAGGTGTAATAACATTTCTTCTGCTTTGCTGGGATCATTTTCTCTTTAATGCCTTCTTCCTCTTAGAATTTTGATGAAGAAAGCAAGTTGAAATTAATGGAATATTGTGAGAGGCTGGACTCGTATCCCACTGGATTATTGTTGGGTTGAATCAACGAACTTGTGCATGTTGGGGGAAGGTCCAGGTCAGAGCACTCATGGTCAGGCCTGCAGTCTCATGGACTTGGGGCTTTACATATACGAAGCCCAAGAATCTGTACAGCATTAATGCAACACCACTATGAAGAGACACTGCAGACAGGGGCAATTTCGGTCCCATTTTCTTTTGTATTAGAAATCACATTATTTGGTTACATACTCAGAAACTCATAGTCCTGGTAGGTTACAATTCAAACAGTGAAAAAAGGTTATCCTTACATAAAAGACAGATATAGGAAATTGGAAACAAAGTGTTAAAAGAATAAAAATGAAAGAAAATGTCAACTAAAGAGAAATAATCTTCTTAAATATTCTCTTACATGCTAGGGAAATTATGAGAGGTTTTATGTCTTTTAATGTGTTCTCAAGAAATAAACACTTGCTAAATCAGTGAACTTTAAGCCAAATGAAATAATAGCCTTAAAAATTATTTAGGGGATTGTTTTCAACATATATTCCTTGGAACCAAACTTACGGTTTCTGAGTGTTGGGAAAAATCAGATGTAAATTTACTACAGTATCTTCTTAGAACAAATACTTGAATACTTGAATCCAACAAAATCACTCTATTCTGGAGACAAAGTAGTGACATAAAATTATTTATACAGCACCATCAAACTTGATATGACAGAGAAGCATACACTAAATATTTTATTTTCAGCAAAGCCTGTGAATGTAGAGAAATATTGCAAGGGGGAAAAGGGATTCTACTTTATGTTCCTGGGTTTTTTTACCACTTCATTTGTCTTGTTGTTTTTGGAAATCCAATTTGCAACACTTTGAAAATTGCCCATATTTTCTCCGAGGTTCACAGTTTCCTGAAGCAATTCTAAACAGAATACCAAGTTATTTTTTTTGTCAGACTTGATAAATGTAGGTTGAATTGTGTAGCAAGTAGTTTCATAAGATCAGCTTCCTGAATAATATCCTAGAAATACAGATGACATCCCAAAGTGATAACCAGATAATCTAAGTTGAGAAGAACCTCCCCGCCATTTAACAAATTCAATTTTAATATACTCTAATTCAACTTGCGATAGAATTTCTAGAAATTTTGTTTTGGAAGAAAAAAAGTAAAGAAGTTACCTTCATGAGTCTAAGGTACATTTTAAAAGGCCCAGTAAGAATGATATGGGTCTTGTGAGAGCAACAGTGTTATTATCTCACCTGATTTTAGCTATTTATTAAATCTGCTCAGTTTCCTGAAAGGAGTACTGTGCCTCTTGTGGGCATTTCTCCCCATACAAAGATTCCTCAGGCAGGTAAGCTGCGTCCTGAGTGAAACAGTCAGCTTTCAGATCACAGGCCAAGGTAGCTAAGCTCAGCTCCCTTGGGTCCTCCAGACTAAGCATCAGAACTCCTGCCTTCAGGAACCTGGGGCTTCCATTTCTTTCTTTTTTCTTTTTCTTTCTTTCTTTCTTTCTTTCTTTCTTTCTTTCTTTCTTTCTTTCTTTCTTTCTTTCTTTCTTTCTTTCTTTCTTTCTTTCTTTCTTTCTTTCTTTCTTTCTTTCTTTCTTTTTCTTTCTTTCTTTCTTTCTTTCTTTCTTTCTTTCTTTCTTTCTTTCTTTCTTTCTTTCTTTCTTTCTTTCTTTCTTTCTTTCTTTCTTTTTTCTCCTGTTACAATTTATTTTTTATGCAGTGTCTTTTCATCACCATGTCTGGGACATCCTGGTGGTTTATAACCAGTGACTGGGTAGGTTAGAACTCAGGAGGCCAGGTTTCCAACCTCTTGCTTACAGAGACATGATTTTCCCACCACCTGAGGCCTAATTTTCACATTTCATTTTTTTAAAAATATAAAATAAATAATTCTGAACTATTATTGCTAGCTTAAATTGTTTTGGGCAAAGTAGACCTAATAATCAGTGATAGAGGTTGAATCAGAAAGATCATTTTTGTTTACACACAAGAGAAAAACTTCACTGAAGAGAAATTGGATTCAGAACATAAGCAAAGTAATTAATTCTAAATTAGAATAAATAACTGTTTTACTTAAGAAAGGGGAATATAAAGCATAAACAATTTGTTTCTGTTAGCAAATCTTTCTTGAGGGATTATCAGTACAGATTGTGTATAATTACAAATGCTTTATGTAGTGTAATGAGAGCTCAGAAGACAACTGATGATGATGTTCTTTGGTCATTGTTTTGTCTCAGACATGTTATAATATTTTCTACTATAAGTAATTATGCAGTACGGAATTATTCACAATTGGTTTGCTTTTGTCATGTACAAAATTTTTTTTTAATTTTCATTTAAGTTCCTGAAGTATGAACAAAGTGTCAAACTCACTATAACAAAAGCATACTTTCTAACTTTTTTTGGGGGGGTTAAAATTCCACATAAAGGATGGAATACAAAATTCTTACAAATAAATTTTCATTTTCCTTCATTGTTTTATTTCCTGTTCTTGCTATTACAGAAATAAAATTAAAAAAAAGAGAAGTAGGTAAGAAAAAGAAATAAAAATATACATCCCTCAGTGTGAATATATAGTATGGAATTTATTAATCCTCATGTGAGGTGTGTAAGATGAAATATCCAGCCTTTATAGTTGCCTGCCTGTCTTTTTGTAATCTTAGGATTATGAGACAGCGGCATCTCTGGAGGGCGGCTTATTCCTCCTAGGATATGTGTTTAAAGTGTATGAATAAAAGTGGAATAGAATGAAGTGAAATTTGGAATAGAATGAAGTGAAATTTAGAATAGAATAGAATAGAATAGAGTAGAATAGAATAGAATAGAATAGAATAGAATAGAATAGAATAGAATAGAATAGAATAGAATAGAATAGAATGGTTCCATTGAAAAGAACCTACAGGATCATCTAGTCAAACTATCTGACCATTTCAAGGTTGACTAAATTAAGTTTCTGGAGAGTCTTATTCTTCCTTCTGGTTACGGTAGGAAGATAATTCACAGGGAAGTGTGAGTTTATTCCACATCTTAGTGAGAAAATGCTAGCTGTTTGCACATTCTTTCTAGGAGTGGTAATCACTAAAACAGACCTAATAAAACAAGTGAATGGACTTTGGTGTTTCTTTGTTTGGTTGGTATTATGAAATATCACTCTCAAGTATTATATTTCTTAGCAACCTATGGGATATTATGTAAATACCAGATTTAGGCATAGAAAAGCATCATTGCTAGCAACAGACGATTGTGACAAACTCAGTAATGAATGATTACTGGAAAATTGGAAAGCATGCTGAATTAACTCTTCCTCCCACCCTCTCCACCTCACACCAGTCCAGCAAGCTCATCTGTGTGACAGTCACCTGCATCAAAGCAATTACAAAGCCTGAGCTTTCCCGGCATTAAAGGATTGTGTTCCCATTAGGATCTGGATGCGCTTAGTAGAACGGTTTCTTCATTGTGTCAAAACAGTTTCTATCAACATTAGGAGGGCAAGTTTTTAGAGTTCTGTGGCTTTGCAAAGTGTTTTATAGTCAGGGCAGGTATTGCAGCAGCTCACAACAATGGACCAAGGGATCTCCTTTCAAAGCTGTCTCTTATGGGCTCCCTCTTTAGGATTACAGCTCAAGAGCAACTACTGACATTAAAAAAAACTGTCTTTGGCAGATAAAAGCAGACTTTTTACATCGGGTAGTGAAGAGCCTGTGTTAGAATTTTCCTTATTCCAATCGCTTATTAGCTTGTACAGTGCTACTCTCAGCAGGAAAAGATCAGCATCCTTACTGTTTCAGACAGGTGCTGCTAAAATTAGACAGTACTGCTTTATCATGATAGTCACTCGTCCACACCTCTCTCCTATGTATATGCTAGTTTTGAGGTAAGAAAACATACAATTCATGTTTAAGTTTTGATGCTATGCATGCTTATACATATATATTAATAATAAACATGACCCAAGACTTGATTCTTCACAGTTTGATGAAGATGTGACCAGCAGATAGAAAAAATATTTTAAATTATTGCTGAGACATTTTATGGTCATTCATGCTCAAGAAAATTGAACTCAAGACTGAAAAGATTCAGAAAAGAAATATTATATGTACAAGGAAACAGATTATTTTTGCCCAGAACAATGGTGAAGATCGGACTATTCAATTTTACCAAAAGGAAAACTAAGTGTGGAAACAGACATGAAATACATCATGTCATGTAGAAACAGTAGGGAGGGAAAAGAATTACTTAAGTACTCACAGCAATATGCAAACAAAAGATAATAATCTGACACCAAATTTGCAGCAACTGGAAATTAGAAAAAAAACACTCTCCAGTTAAAAATTAATTTGGAAAAGAGGAGTGGAAGTAAATGAGGAAGAAGCAAAGGAGGATATGGATTAAGATAAGGAAATCAGCTGCAATTTTGTTTCTTGTCTCAAAACATTGCATCAATTTTGAAATGTCTTTGACCTGAAAAATCTCAAACAGATCCAGAGACAGAGTGTAGATGACATTAAACCAAGGAATAAAGTATTGGTTGGTGATTTAAAGACAGTAAGCAAGGTTATCTTAATTTCTGGCCTCAATAAATATGTATGCAAAGAGTGAGAGCAGTTCACATAAACAAGTTGACAGATTTATATATGTATCAGCCAAGGAACCTAGATGCATTGTTTTATTAAATTGTTGCATAAGGATTCCTACCAATGCTCTGCACATTTGGGAGACTTGGTTATAAGGAACATGGAGAGACATCTCATCCATCAGCCAAGAATCCATGGATTAAAGCACAGTGTCAGTAGAAGTGCCCATTCTTCTAAAATAATAATGGGTAATCACATTTTCTTTGAGATGCTTTAAAAAAAAAAACACTTGGCAAATAGTAGCACAGAAGATATTATCAAGTGAGTAGGACTTACACAGCTCACTGTTCCATAAGAACTAAACAGGCACAAACACTGAAAGATATTCCTGACATAAGAGCAAAGCTGCAAAAATAGTTTCCCCATTCCTGCTCTCCACCTTTTCATTTCTGCTTTTTTCCCTTGCTAATCAGTTCATTAAGCAAATTGTGTCCTCAGAGTAAGGACATAGTGCTTGAGCTGCTTAATATTTTTCTCCAAATTAAACAAACTAAAGGCTAAGCCTCACACTCTTGTTTTTCTTCTTAATTCCAAGTTGGTTAAGTGCATTATATAATCTAAAG
Organism: Campylorhamphus procurvoides; assembly: GCA_013396655.1. NCBI lineage: Eukaryota > Metazoa > Chordata > Aves > Passeriformes > Dendrocolaptidae > Campylorhamphus > Campylorhamphus procurvoides. Next base: position 563,506 of record WBMV01009424.1, read on the forward strand.
CAAGGTGACTCTATCAGGATTTCCCACACAGCCCTTTGTTTTTATAGCAGAATAATTTAAAAACAAAACACATATTCCATTACTGCTGCCTACTTAATGGAGAAAGAGTTGTTTTGTGTTCGGTACTTTAAAAACCAAACAAAAAAAGACCACACTCAAAAACCCAGTGAAAAAATATCTGTGTGACAGATCAGATGGGTAGTGTTATGTCAATGAAGATTCCATTATGACCTTATTAATTTTGAGAATACTCATGCATATTATTAAAGCACAGACAAGAATTTGAAGAACAGTCAGCAAATCACATTTAATGACTGTTTTAAAGTTTGTCTTCTACACATCTAAGCTAATTAAATCCTACAAATATAAGAGCAGAATAGTAATAATATTGGTTTAGAACTACCTGAGAGACTAAAAGGCCTGTTTTGTGTTGTCTAACTTTCAAATATAAAACTAGAGACAGCCTTTCAAAAAAATGCTGGTGACAAGCTTTCAAGTGAGTCAGACAATGCTGGAATAAAGATAAATGTGCCCCAAAGGACCACAACAGTATATGGTGGCTGAAGGCCTAAAAGCTAATGAAAGACAAACTCTCAATGGAAGGGCTGTCAAGAAAAGTAAAATATCTAAATAAAAAGTCAAGACAGGAAAAGTACGTATTCTGTATAATGGGGAGGCAAAGAAAGATGGAAAGAATGAGATTGTGAAATCCAGCATGATCTTCTGACTTTAAAACATGTGTCTCCTAGAACCAGCCATTAAAACAATAAATTTTTATTTCTAGCTCCCAGTCGATTATGAAAAGTCACTAAAAATAACTACAGTCCTTTTCAATGCATTTCACGGAGAGATTGGAGGTCATTATTTAACCACCACATGCATCACAGTATTTCCTGTTCTGAATTCAGAAGATCATGACTGCATCTCAGGAGTTTTGGTTTATGGGCCACACGCAACATTTAGGTGGGTGTTACCTGTGATCTGCCTCATCCCTGCTTCTCACTCACTGAATGGCCAAACTCCCTACAACGAAACAAACCAACAAACCAGACCTAAACAGTGGTATCTCTAGTATATTTTTCACAGGGACAAGAGCTCAAAAGGCCTGAGGCTACATTCTCCTTTTTCAATCCAGAATGCTCATAGTCAATTTTTTCCCACTACAACTTTTACAGTATAATCACACAGAAAAAAGTGGAAAAAAAAATATACCTCAGTCACATATTCCAACAGCTGAGAAGACAAAGGACCTTAATCTGGGCATTGTAGCACCATGAATGCTCTCAGAGAATTCCCCAAGGTGAAAGATATATCTAGCCTAAAAATTCATTATTGCTGGCATATCGAAAATTCATTTGTGCCAAGGTTTTCAGAAGCATGCAAATACCACCATAGATACCATTCTGTGCCTAAGAGGATTTTGAAAATTCAATCTAAACAGCTAGTTTTTTGCATTTCTTTTTACTTGTGAATTCTATATTAAATGTACACTAAATATTCTATTAAACGTAAGCAAAAATTACAGACTTGACTGGTATAAATCACTCCTTTAAAATGTGCTTAAAAACAATCCATCTGCACTGCATAAACTTTTTCATTTTCTGCTTTCTCTAACAAACCAGATTTTTTTTTTAATTTTTTTAAAGGAAGATGACTCTCACCCTTAAAATTCTCAAATAAGCATCTGACAACTAGCAACCAGTAAAACAAAAAGTTATTTTATGGCAGCAAAGTTAATTCAGAGATCTCTGTTGCGAAAAATATGCCCTCCATCACTTATATCTCCTGTAACTGATTCTAATAATATAGTTTGGTCAAAAATATATGGGTAGTAGGGTGAAAGCTTGCAAGGAGTTACTTTATTACTTCCAAGCTAATGGGACGCAGCTGCAAAGGAAGTAAAGTGCTGTAATTAAACATGTGTCTCCTTGATTCATTTCTTCTAAGTATATCTTAGATACTGTTTTTTGTATTGGTGGAGAACAAAGTAATTAAATAACAGCTTTTAACCCTAAGAAGTACAGATTTAGGGATCCTTCAAATCCGCACCTTCAATACAAGTACCATTCCAGCTCTACTTCACAAGGCTCTCATGTTCTAACAGATCACTCCCATTTGGGTCAGGGACAAAAGATTGGTGCTGGAGGTAAAAAGAGAAGCAAACCAGATTGAGGCTTAGCATTTACAGAACATACAGACTAAGAGAAAGAGAATCGAACCTAGTTTTTAACTCAGCTCTAATTTCATAGCAGTTTTCTGTGTTAAAATATTTACTCTAAACAATATTTTCACAGTTCAGCAAACTATGGTAGAATAACCGTGGAGTTTTACACTCTTATCTGGTAATATATGTCCAAGAGATGATAATTTAATGTAAAAGTCAAATGGAACAAAAGTATCAGTCAATAGGGGATGTTGTTGCATAGATTTTGCTTTCTTTTGTTCCTACCCTTTGCTTGTTAAAAAGAACAACACTTTAAGAATTCTAAATGTTTCTGTAAAATGTGATTCAGAAGTTTCCATGAATTACAGCAGTTTAGGATCTATGACCTGATAAATACTGAACAACAGAAAGCAGAAAGAAGAACATTTGGAAGGCGTTCAAGAAGTTAAGTCTGTCTCTGTGCAGAACATGTGAGAGAGAACGTGCTTGTGAAACTCAAGGAGGAAAACCAATAACTTCATATTCTTTCCAACATCCTACAGACTTAATTTTTGAGTGTGTCAGTGTAAATGGCATTTCAAGTACAAGAGTATTTTGTTTGCAATGTGTCTATTTGTTAAAATGCTAAGAAGCTAATATTTGTTTTAGTCAGTTATCTAAATTCATAAAAGTGAGTCATAATTTCTAAAAATATATTGGATTATTATTCAAGTACTGATCATTTTACAAATTATAGGTTAAATTTTATCTCTGTTGTTTAGAGTGACATCCCTGTTCCATGAATAATCCTGAATGCAGGGCTATAGATTGTTGGAGGATGAAGGCAGCACCAATACAATTGAGCAAGGCAGTTTCTAGATAAATGATTCAAGACATTTTCCCAAACAAAGTAAGTAACTCCTGACATTCTATGCCTCTCTACTAAGTTAAACTTACTGTTGTATTCCAGGGAAAATGCAGAAAACATAAACCACCTTCAAAGGATAAGAACAGGTCCCATCTGACATGGATGTGGTGAAATTCATCAGGGCACAGTTGACTGAGAAACTTGCTTTGAGGAAGTGAATGAAAATAAAGAAATTACAATTTCTTTACATCACAGGGTTTTTTTAAATTACAGTTTAAATAGTTTATCTCAGACGGGATAGTTTGCCAAATAAAAGCAAATTTGTTAAGCAATAATAATCTCTGTCCGTACTAAAGCAGCCTTAACATTTTTAGACAGAACAGAGTCAAAAGCATATGTAAAATCATGACTGTAATTTTATATCCTGATCATAAGCTTTGCAGAGAATACAACTTCACCTCAACAGTCCTAAGTACAGGCAACAGCATACTAATTACTTGTTTTTCAAAATGTCTAAACAAGAAATTATAGGGCAAAGAATGAGAAAAAGCTGTTTGGTAATGAGAAAAAACCTGCTTAAGTCCCAGAGATATTAACTTCTCTACATCATGAGAGCTGTTTCTATTCTATCTGCACTATAGTTGTGACTCACAAAAAGAGAAATATAAAAAGTAAAGGTAAGTGTCAAACTTTACCAGATACCTTTCTGTTGAACTGAGATTCACAAATTATTTTGGAATGTTGGAGCAAGGAAGGGTTTTGGTTATCTCTAACATGGAGCAGATAAGCAGCTTGGAAAGAGGAAGCAGCTTTGTTTTCTAATATCTCTTGTGTTTTTTCAGCAAATTATCTTTTTTCCAGCCCAGTGTGTAAGGGTTATTCTGGTCACAAAGTGCTGTGTAAGTGGGTAGGAAGGGAAAATTCTCACCAGACCATGCTGAGCACTCATTAGAAAAACCCACATTTTCTTGCAGAAGTGAAGCTGTTACAACACAACCTTTATTTAACCCCCAACTCACACACCCTCCCTCTCCCCTACAAAGATACATAAGATTCAATTACATTTTTGCCTCCAGTTATGTCAAGTATAAAAAGGAAAATGAGATCTTAACAAGACTGGGTTTAAAATAGCCGCAAGTCATAACTTTTAAATGTTGGAACTTACTGTGCAATGTTCCAGACATCTTAAGTGAATAGTCCAAATGACTCAATATGAGGAACATTTCCAATATAAACCTTCATTGCATTCTAGGTGAGATTATTTGCAATTAAACCCCAAAGGATGCTATCCAAATTTTAAAGGAGTCCCCTATTTTCTCTCAGAATAAGATTGCCATACTGGCTTAATAGTTTCCCAGCTTCAGTAATTGAATTGCCTTCTCTGCATTTTTCAAGTCAATCCATTATTTTAACATCTTAACTTCTGAAAATCCTTTGTGTTTTCCTGTTTAGAAAATTTGGTGAAATAGCAGTTTTGGGAGTCTGCTGTGCCAACACTCTAGTAGTTTTGGTGAGATTATTTTTTTTTATTTATTTGAGGATTTTTTGTTTGTTTGGTGGTTTTTATATTTGTTGGTTTTTGTTGGGCTTTTGGGACGGGTTGTTTGCTTTTTCTAGTTTGTTTTTTTAGTTTCTTTTGGTGTTCTTTTCCCATTTGTCTAGAAGTAGTGGTTAAATCCTTAAATACAAAATAAATTCAAGGCTGAAAATCATACAACTATGTCTTTTCACCATAATGTATTATACAAAACACACAGCACCTTTTGTAAACTCTATGGTCAGGAAGAATGTTGCTTCTGCATTGAATCTTAATTCCTTTTTTTTACTGATTAGAAGTGAAATATCCCATAGGAAAAAAAGAGTTGAGTACTTTTAGAGAAGGTCCCATATCTTAAAAAAAACACTCTGACCTGGTTCAATTCTTCAAACATTTATTGTATTAACAGCTATTTTTATGAAATTACTTACATGTCACAGTTGTGGAACCTCTGTCTGAGTCTGTCTGCAAGAGCTCATAATACATGAGGGAAAAAAAGAGGACATGGAACATTCTCAAAGGTAGCCTTTTACCCTACATTAGAAAAAGAGGATACCCTTAAACTCTTGAAAATCAGAAACGTAGATGTAAGGAATATTGTACTCTTACAAGTGGACTTTGCTTTGACCTTTCACATGTAGCAATAGCATTTGTATGATGAGGAAAGATGGAAGCCACATACATGTCCTAGTGCCACGTTCTCTAGGGGCTCTGTACAGTTACCAACTCAATCTGATACACTCCCAATCCCCAGTAAAATACTGCAGAGAGATAATAACATCAGAATGACAAGAGTGAAACTGTTTCTTCAGTCTAAGTCCCACTTTATATGTTTAGGATTGCACAGTACCAATGTGTTATTTCTGGTTTAGGACCAGGCCAAACCTGAATGATGCAAACATATCAGTTTCAATTAATGCTAGCTTCACCACTACTGAGCAGCATAAACCTCTGTAAAATAGTCTGACTAATTTGATAATATTCTGTACAGTAGCTCAGAATGTCTGAAATGCAGCACTGCTGATTAAGTGCAGCTCATGCTTCAGCAAAGTTATGTGGAATCTACTTTGAATTATGCAGAAGGGTTTGAAAATGCCAAAGCAAAACACAAAACAAGGCAATACTACAGTTCAGTCCATTTCTATTACTACAGCAGCATTTAAAATGAAGGTTGGGAGGGTCCATCAACACCTAACTAGGAAAAGAGGGAAACTGATTTCTAAGCACATTCCATCAAAAACAACAGCCTGTAACCAACAAGGAAAAATTAGTTACTAGACTTACAGTCATTATCTTCATGTCTAAACTGACAGTATTTTTATACTGATACAACAGAAGACAATAGCAATGCAGTCATTTATTCTGAGTTCTGCAATCAAACAATGAAAACAGGATAAAAAGTAATTTTCCTGTTCTCTAAGCTATCATACACACAGCAAAGGCATAACAAAACTGAAGCTATATCCAGCCTTACGATCTGATTTCCATTCATTACGTTTACTGTCAAGCATGGCTGTCAGGACTGTCTTTCTTGTACATTGTGAGGTAACTTTTTTCTTAAATTCACTGAAACATTCACATTTCATCACAGTAGACTTGCTATGTTTTCTAATTACTGTGAGATTCAGCTTGTTCTGCTCTACTGATGCTTTGCCAAAAATATAGCCATTGTGCAAATTAATATATACTGTCCTATCACTGAATAATGCAATGGTTCATGTACTTAAGTAGTGGCTCAAAGCATAAACTAGGCTCCTTAGCTAGAAATGTGCATTTTATTTTAAAGACACAAGTTGAAGTAAACATTAGACAATATCTGGGTCCCTGTTTGTTTAAAATTCTTTCTTTCAGCTTCCACTTGCCTTTGCCCAGAATGGAAATATGTTTCTCACTGTTATATTCTACTCAGCATATTCTTGGATGCCTTGCATGATTTTTCATCTTGTTTCTGCACTAGACTAATAAATTTGCTGTCATTTCTACAGAGATTATTGGAATACTGTGCAGAAACTCCTCTGTGAGGCTCATAAATAGGAAGCATTATCAGAGAACAAGTGCTTGAAAGCTTTAAAATTAGCTTCACAGCACTAATGTCTAAGTTATGCAGAGTCGTTAAGAAATAATACTTTATGAATAATCATTGTGTAATATACATCACAGAACTGCTCTGAATGTTTGTCTGATAAAGACAACAGTTTTAGCATTAGCCCCCTATCACTGGTTTGTGAAGAAGTGTGATCATTTTGATCTGTCAGAAGATTATATATTCCATTAAAATAGTCCATATACCAACATAACTATGCACCTACTTAAAAAATTAAACCCCAAACACATAACTGAATTCATTAATTTCAAGAAATTCCTTATTACTACCATCATTAAGGTGGAAAATGGAAGTGGACAAAAAACCATCTTTAACCTATGACAACTAATAAATACAACAGTGCAGCCTGTCGAACTGACTATGAAACCCTGTGATTAGATGAGCAAGTGGCAAGCTTAAGGGGTAAGAAAGACATTGGTTGTTAACAAAAAGTGTTATCACTTTGTTATTGCTTCTGGAAAGAACAGAAGTCATTTATCTCTGCAAACACAATCTCTATAAATAATGAAGGATGTTTTGTAACAGTGATAATAAACTGTCAGTTGCATTTTTACAGCAGCAAGACATATCAGGATTGGCCTTCTGGAAATACAGCTAGATAGAACAGCAATAAATATTGTTCCATGTGTTTTTGTGGTCTATTATTTTTATTTTTAATTGCTACAAACAACTACAACACACAACAGAAGGAGAGCTTTGCCGTTCAGAGGGTTTGGGAGTCCTCTGTGTTTTCTAAACTTTACATTACAGGATTTATACAACCCTCTGTAAAAGTGTTTTAGTTTATCCTCAGGCACTGGTCCTTTCATTTTTCTGGGAAGGTGGTTTTTTGTCTCCCCATCTATATAAGTGCTACCCCATAATATTTATCAAGAACTATTATGTTTCTTACAGTGGTGCCACATGAAGGCACTCATCCCCTGTCATATAGTCTTGCAACAAAAGAATATACTTTTTCTACACAGGCATAAAACAGTGCAAAGAACTTTCTAAGTAGACTCTGAGACATGATGCAGACTTTCTGAGGCAGCTTGTCCTTTATCTTGCCATAATTCAAATGTCTACAGTTAAAAAAAAAAGTAATTCTCAATTCTATTGACTTCAGAAAGATCAGTCCCTAAGATAGAATTGCTGAGAGGTATTTAAGCATTGTTCATGTGACTTTATATATAAAGTGTAAATATAATAGCTCCCTCTCTGTCTTCAACCACACCTTCAGTAAGTTCATCAGGCAAACACAGACTACAGACTGGAAGCAGGCCCATAGCACTGTAAGGTGAAAAAGAGAAGCACTTAACAGATATGGATATTTGATGGTATGAAGAAGTAACAAGTAGACTGAGAAAGCCTGAATGTCTTCCTTACATCTACCCTCTTTTAATTTAAAACTGTTTCACTTTGTCCTATCACAACAGGCCCCAATAAAAAGTGTGTGTTCTTTGATCATATAAGTCCCCTTTAAGTACTGGAAGGCTTCTATAACGTCTTCTCAGAGCTTTCTCTTCCCCAGGCTGAAGAACCTTAACTCTCTCAGTCTGTCTTCATAGGAGAGGTGCTCCCGCCCTCTAACTATCTTCCTGTCCCTCCTCTGGATTCATTCCAGCAGGTCAAAGTTTTTCTTGTACTGTGGAACCCAGAGCTGGATGCAGTACTCCCAGTGGTGTCTCACCAGAGAGGAGTAGAGAGCAGAATCACCTCTCTCTACCTGCTGACCATGCTGCTTTTGATGCAATTTTGATACAATTGGCTTTCTGGGATACGAGTGCACATTGCTGGGTCATGCTCAGCTTTTCACCCACCAGTAAGCTCAAGTTCTTCCTGGCAGGTTTGCTCTCAATCCCTTCATTCCCCACTCTGTATTAGTATTGAGGGTATACAGAAGTTTTTGTGAAAGTTCTGGCTCCAAAAAATATTTCCATTTCTCTTGAGCTTTCAGTTCTTTTGAACTATAAAATAATAATAATAGTATTCACCTAAAGTTAAACAATGCCCCACTCTCTATCCTACATGCAATAGAAAAGATTTTGAGGTCCATAAATATTACAGTAGTGGAATATATCTACTTTTGATACACCAAACTGTATTTGATATTTCAGTTTCCATTATCTCCCTTATTTCTTAAGCCAGGAAAAGGTGCATCACCCTGATGTGTTATTTTGTTTGATTTTGCTCATAGCAGTATTTATGAATAAGAGACAGGAATTGCTACAGCCTGAGGAAGAAAAATAAGTCCTGGATGGACAAGATGTAAAAATTTAAAGTAATTTACAACTGCAAGTGCACACAAGCATACACACAAACACATGCCTTCTTACTGAAACATGATTATTGCTTTAATGATTTCCCAAACTGATCATTGTAGTATTATAATAACAAATAAATAATTTCTGGTGAATTAATGAGTTTTGATTGCATCAAAATATTAAGTATGGTCTTAAGATATTTTCATACATTTTTATTCTGAAAAGCTATCCACAAAAATTAGGTAATACTGAGACTATGTGATTTTTGTGAACAATGTGAATAAGGCAAAAATTGGTAAGAGTTCATAAATACGTAAGAAGCAGTGTTAGGTCCAATTTTTCTCTCTAGATAAGTAAGCATATGAACCAAAATTTTTTCAAATCACATGCTTTAAGTCTTTTTAGCAATTCCACTAATTCTGTGGTTCATCATGGATTTTCTCTTAGTGACTTAAGAAAATGGTAGGAGGGCAGAGGAGACTGGAAAAATACCAAACTACACCCTTTGTTAAGATAAACAAAGAAGTGAGTTCCATATCAAATGCTCATCACTTTTAAAGATTAAAGATCAGGTCTAGGAGATCCAGAATACCCCAGAAGATGGAGGAAGATTTAAAAAACAGAAGGTCTGTCTTTATTGCTAATTCAAGAACTACAGAACAATCCCTCACAGCTCACAATATCTAGGGAAAGTAGAGCTTCTTCTATGCATTTGGATAACTGCATTTATGAGCTTCCCAATCACACCTTGCAAATATGACCAAAGAGCAAGTCATGACCAAACTTCTCTTGGTGATAAACACTGCCATACTAGTTTCCACATGAAGTGTCAAGTATCCCTTCTCCCCCTTCACCTTGTGGTTTGAATTGGAGCTAATTGCTGCTTTACAAATAATTTACACCAACCTTCCTAGTGCCCCTAAGGAAATCAGTGATCCATCAAGACAATTTAGGAAAATGTTAGTGAAACAAGCATTAATAAATGGGCTTCAAGTCTAAACTTGACAAAATGCTCAGAGAGGAGGAGGTGACACAAAGCTAATGCGCCTTGGGTCTCACTAGAGGGTATAAATGGTGGATGATTCTCTGAATTCCTACTCTGGTAACATGCTAAAGGCTTTATGTCTCCCTCTGTACTGCTAATCAAATAATTAGAGATGCTTCGAATTACAGAATTCTATAAAACTCAAAATTAAATATTCCTATAATTAAAGGAATACTTTACCTGTGATCAGTGTGGAGTAATTTAAATATGCATGTGTATTTGAGATAATAATCAGCAAAAACACTGATTTTAAAGATTTTACATGAACATGTATATTTAATACACAAAAAAACTATTGTATCTCCTCTAAAAACTGTAGCAAATAATTCCTAAGGCATCAGTCACTTTTTTTTCTTCTGTATGTATTTCTTCTCTCCCAAACCAGACCTCTCTAGTGTGTCCTAAGTCAGTCACTGATGCTGGACCCTAACTAATAAATCTCCTTCTCTTTGCCCAAAGAACCTCAGTTCTGTCTTACATATTCATGTTTTCCAGTAGGCGTTGTGAAGAACGTATATTCAGACCACATCCCTGGGATAAATTATGTTAAGCAGAATGAAAAGGAAGCAGCAGTAGGGAAGCACAGTCTTTCTGATCCATCTGTTATATTTGAACCTTTACAGTTGTGCCAGGACATAATCTTGAATTTATGATTCAGATTTTGCTGTACAAATGACTGGAACTGAAACTGCAGGGGTTCCCATTAAGGTATGGAAATTTTTCAGGCGTAAGATTTTTTTTTTCTCTTATTTGCATCAACAGATTTGCCTTGCTAGAGTCTGGGATTAAAACGAAGGACAGCTTGCATATAACAAAGGAACACAATCTTATTTTAACTTGAGCTGTGCTGTTCTCAAAGATTGGGAGGGAAGGGTGCCTCTTAACAGAACAGACATCTTCAATGATGCCTAGCCTGTCTCTCCACCCATCCAGCCTTTCCTTCCAGATGCCATACTCTAATTTCACATGCTTGTCTGCACTTCATTCAGACCTTTAGTATTAAGGGAAATATATGCTGTTTGCCTGTAGATGTTCCATCATGGCTGTATAAATTGCCGGGTTATGGAGGTATATCATTATATTGATGGACTGGCAGATGGATCATGCTGCACTCAAGTAGGTACTGCAGCTCGGTAGCTGAAAGTTCCACCTTTGCAAAGAAAAGAAAACCAGATTTTTGAGAGCTATTAAGAAGTACATTTTTGCAAAAATGAGGTCATGAGGAAGCAGACTCTGAAGGTAGCTTTTTTTTTTCAAAGGTGAGTTCTATCAAATCAGTGCTGCCACAAGCAGTAGTGATGCATGAAGAGTGGATGGAGTCTGCTGAAAGACCAAACTAAAAGTAGTTTCTTACTTACCTACTGCTAAAAATGAGAAAGAAATACAGGGAAAGGCTGGGAAGGACATTATATGTTCAGCTATTAAGGACATTTATTAATTTTCCTCTAGAGACAGGTTTCCTTATGTTTCTATGTAAGTTATTTGATAAAATCCTGACATGTTTCATATAATGAATTTTCTAGGTAAATTTCCATTTCTGATGCTCCTCAGTTTCTATTTCTAATAGCATTATAAACTGCATCACAAATATGTCACTAATTTTGAATCCTGACACAAGTCTGTATGGTATAAGTTCTACATCCATACACTTTACATGAAAAAAGACATGTAAATTCATTCAGTGGAATGAATTTTAAGGTTGCAAAACCAAGTGCTCCAATATTAGGAAATGCGAAAATTAAGGCTGCCTGAGGAGGATTACTTCCACTCCCTTATATTTTTTGCATCATTAAACAGTCTATAATTACTTGATCATTCGACATATGATGCAACATTCACTTTGTTAACAGACTCAGTATTTTTATTTAACAACATTATTCAGTGAGAGGCTTTATACATTTTTCTACATATCATTCAAATCATGAATCAAAACCAACATAATTAATTTATTTAACATTTTTCCTCAGGTAATGTCATTACAACATTTTAATACTTTCTACATATTGAAAAAATCTTCAGAACACTTCTGCAGGGTGAGATCAGGTGTGGTTTTCTTCCTAGTATATACTCAATGAACTAGCTAGAACTGTCCCTGAAACTTATTTGTCCTATGCAGATATGGCTCTGTTACTGTGGAGAATTAAAAAAAATCACATGATTCTATAATTAATGTCTGAAGAATGAATTAGATTTGCATAGTCTATAGTCATAATGCTGGCATATCCTAATTTTTAAAAATGTGACTTATTAAAGCTAACACTTTTGGAAGTAAATTCCTCCTTTTTGTTTTTTCTTTTTCTTTTTTAAATTAAAAATCTCAGAACTATATCTTGCAGGATTATATTTACTCCTATATGAGTCATCTTCAGGGATGGGATCTTTATAAAACAACTCTCTGATAAAGTTAAATGATTAAAACATTGAGAAGGATTCAATTGCTGACAGCATTTTTTCTTTTGAACTGTTTTAAGTGATGTGGACCTGTCACTAAAGAGGGCAGAGATACTTGCTCTATCAGAATTTCAATGATTTAATAAATAAAAGTGTTGAAACTCAAGATTCACTGTTTTCTCAGTAAAGTTTGTACAGAAGCATAGCTAAAATAATTCTGTCCAGATCTAGATGATTTTGCTTTTCCCCCCACTCCTAATGGTTCTGTGGGTCTCTATGTGTGTTTACAAATAAATCTGTGGGGTTTTCAGATTAAAAAGTCATTTTGAAAGTGGGAGAAGCCCATGGGCTGGGATCCTGAGTCAATGGTTCTGTGGCAGTGTAGGAAGAGCTCTGCCAAGGTAAGCTGACACCATTGCTGACAGGATCTTGTGGAACTGGGAAAAATTAATCAGTAGAATGTCTTCAAATACTTTTATTCTTTTTGCTTTTCTTTTCTCCCCCCCCCACCCTCCCCTTGTGTTACTAAACTTATCCTTTTGCTTTTCTCCTGATCCTGTGACTGCCTAGCCTCTTAGGTGCATTATATGACTTCCATCTTTGGCAACTTCTGGTTACTGCCTCAGTAATAGTTGAAGAATTTAATGTAAATTTTAAGAAAACAACCCAGTGGAAGAGTCAAAAGGAGATGTTCAGCTTCCGAAACAGACATATGTCCCAGGCTACTTTTGGAGTCAGTGGGCTAGATGGTCTTTGGTTTCACTTGATACCGTCACCTTTATGTTCTAATGAAATATCAGCTTGCCTGTTTTAAGCATGGCATAAGAGATCCTGGCACTCAGGAACTCAGAATGCATTGTGAACCCTTGACCCCTGATAATGCACTAAAATACTGGGCTTTTCTAATAGAGTCAGATAATCCCTTTATTACAGCATTTCTGTGCCTGGTAGTCTATCCCCTCTGGCATCAATTTGCCTTTATAAATTAATACCTTTCCACTCCTAAAAGCTTTTTTCTTATTATTACAAAGCTATCACTATCAGAGTAACAGATGGCAAGTGGTCTCAAGACTTCCCAGCAATGTCAATGTTGAAATCTCGCTCCCTCTCTGAACTCAACAGCATATTTCATCAAAGAAAGCCAAGGAGCAAGCATCAATAGGAAAAGTCTGTGTAGAATGCTTAGAAAGAGTGCAAATCCCACTGGTGTTCTGCTGGGTGGAGAGCACTCAAGCTTGAAGGTTATGTTAGGAGTCTTCTCAAGGGCTGGTTGCTGAAAAGAATTATGTAAATATTTAACTTGATGCACTCTGAGTAGTTCCAGCTGATTAGAACAAAATGTGCACAAAGCCTCAGAAGCACGGAGAGCTCAGGCCTCAATCTGCAAATAGTGCAGAAAGCTAAAGGATAGTTGATGCCACTTTAAAAAAAAACACTTTAAATTACAAATTCAAAGAGTGTTGTTGAAGATAACAGTCTTTCTGTCATGTCTCACTGGGAAAACAACCACTTGTGGAATGGCAGTTTGTGCAGTAAAAAAATAAAACATTTTAATGGAAAGACCCAATTTCCTAACTGCAGGAGGTGTTGAGATGTGCAAACATTGTAATCTGCTGGACATTAAGTAGTTTCAAAGCTTCACAGCTGTGGGAGTGTGAGGAAGAAACTTCCCAGTGAGCAAAAGAACAGTTTTCAAGTAGAGAAATGAAAAGCATGATTGCTTTCCACACTTATTTCTTTATTAAACAGGCAAACCCAGAAAATCAACAACTATAGGCCCAGACTCAAACTCAATTCCAAGCAGTGTGCAACCACATATTAATCACAGTAGACCTTATATAAGTTTATGAAACAAATAGGTAGATCTGCTAGCAGGAAACACTGAAGGAAACCCAGCCTGTGTGAAACTGAAGACTTCAGAATTATGACTTTGGGTTAAAAGTCTGACAGTGCTCATTTTCCTTAACGTGTGTTTCGGCCAGGCCTAAAAGGTTGATTATGTTGGTGATTAGGAGATGTAGCTGCACAAGTGCAAACTGTGAAGAAAAAAGCTTGAGAGCAGCCCTGAGGAGAAAGACTGGGGAGTGTTGGTTAACGAGAAGCTCACCATGGACCAGGAATGTGCACTTGCAGGCCAGAAAACCAACCGTGTCCTGGCCTACATCAAGAGAAACGTGGCCATCAGGTCGAGGGAGGTGGTCCTTGGTCTCTACTCCACCTCATGACACCCCACCTGGGGTACTGTGTTCAGCTCTGTGGCCCCCAACATAAGAAGGACATGGAAGTGTTGGAGTGAGCCCAGAGGAGGGCCAGGAAGATGATCAGAGGGCTGGAGCACCTCTGCTGTGAAGACAGGCTGAGAGAGTTGGGGTTATTCAGCCTGGAGAAGAGAAGGCTCTGAAGAGACCTTACAGCAGCAGCTAAAGGGGGTCTGCAAAAGAGCTGGGGATGGACTTTTGACAGAAGCATGACAGGACAAGGGAGAAATGCCTTCAAACTGAAAGAGAGGAGGTGTAGATTAGATATTAGGAAGAAATTATTTCCTGTGATGGTGGTATGACTCTGGAACAGGTTGCACAGAGAAGTTGGGGATGCTCCGTCCCTGAAATTGTTTAAGGCCAGGTTGGATGGGGCTGGTCCAGCCTGGTCCAGTGGAAGGTGTCCCTGTCCATGGCAGGACAATTGGAACTACGTGACCCTTACGGTCCCTTTCAACCTAAAACTATGATTCTATAACTTTATTTCTGAAGGTGCAGGAGAAAGCACTGTTTACTGCCACAGAAGAAGCTGGATAGCTCTCAAATTGGTGTAATGAAGCCTTTCAAACCAAGAAACCCCAGTGGGAGTAAATAAGCAAAGATAGCCAAATTACTTCTCATATTCCATTTCACATTGCTAGACTTTGGATTAGGCATTTGCTCAAACAACATTTGTTATAATGGAAGTAATTTACTCCAGAAAATCTTTCCATATTGTCGCTAAGAAAATAATATCTAATCTTTTGCTGTGACTACAGGAATATGATCACACACATCTGTTGACATTTGTGCTTTTCCACACAGAAAATCACAGCTCAGGAAAAATAAACTGAAGGGAGAATGAAGAACTCCAGTAGTACAGAAGGGATCATATAAAGAGCACTGATGACTTACAGATATAATTGTAGAACTAACAGTGTAAAAAATAATTCTTGTAACATATATATTTAATTAAAAAAGTGATATTGTACCTCAATCACGATAAGTGATTTATCATGCTAACCTAAGAAATATCCAAGAGTTAATATTCCCCATGAAAGAATTGTAGGTTCAGCTGTGAAACAGTGAAAATTCAGTGTCTCCAAGTATGAGATTTCAAATTGTTAATACTGAAAAATGCGTTGCTACCACTACTACATATTTTACAAAGTCTTAAACAGCAACTAAAATAAAAGGGTACTTTTTAACCTAAATTAGAGCCATTTTGGTACTGAACACAGCATGGACTTGCATAGGGCCATCAATTCCCCAAAGAAATGTGAGCACATCATGTATGTGTGGAAAAAATGACAGCATAAAAAAGTTGAGGCTGTAAATGGGCAATTGGAAATGTGAAAGCTGGTAAAGGTACTTACAACATGAACATTAAATACTACAGCACAATATGGAATTTTTTATTGTGACTATCTACTCATATTTCTTCATTGTTCACTCTCTATTACTGAAAGAATATGATAATTATGGGGAAAATTTTGTTTCAGCTTTTTAATAGTAAGAGGATTTTTTTATGGTTAGTTTTAAGCTTATTATTACTGTACACAAATGTTGATGCTTTTTGTACTGTGGAAATTAGGAGTCTTGTGATGAAAAATATGGCTAGAAGGTCTTTCTACTACTTGTAATTGGACTTGAAAAATACTGTTTTGGTGATTGATGAGTAGAACATGGAAAGTTAACTCCATTGCAGAAATGTGGTGGGATACTAACAGGCAGAAAACAGCAGCTGAAATAAGAGATTCACACTGTTCAATGCTTGCCATGAATATAAAATAATAACTATATTATAAATAAAATAATATTATTATAAAATAATTTATTCTGAACCTCTGGATGTTATAAATAATTTATTTTCAGCAAGTCACCCTTCAGGAGCTCAGTTACTGGTTCTTAATAAAGAATTAGATACCTTTGACTAAAGCACAGTTTCTGACATACACACAGTTTTGAACTGAAGAAATGAGAAATCTGGTGTCTCCTGATTTTTCTTTTTTTTTCTTTTACTATTGATCTAGCTGTTAAAAATGGGGTTTTTTCCAAACTTTTGAATTTGTTCTACTCGAGTTTCTAGACATAATTTCTATTTTTTTATCCCTTAGATTGAAGAACAACCCTTTACTGATGAGAAAACGGCTAGTGAGAAGAATCTAGCGGAGGTGAACACTGTAAAGCACTTTCCCTGTTACATTCACAGCATAGAAAAAACCACATTTTGGAGAGGCCATTGTGTGAGCTGGCACAGGCGCACAGGCAGGACACAGCAGGAACCACAAAGCTACAGATGAGGGGTAATTCTGTTTTCATTACCTCATCAGCTGAGGGATCCCCACATGGGAAGAGGAACACAAGTGGGGTCACAGGCATAGAGGAGCTCAGTCCACAATAGAGAATCATTGAACCTGCTGGCTTTGCCTGTATATCAGGAATTCATTTAAGTACAGTTTACCAATGTACTTTGATCTTTCCCACAGCAGGGCAGGAATCTTGAGCATATTCTACAGATTGTCTCTATGTCTATCACAGGCCTATATTATCTAAACGTAAGTGTTCCACTTGTCCAACACACAAGGCTAAAAAACAATTAGAAAGATATATGGGGTTTTCTACACCCTAGCTGCATGTCATTTGTCTGTGTTTACAATCCTCCTTGCCAGTCTTTCATTATCTTCCCAAAGCAATAAAAATTTTGACATAAATTGGGTGATTCTGGGTGGAGACAGTTCTTAAAACCAGCACCTTTTTATTGTATTCCTACTTGTCTTCACTTTGGTACTTAACAACTGTAATGAAAAAATGAAGAGCTTTAAGTATCTCATGAAAATATTCTCCAATTCTTTAATAAATACCACAATTTCATTTTAGTATTTACTTTCCCTTCAAAAACTCTGGACCCTTACACTTTATAAAAGAATTTACTAATACCTTTACAATGTCTTATGCTGAACGAAATCACCTTGTACTTCTACCTCTATTTTTATATAATAATTTATATATGATTTTTGTTTCTCTAATAACATATTAAGTATTCATGCTTTTCTTTTTTTTAACCTATTTTTAAGCTAGTCTTTTCAAAGTCACTGATACTGAGACAAAATCCCAATTTTTTTAAGTTGTGGAGTGGATATCTTATTTCTAAGTATATACATTTGCTTTAAACTGCTGCAAGAAATCTAATGTTCAGAAGGACCTAAACTAGCAAGTAAGCAGGAGGACCTGATGGCCCATCTGCACTGTTCATTTGCTGCTGTAGTAATGTTAGTGTCATCTTGCAAATTTTGTTTGGTTTCATACTTCTTCTAGACCATTGATAAAAATGTTGAGTTGCATCAGATCTGAGACTATGCATAGTGAATATAGAAACCATATAGCTTTATTGTATTAGTTTTTGTGATATATCAACCTGCTCAAATCCTAGTTAATACTCCATATGGTTCAGAATGATAGTGCTAATTTCGCATACCAAATGTTGTGTAGAACTCAGTCAGCTACTTAAGAAAATATGTGTACAAATGACTACATGTACATATTTGGGGTTTTTTTCCATATGATAAATGACATGAGGCATATTTTAGTCATGAAAAGTCACCCTGATGCTTTATTTTTAATTTAGCACCAATTGCCCATCCAGGTCTCTATCACAAGAGTGCTCTTCAGTTGGTTCCCAAGCAGCACTGGTAAACCTCAATGTTCTCACTTTACACTTCTCCTTGCTGAAATCCACGACATTTCTCTTAGCCCAGCCTTTTTTCCTCTGCCTGTGGTCTTTACCACTCATCATGCCAACTGCGCCCACAAAATTAGTCTAAATCTGTCAGACTCCCACTTCTCCTCTGAAGCTGAAATTATTCAGTAGTCTTTTATCCTTTTAAACTTTACAAGAAATACATTGTTATAAAGTCAAGGTTTGAGAATTATTTTTGTTTATCCTATTTACTAAACTTAACTATAATCCTTAGAAAAAGCCTTAAGGAAAAAAAAAGAAACTCTAGGAAGACCACAATAGTGAGAGATAGAGCTTTTGAAAAAAGAAAGAAAAAGGGAAAAAATATTTAAAATTTAACTTTTTAGGTAACCAGGCTTGAGTAACCTTTGTGCAGTTATTTTCACAGGGTCCAAAGTGAATAATATGGGTTTGTAAGCATTTTTTTGTGTTTGTGTGCACGGCTGTGAAAGAGTAGCTCTAGATTAGATGTTAGGAAGAAATTATTTACTGTGCGTGTTGTGAAGCACGGGAACATGTTGCCTGGGAAAGCTGTGGATGATCCAAGCATTCAATGGAAGCATTCAATGGAAGCATTGAAGGCCAGGCTGGAAGGGGCTTGGAAGAACCTGGTCTAGTGAAACTGTCCCTGCCCACCGCAGGGGAGTTGGAACTGGGTGATCCTTAAGGTTCCTTCCAACCCAGGCCATCCTATGATTCTATGATTCTGTTATGAAAACATATAAGGAAATGAGTATTTCAGGTATTATTAATTTTTTTCCACTCAAAACAGGATTGAAATTTCTTTATTTCATACCTTCTTAATGAAAGTTACAGCCGTCATTTACAGCTGAAGGTACAAGTGAATTTCCTGAGTTATCCTTTTGTATGATATTCTTCAGATGCTGTTGTCTCTCCAAGAGAAAACTGTCTTAAAATTCACATTGCTTTGAAATAAATTGGTTTTGATATTCTCTCAGCTGCAGTGACTGTGGTTTACCACACCCTCCAAAATACACCACAGCAATCAAATTTCTTTCTTTTAAATGCTTATGAACTTGAAAAGGTAGATAGATGGAAGCAATCATATTAAACTCAGTCTGAACTAACCTCATCCCATTCTAACAGCCATAAGCATATCTGCAGGAATAAGCACTTGTACAAAGAATTAAAATAGGTTTAGTACCTTTCCATTTCTAGAGTTCCCAACCAGCAAACATACCAGTATGCACTGAACATTAAGCACATGTTTCAATCCCTCCACAGCCATATAAGCATTTAAGAATGTGCTTGGTATAAATGCTACTTAAATTGGACAGATAACAATTGGACTTAAGCATACGCTTAACTGCTTTGCTAGACTGGGATGGGATGTGTTTAAGAGTGGAAATGGACTGCATGTGGTGTGAAGGCAACGTGATACTATCACATAGATTTTTGGATCTGCCCACACTCCACCATGTGTTTCTGTTTCTTCACCAGTATTGTCAGAAACATTCTGGTTCACCACAGCATCTAGGCAAATGACTTGCTATAAAACAGATGGTCCAGGGAGGGAACAGGTTACGTGCCTTCCATTTTGCTTCAAAAGCATTGTAAAGGTGAACCCAGGTCTTAACTTGGTCTCAACACCTGGGTCCTGAAAGAAGGACTCTATAAGGATGTATCCTTTGGGAAAGCACAGAAAACAGCTAACAACTGGTCAAAACTTGGCATGTCCGTCCCACACAGAGTTCTATTTTGACTACTAAATCTAGTTTTTTGGTCCAAATGTTAATTCCTGCAGGAATGCAACTGAGAAAATTTGTTATTTTTCTGAAGAATTAGGACTTTAATTTTTTTTATAAAACCTAAACTAATTACTTGACTACCTATATTTTCAAGATCCAAGAGTCCTTTATATCAAAACAGAGGGCAGAAGAGAGCTTTTAGGATTTTTAAACTGTATACCACATAAATAGAAAATTACTTCATGAACAACTCTTTCCATGTTTTCTTAGATCAAGAGGGAACCCAAAAGGAAACTCACAGGTGCAAAAAATATACCGCTACAAAACATATTGCTTTCCAACTAACCAACATATTTCATAGAAAAAGAAAATTTTGTAAGGCTTCCAGCAATCTCTAATCCTCAGGAGAAAACTTTTGTTACTCTTTTTAGCAGTGGCAGCTGTCCAAGAGAAGAGTAAGAAGTATATGTTTGCAAGGGGTTGAGATACAGTCATTTAAGTAGAGCAGTAATTCAGGGAATAAAACACTGGCAATATGCAGCTCTGAATTACATCATCTTTAACCTAAACCAAAAGTGTTTGTACTGAGTAGAGGTAAGACTGTTGCCACTCCTTATTCCTGAATGAAAAGTCACTATGGCCCTATCTGTCACCCCAAGCACTTGAACTCCTCTGCCTTCTCTGGAGAGAATTATGATTACAGCCCAGCTGCCTGTACCAGCACCATAAATTCTGATAAGGTCATGCACATCGGTAAACACTGATTCTCACAGAGCAGGTAGGCAGAGAGTGCCTCAACTCATTTACTCCAAAAGGCACCCTGTGCAACAAAGAATTCAAGACAAAACACTCTCTTGAAATCCAGTGAAATAGTAGAAACTCTGCCTAACAAGGCAAGTTTAATGAGTAATGGCCATTTGATAATTTAATTTTAGCCTCCTGCTTTTAGTTACCCTGTGCTGAAGGTATTCTGCTGCATATATTCCACCATTTGTTCAACAGCACTGACACCACTTCTACCCTGGAAATACACTTTGAATTATATTGTTGTCTTAAATCTAAACTTCACTATGTCTCTTGCAGGGATTAATATGAGAATGTCACAGAAAGATCATCAACAACTTTTGCTCTCATACTGGAAGCAAACACCTATATCAACTGCTGCTGGTAAGTGGACATATACATTGCAAGGTCTACATGGCTTCAGGATTGATAAAAGTTTATACAGCCAGGGGTTGCAAGCAAATGTTTTATTACCATTAGGTGGTAGTAAATCAGATGGAAACTTACTTTTTTCAGCTTCTGGAGAAATAGCCAAGAGCTTTGACTGCAGAGATAGTGAAGCCATCTCCTGCTCCTACTCCAGATACTCCATTGTTCCTTTCAGCAGTAAAAATAGTTGGGCACCTGCCCACTGCTGAGGTAGCTCTGCCAAAGGACACAGTCACAGCTGGGCAGCAAGGTAGGAGAGCTGTCAGTGCACCAATAGTCATGGCAAAAGCGCACATGTGAGGACTAACACAGGGAGATCAGCCAGCTGTCCAGGCAGAGCAGCTAAGCACAGGGCTCAGGAGCATCGTGGCAGGTCAAACAGCACATTCAGTCAAATGAAAACAGTGCAATAAACTCCCTGAGTACAGTGTGGTTTGCAACCTTGAGTCTCATTTGAAATCAACGACCTGATTTCAAATCAGGTCAGGGAGACACCGCCTCTGTGTAACTGCTGCAGCTGCCTCTGCCCTCCCCATGCTCCCATCTGCCCCTCTGCAGCCTCGGTCAGGTACACAGCTGCCAGAAGGCAAACACAGCTCCTTCTTGGGCATCCTCAGCAGTGCCATCACCAGTTACAGGGAGCAGCACCCCTAAATGGCTGTACTCTTCAGCAGCTCGCAGTTTAATATCACTCAGAGTGGTATCACTCAAAGCCTTTTTCCTCTGCTTACCACCATTAGCGCAGAAAAGTGCACACCATTACCTATTCAGCTCACAAACTGTGCATCACCTTTCAGGACTTTTTCTGTTGATTGCAACTGACTGCAGTGTGAAGATTAGACACGTTTTAATCTTTTACTAGCCATGATTACCATCAGTGGAGTAAAAGAGCAATTGCCTGGCAGTGCAAGTGGCAGACCAACAAAAGGTTCTCAGAGCAGAAAGTAGTCATACACCATGTTCAAGTCCATGATGCCTCCCCTTGAAACTGTAGAACTTAATAATTGATTCCTGGAGGATTTTCATGACCCTTTATGGCAAAGGCTCATATTTCTCGTTAATAACATTCCTACACAGACACAGACACACACACGTACACAAAATCTGAATGTAATTCTTTTTGTCTAAAGTATTTCAATATTTTTACTTATCTGGAAGATTTTAATTTGTATTTGAACTGATTTTGAACAATCTGAATGAAGAACAACTAATTTTCAGAAACCTGGAATATCTCACTAGTTTCAGCAGCTACCTGAAACACTTTCAGCGTTGGGAATGCTACTTAAGAGACACTTACACAGCTCTGATGGTATATGAGCAAAGATTATTTTGATCTAAGAATAAAAAAGTAATTAATTTCCCCCCTGCATGGGCATGGGGAATATTAATAACACTAATGTTACAGCTCTGTTCAGATTGAAATTAGGCATATAATTTCAGATCATGTAGTACCAATTCCTAGAGCAGTTGCAATGGCATCAATTTCTGTGTAGGTAAGTCCTTGTAGGTGTACCTCACAGCTCTGTATGGTTGTCATCACAAAGGCAGCTCTTGTGTGTCTTCAGTGCTCTTGATATGTACAATTACTGAACTAAAACATCCTGATTGTGCTGTCACATGTTCATTCCTACTGCTATGACACAGCATGAGCATCACTGTCAGGATCGAAGAAGAAAAGAGTTTTTTGAACAGATGTGCCTAGATACCAAAACCTGATTTACGAAGTTAGCTTAACCCATTAGTAAAAGGTAACCACTGAATAACAATGACATAGATAATATTCAAGGAGGTGAAGCCTGGGTTAAAGTTTTAGATATCTCATTGACATGCTCTGAGTCGTTCACATCTTTCTCAGCCTTATGAGAGACATGATTTAAACTCAAAATCCCTTTTGAAGAAAACAGACCTGAAATGATGTGGGTTTGTAGTTTCTGCTTTATATAAATTGATTTTATCTAAGTATTCATTAGAAGTGCCTTGCCCATTTAGATGGGCACTTGTCATATTATAAACCTAAACCAGCACAACAGTCTCTAGTATAAAAAGAAAAATAGAGCTATTAATCTCAAAAGTAAATGTGACTACAGCATTTCTATCCAGCAGTCAAGAAACATGGGTAGAAAAGAACTAATATTTGAGCCAGAGACATCATCAGAAGTGAATGAAGAATCTGACCTTAGATGTGGAAATGTGACAGACCATAGTAGTAGAAAACTCTTAAAATTAAATTCACTTATAAATTCTTTCCTATTAATTCTGAATGATCTGTGTTCACACAGATTTAAAGGAAGTGATCACATCATATCATTGGTGACATCATTTCTTTGGCATCTGAAATTTGAAATAAAGGAAACTGAAATGAAAATAAAAAAATAGCTGAATCATACACAATATGGAAAAGGAACAGGAAAGATATAGCAAGACTATTATACATGAGCATATAATGTCAAAGCAAGGGGGAGTGAGTTCAAATTGAAAGAGAGTAGATTTAAATTAGCTATTAGGAGAAGATTCTTTACTGTGAAGGTGGTGAAGCACTAGGACAGGTTGCCCAGAAAAGTTATGGATACCCTATCCCTGGAGGTGTTCATGGCCAGGTTGGATGGGGCTCTGAGCAAACTGGTCTAGTTGAAGGTGTCTGTGTGGGAGGGCTGGAACTAGATGATCTTCAATATCCCCTTCCAAACCAAACCAAACCGAACCAAACCATTCTATGATTCTATAATTCTATGATTCTAAGATTCTGCTCCTGTATATATGAGTACCAGTCTCTTTCTCTCCCAGCTACAAATCACTTTTGGAGAGTGTCTTGGAGTGTTCCTCAAAGAAAAAGTGTTAACTAATTTTTTTATTTTTTTTTACATTGAGCACATCTGGATAAGCTTGGTGATCAGTGTATTTGAAAACTACGGCTTCATTTGCATAATATAAGCTCCATGCACCAAAAAAATGGAACTTGCAATACTTTGTGAAATCTCCAACATTTTGAATGATATGGTAAAGTGACAGCACATTTTCTGTAAAAGCGCCAGTCTGATTTTCTTCTATTTATACACAGGACTGAAGGACAACAGTAAGCATATCAGATACAATGTCAAAAAAACATTAATTAAAAAGTTATCTCTTTGACTTTTAGGACATATAATGATATCTGCACACCCCCAAAAGCAGTATAAACTCATGTAACCACTCTTTGAATTATAAAAATACATCGATATACTGCCATATGATCTCAGCACATTGAAACAAGGAGAAACACAGAAGCTTTTGAGGTAGCCAGAGTGTTTCCTCTTTCTATGCTACTTTCCATCTCCAAAATTTTGATAATATTATGCACTTATGAAGGACATCTATTCAATGTAATGACTTTGTCAATCAAACTGGATGAATTAGGCAGCTGATGATAGACTGCCACATGCCATCCCAGGTCAATTTTACAGTCCAACAGACAGGTTACATCTTTTTCAGAGTTTTCTCACGGTGTGATTTTCTGCATATCCCTCTGGCTTCTAATTTCCATCTGCTCAGATCAGCTGCTGCTATAAAACCAGGTCCACAGGGGAAGTCTCCAATGCAAATGCCTATATAATTGCCATTCCTGGCAGTTACATGAAGTCTATCTATCTGATAAATCCACAACTATAAATATAACAGTCAAAATAAAGAAAAAATATTCCAATTAGAAAAAAAAATAACAAAAAAATAAATCACCAAATTCATAGTATTTTCTGCTTTATTAGTTTCTACTTTTTTATGGTGTGAAACTCACTTAGCAGGACCATAATCTGCCTCTTTTCACAGTGAAACTTTACAGGTCTGGGGTTGTCCAGTTTAGATGCTTGTCAATAAATCTGAGGCAAAAACTTCTGTCTCCAGCAATAGTGGTGTGGAAAAGTAGACTGTCAATAAGTTCAAGCTACAAGAATGGTTTGTTGCTTAACAACCAAAAAATATTGCAAGCAATCCTTTTCCTATGTCCAGCTATCAATGTAGAACATATTGTACCAAAATAATTTCTAGGAAGTCTAACTAGAGGCAAATATTTATACAATGTATCTGAGTGGGTTTTTTATACCATAGTTGCAGACATATATTAACATAAATTTGAGATACTGCAAGTGTGAAGTAGAATCTCAAAACACACCACTGAACACAGCATTTTCAACTAGAAGATGAAAGACAGCTTAAACCCACAATCAAATATTCTGGAGATTTTCCTAAAAGAGATTCAGGTCAAATATGCTCAGTCATATGGGCACTTGTGCATGCAAACTGATGGACTTTCAGCATTCAAATCCACCTTCCTGCACAAGGCTTGTAGACATGGAAGAGGTCAAAAAAGAAATTCATATCCTTGGGATCTCTGGACAATAATTAAAAAAAAAAAAAACACCTTTGCTCAGGAAGTTTATTCATGCTTATCCAGGAACAGTCAACCTGATCTATAGCTGAAAGGACAAATTCAATGTTATTTGATATCAAACCATTATCTGCAGGCAATGCAGATTATTAGAAATAGAAAGTAGAAAAGTACTGATTATTCTCTGCCTCTCTCAGCAGAGTATGTATATTTAATTTTATTTTTCAGCAATTGCTGGCAGATGCAATTGTTGTAGAGTATTCTTACAGTTTCCTGCAAGGCTGCCTCTCCATGACCCACTACAATGCCTATTGAAACTACTCAGAGAAGTCCTCTTGCAACCACTAGATGGTGAATCAAACCTTTGAACTGAAGCTACCTGAACATTACCTTTAGAGTTTGTACTTCCCTGTGGAAGAAAAGAAATTCTTCAGGCATTTCTGCTTCTGAACACTTTTGCAGTGTATTCAACATCAGCAGCTTGGACTCTCCACTACGCATCAGGTGAGAGATGATCCTTGAAGTGACTTTCTTGCTAACATTTATTTTGGGGAAAAAATCCATAAGGTGAGGATTTTATAGATGAAATAAAACTAGAATACATGTTTCAGGAGTGCAACTGCTAGCCAAGGACATGGCTAAAGTTAATGTAAAACCTGATGAAAGGCCATCAGTGTATGTCAGCTGAGCTCCAAAGATCTACCTCTAATGAGCTGTGTAGGGTAATTCTTGGTACAAATTCGGTGACAGCCAATCTGTAGGCCAGGATCTTGGGAAGGATGGCTCTCAGACGCAGAGTGATTCCCTGTCTCTGCTGAAGCACTGAGCTACTGCTGACAGGACCAAATTGTCAGGACCTATCCTACACACCACCTTCTTAGATTGCACTAATGATTTCCTGCATCAAATACATTCTTGATTGTTACCTTCAGTTACTTCCAAAACTCAGATCATGGCCTGCTCTGGGGTCTCTTGGGCAGACTGTGTAGATATATTTGCTACTTGGAAAGATTTTGCTCTGACCCTCAGAGCATGCACTGAATGGCAGCTTTATAGAGTCTGCTTACATTTTTGATAATCTTTCTCCTGTTAAAGAGGAGGAACATCATAAATTTTATTAATTGTGATTGCAAAGGAAGAATAATTTATTCTTCATATTTTAAATGGGAGAGTCAGAAATTTGCTCTGGCACCAAGAAAAAGCAACCATCAACTAAAACAATTTTTTTCTAAGAAAGTTGTACTTTCAATAGGTTAAGAATAATGGAGAAGAAGCAGGGGTATGCACTATCCAAACAGTAAAGAACAGAGGCTGGCTGAAGAAAACTGATTTTTTTTTAATTTTTTTTTAATTTATTTTTTGTTTTCAACTACAATTAAACAATTACCATAAGTTTATTTATTTATCTGTTTTGAGACACTGGATCAGTAAAAGTATTTTATTATTGGGTTGGAACCAATTCATGTGTGTATGTGGGGGGAAGGGCCAGGTCTGCAGCCTCATGGCAGCCCTGGAACTCAGATGGAGCAGCTGAGCTGCATTCAAGAGGGCAGCCTGGTAGCCCGCCCACACCATGCCCCCTGGAATACCTGACCTGGGCTCTAATTGCCTCACTCACCACCCCTCACTCCCACCCGGGGGGCACTGAGTGGCCAGTGCCAGATGTCCTGACTGGGAGGGTTGGCCAAAGTGACTAAAGCTAATACACCAGCACATTA
Source organism: Campylorhamphus procurvoides (assembly GCA_013396655.1). NCBI lineage: Eukaryota > Metazoa > Chordata > Aves > Passeriformes > Dendrocolaptidae > Campylorhamphus > Campylorhamphus procurvoides. The sequence goes on from WBMV01009424.1 coordinate 590,812, forward strand.
AGCCATCTTCCTCTTTCTTCTGCAGAGCCTATTACCACCATGTGAAGACAGACTTCCATAGGATTCTTTAGTGGTAGCTATTTTTCTCTTAATATCTTTTCTTAATGTCTTCTCTTTCTTTACTTCTGTTTCTTCACTTAATATCTTTCTTTACTCTTCTAACCTCTTTTCTTACTTAGTACTTTGGGTGACTTAAAACCAGTGGGTTGAATTCTGCTAAGTTGTGTGGGTTGACATGCTTTGCGGAATGCTCTACTTGCTTGTATGTTAACCCTTTTAACTTTTGCCAAAATCCTTATTTCCTCCTAAAAGTAAAAGTGTCTTGTGAGAAAAGTGTGTAACTTCTTCTCTTTAGGCTATCTCAAGGTGGTAAGAATCAAAGGCATTGCAAAAGTTCATTGAGAGAAAATTTCTGAATCTTAAATACATTTTTTAAAGCAATACTCCTGGCAGCTTTGGGACTGGGGTCTTACATCTGTATTGGACTTAACCATACTTTGATATCTCCAGGTGGGCAGTAGCAGCCCAGCAGCATCACTTAGACGTTTAGTGCTGTAATAACAGGATTTCTTTTAGGTTCACTTGTAATTGTGCAGAGATATTCTAAAACCTTACTGATTTTTTATTCTATTACTGGACAGGAGAGAAGCAAACATTTTTTTTTTCCTTCCATCTTTCTTAGTAGGACAGAGACAAATCAATGTGTTACAATTTATGAAACACAGATCTGGCCTTAGTCCACATACTCAGTCATGTGAAATAGCTATTGATCTAACGTTAATCACTCCCTCAGATATTTAATCACAAATCTACAGAGCACTTCTAGTGCCTCTCTGGAAGATGAAGCTATTCTTTGTTTGCTTATGATTTCACCTCCTTTTATGCAGACAATTCAGGCATGAGAAAATATTAATTTTCTTCATGAAAGTCTGAAAGTGCACACACCTTATCAGATAAATAAATCCTTTCCCTGTTTGCCTTTCACTTCCCAAACTAATGTGCATACACAGGACTCCACTATTACAGAGGGTACATCCAGTAACTTTTAACAGTATCTCTGCAGTGTTCCAGTTGTTATGAATCTCCTCTAAAGGTCAAAAACTAAGGCAAGTTTCCAAGCCTTTCTGCAACTGCTTCAGCTTTGTTGTAGACAACTTCAGCCCAGAGGTCATCATTTTTAATCTGCTCACCCGGGCCTACCAGGAATTGGGAAGTCTGGAGCTACCAATACCTCATAGCAAGAGAAGAGAGGAGAAGAGAATGTACCAAAACACCAAATACTATGGTCTAACAGAAGTCTGATATTTTTTAAAGTCCAGTCCCAAGGGCTCCCAATTAATGAATCTTTTGTAGATTATTTAGTTTGTATTTTACAGTATTATTCCCCGGTGAAACCAGCCAGATATTTTATTATCCTCAGTTCTCCAGTAGCAAGTTGATCCCCTTACTCTGACCTTCCCACTTCCCCACACACACATTTTCAAATACCTTCTCTACTGTTGAGGTCTTTATGAGGAAAAAAAAGAAGGAAAAAAAAGGTAATATTTTAGTTTGTTTATTTTATATCAGGACATATTTTTGTGGAAGGTCATTCCTTGTCTCACATGCAAGCATCTCCTTAAATGTCTTTATACCCTTCAAACAGACACACCATCTTTTAATTTTCACATTAGCTTTTTGTAGAGAAGCCGCTGCATGCTTCCTGCTTTATAAATCAACTAGGTGAAAAATGTCCCTAGGCATCTGAAGGTGAGGTAAAAAAATTAATTCCTATCCACTCTGATTAACTTGTTTTGCAAAGCATTTTTAGCAGATATCCCCTCTGGAAAAATTTCTTAATTGCTTCCTGAAGGCAGAATGTCTGTGACTAGTTCTTGACATTATTAGAGAAATATTTTACTGTGATTTTTGTTGTTGTGCACACCAAAAGAGAAACAAATCTCCATGCTTTATTCATAATTTCCTGAAGTTAAATAACTAAGATGGAAAGAAGCAGTTAATTGTCAATTAGCTGCATTTTCATGAGGTTCTTAAGTAATAAAATCTTGCATTCTGGCACGTGTCAAAAAATCCCCCAACTATGCAGGCCTTCTATTCCCAGAAGAATGAGAGATGTTGTGCTCCAGCAAATTCAGTTTTCGTACAAGCATGAGGACATAGACATACATATATAAATAGATATTTACATTTATAAATGTGGAGAAAAGGCATTGTTTAAAGACCATTTAAAAATACTATACAGAAGGATGTCTCACATTGTATATTTAGGGAAAAAAGCCCCACCACCTGATAGGAAGTGTACAATGTCAAGAGATTTCTAAGTACAGAGAGCAAAGAGAGAAGCATCAATAACAAGATTTGTCCTTCATAAGTCTCTAGCACCTGACCCACTTACTGGTCCTAACAAATGGCAAAGTCTACTCAAGAAAACAGACATCATGTTTCTGTGACCTACTGGGCATATTCTGCAGGTAGGAGCTAAACAGCAAAACTCTATACTTCACTGAGCAGCTTCACGAATAAGAATTAACTGCATGGGACTTTACGGTAATTTTTTTTCTATTTCTGATTTAGTGACTGTCTATATATTTTTTCCATTAACACAAGAACAAAATGGTAAGTTGCAATGACAACAATAAAAGAACAAAAACCCCAAACAAGAGACTTTTAATGTCAACAGTAGCTCCAGTTACAGTGCCTAGAGAGAAGGGCATGCTGTGGAATACTGATTCATTAAACTAGGATGAACTAAACCCACTGGATAAACAGTGGAGTGTAGTCTATATGGACTATATATATGTCCTGGGAAGTAAAAGACTGAAGTAATTATTGAGTCATAGAATCATAAGATTGGTTTGGGTTGGAAGGGACCTCAAAGATCATTTATTTCCAATCTCCTCTGCTATGTACAGGGATACCTTTCGCTAGACCAGGTTGGTCAGAGATGTATTACCTTGTATTGCAACCATATGTTTTTTTACAAGCGTTTAAAGAAATGAAAGTAAGTATGAGCCAAGTGTGTATAGTGTACTCAGGTGGCCAAGAAGGCCAATGGCATCCTGGCCTGTATCAGAACTAGTGTGGCCCACAGGACTGGGGAACTGATTTTCCGCCAGTACTCTGCACTGCTGAGAACACACCTCGAGTGTTGCATTCAGTTCTGGGCCTTTCAATTCAGGATTGACATTGAGGAGCTGGAGCGTGTCCAGAGAAGGGCAGCAATGCTGGTGATGGTTCTGGAGCACAAATCTTATGAGGAGTGGCTGAGGGAGCTGGTGTTGTTTAGCCTGGAGAAGTGGAGGTTCAGGGGTGACCTTATCACTCTCTACAACTACCTGAAAGGAGGTTGTAGCCAGGTGGAGCTACACCATATAGTCTGCTGTGTGTCTTTTCTCCCAGGTAACTAGCAACAGGACAAGAGGACAAGCACTCAAGCTGCACCAGGCTTTAGCTCATCCTAAACCTTGGATATTAGGAGGAATTTCTTCACAGAAAGGATGATTAGACATTGGACTTGCCTGGCCAGGGAAGTGGTGGAGTCACCTGGAAGTGTTTAAGGAAAGACTGAATGTGGCACTTAGTGTCATGGGGTAGTTGACATAGTGGTGTTCAGTCAGAGGTTGGACACAGTGATCTCAGAGGTCTTTTCTAACCTAATCGATTCTGTGATTCTGTATTCCGTCTTCTCACACATTAATAATGACAGACTACCTATGCAGGTTACAAGACGTTATCACTCTTAAGGAAAAACTGCAGGTCTGCATCTGTGAAGATCTATCATTAAATCTGTTTTAAAGAAGAAACTGATATGTCAGGGGAAGACAGGTTATCATTTATGATTTATCAAGACACAGAGTATACATGTACTCACTACCTCTCTTCTGCTCTGGTCCTTTCCACTTGATAAAACATTTTAATCCTCACCCTGCCAACTTTCATGTCCTACCACCTACTTCCAAATGAAAATCACACCAGAAAACAAGTGGATGGCCTGTGTTAGATGCAAAGCAGAAAGAGTCAAGAAGAAGAAACCCACAAGAAGAAAACTCATGTCTTTTTGAGAACTGGTGATAATGACAAAGATGGAGTGGGGAGAAAACCTATTCAGTTGGACCCAAGTGCCTTGTTCAGTAAGACAAGGGGCTTTCATCTCCCAGGATTAATCTCATTGCAGAATTTTTCTAGAAAGATTTTACAGACCTTTTTTTTTGTTAGTCAACCACACTATACCCATCAGTTTCATAGTCCCAAGACTATGAAAGCATCCCCCTCTTGCTCTGTTTTAGCCAGCTATTAAGGGTTCAGCAGAAACAGCCAGTTATAGAGCAGCTGACGCTGGATTATATATGCTGGATGCCTTATAATATAAGGTCATCATTAGGAAAAACATCCAGGCTAGATAATTCATGTTCCAGAAAGATGCTAGGAACTCAACATTTTGTATTTGGTACAAGGTGTTGACTGGGGAGGGGTGTGCTTCAGGAGTGGCCTCTGTGAGAAGATGTCAGGAGCTACCCCCACAATGGACAAAGCCACTTCCAGTTGGCTCCAAACTGGATCTGCCACTGGCCAAAGATTAGCCCATCTGATTACACCTTTGTGATAACACGTTTAGGAAAGGGTAAAAGAACACTGCACTGAGCCTGTGAGAGAGGAGTGAGAATATGTCAGAGAAAAAGCTCTGCAGACACCAAGGTCAGTGAAGAAGGAGGGGGAAGAGGTGCTCTGAGTGCTGGAGTAGATTCCACTGCAGCCCGTGCAGAAGGCCACGATGACTTGGGTTGTTCCTCTGCACTCCACAGACAACCATACATGGAGGACCCTGCACCAGAGCAGGTGTATGTGTCCTGAAAGAAGGTGCAGACCATGGAGTACCCATGCTGGAGAAGAGTCCTGGCAGGAACTGTGGCCTCTGGGGCACTCATGCTGGAGCAGTTCTTTCCTGATGGATGGTACCCTGCGGAAAAAAACTCACACTGGAGCAGTTCTTGAGGAACTTCTGTAGGTGGGAAGGACCCATGCTGGAGCAGTTTGTGAACAATTGTATCCCATGGGAGTGACCCCCAATTGAAGTGGTGGAAAAATGTGATAAGGAAAAAGTGGCAGAGAAGAAATGTTATGGACTGACCACATCATACCCCATCCCCTGATGGGGGGAGATGGAAGAAGAAACAGGAGTGAAGTTGAACCTGTAAAGAAAGGGAAAGACAAGCAGATGTGCTTTTAGTTTTGTTTTTGTTTCTGTTTCTCACCGTCTTACTCTATTTTTGATCAAGAGGTTAAATAATCTTCCCCAAGGTAAGTCTCTTTTGCTTGCTGTTATAGATTTAAACTCTTCAGAGAATTTTCCACACTAACACACAATTTTTAGGACGGGTGAGCAAGCCCTTCTACTAGAAAGAGATAAACATCAAGGTTCAATTTTTTGTAGCTTGGATCTTAATGGCTGTCCCGTTGAAAAGCTAATAGCTTTCTCTGCAAAGGTGAGATTCTTTTTTTTCTTCTGCCTATGCCCTAAGGCAGTGGGGGAAGCTCCATTCCCCATTTAGCCCTGGCTCACCTACCAGTCCAGAATGGGTGGTGGAGGGAGCACCGTGGTGAGTTGACTTAAAGGAAGGCAGCCTCTCTCCTGGGCTTGAGAGTTAGTCCAGAGGAGAGCACTCCTGTCCCACCTTTAAAGCGAATATCGCACAACAGCCTGAAACAATACAGAAGACCCTCTGAATGAGATTTGCTTCTTTCCTCTCGCTTGAAGAATGGTGTGGAGAGGTTCCCTGCATTTGTGTCTGCCGGCTCCACATGGCTCCCATCCCATCGGCTGTGCCACTCAAGCTGCCACTTGTCTCGGAGTCGCAGCAGCCCCAGGAGGGTCCCAGCCACATCCCGCTGACTCAGACCTTGGCAGCTGCCCGTACTGAGACTGGCCACCAGCAGCATGAGTTTGTAGGAACCTCCTGCAAGGCAGAGCACTCTCTTAATTTCAAAGTTATAATAATTTACAGGGAGGGGTCTTCTTTATATTTCAGGAAGGTTCCCACCTTCCTTGGCAGACATTGTCTTTAAACCAAAACACCTGTGATTGTCACTGGTGAGCAATTTACCTGTCCTTGTCTTTACCCATGAGCCTTTTCATCTTGTTTCCCATACTGGTCCTGCTGAGGAGGGGGAGTGGGAGAGCCGCTGGGTGGGTACCTGGCAGCCAGACAAGGTTTAAATACTGCACAGTGTTATGTGGCTTTGAGGGACTGCGCTAGCAGCACCCATACTGAGTGACTAGACTGCTTGCTTCTGTTGCAGATAGAGCTCAGTACAATAATAATCCTTGTATTAGCCAAGATAATATGACTAATGGGCCATAACTGCAAAGTAGCAACTGAGAATATTTTTCCGGGGGGGCAAATTAAGAGATACCTCCTTACAATCATTTTACTAATAAATAGAACAAGGAGGTGGTATCAATTGCCACAGATCAAGGATACTTAATATTCTTACTTCTGTAAATTAGCACTTGTCAGTACTGCATCCCCTTGCTTTTCATTTTATTCCAGAGAGGTTTCTGTAGCAACTAGGTCATGTGCCCAATTTAATTTTCAAAGCTGTAACATCACAGTGATTTTGTTTGTAAGTGAAACAAACAACAAAGAGCACTTCTTATTTGCAACCCTTAGATATGATGATAATGCAGCTCTACAAAAGGATCTCTGGCAGCCAGACATTTAAAAGTCCACCTTTTTTTTCAGATAGTTAACGACTGAAACAGAAACATGAAGTCCTGGAAGCAACTCTCATCTGGAATTTGTCCAACACAAAAAGTAATACCACCCCAGACACAATTCTGGAGGTAAACGGGAAACCAGACACTAGTCCTCCATAACCCCTTTCAAATTGACAGTGCTCTCTTGTCAGTGCTTCTTATTTTTTTTAAAAAAGTGGGCTCATATAGCTGGAGAGAGAACCTCGACGGCTTGAGGAAACCAAGTATTATTTATATTTCAGCTGTGTGTTTGATCCAAAATGTTTACAGATGCAGAGGATAAACAAGGTGAAAGGAGACAAGCATTTTTCACTTTTAAGCACAGGCTTAGACTACAAGAGACAGCTGGTTTTATGGGATTTCTGGTCATAAAAGTTAATGTCTGAATACAAAACTGTAGTGGTTTAATCCCAGCTGACAATTAAGTGGCATCCAGCCACTTGCTCACTCAGTCTGCCGCCCCCTACCAGTGAGATGGGGAATAGAACTGGAAAAATGAAAAAAAGATGTTTCTAACATGTATTTTGTATGGCAATGGAAACGATGAGCAAATTGATTCACGAGTGCACTTCTTCTTATGCTACTCCTGTGCAATATGATAACAATATACCAAAACAGAGAAAATTAACACCTTATTCTCTTAAGCAGTCCAGTTTACATCATATGAGTGCCCCGACATCCTAGAGCACCTCCTTCCAGCACTAGCAAGGCAAGAGACAAAGCAACACCTCTGGTTTTGTACAGATTTCCCTCTTGTATTCCTCATCTTATGGAGAACTCCATGTTCTGTTTGCCTACTTTTGCACAAGTTTCCTCCCACTTGAAGGTAACGTTTTATGTTCTTTAGATAAATAATATAAAGAATTCAACACTAGGGATCACGTTTTCTACTTGGTTTCAAGGAGTAGGTGTTACAGAAGTAATAAAACAGCCTAAAATATTGCTAGGTAAATGGATAATTGAACTGGATGAACGTTGTAAAGATAGGTGTGCTTTCAGAAGAATTTGTAACAGGAAGCTAGAGCGTGGTTTTTGCTTAGGAAGCCTTTTTCTGCCTGTAGAGTGCTTCTCTCTGGTATGCTGGAGAATAAGGTTCGCAGATGTGTACAGGGCCTCCTCAGGCTGGAAAGGACAGAGAGAATATAAAAAGCCCAAGAAGACCATGGGAACTGTCTTACCCTGAGGTTCAGTGTTGTCTTGCAGCTCTATTAGGTTTTATAAGTTTTCAGCATCCTCACCTCCAAAATAAACCCTTTTTTTTTTTTTAATACTTTCCATTGCCTTGGCATTTTTAGAGGAATACCTGCATATATTTTACTTTACAGAGGTTTTGCCTTGTTTTACAAAGATTTTTTATTTTACTTAGTAGGATAATTTGTGATAACCAAAGCTTGAGGTTAAACCTGCCATTTCTGAAAATATTACAATCAAATGTGAGTCCTCGTACCTGTATTTCTATAAAAAAAATTTCAGAACTAAAGGTATCATAGAGTATTAGTAACAGTTTAAAACACTGTGTGTGCAATCATTACTGTGGGAGGCTGAGCTAACTAAACATGAGATCATTCCAGTATCTAATTAAAGTGCAATATTAAATTCATATTTCATTTAAGAAAGTGAGAAAGTAAACTGAGTTTAGTGAAGAAGAAAAATTCTAAGATATGTAAACATCTACTGAATTGTTACATCCTCTGTTAAGAACATAGGGTGAATGAGCTTACTTCTAGCATATGCTCTCATTTAAATGTTTGTTACCTAATAGTGGACTGCATGTTGGCCTTTGGGAAACTCAGGTTCCAGTTTTCTGTACATCATATTCACCATCTTATAGGAAAATCCTGTGAAAGCAGAAATGTTATTTAACCAAACAAACATGAACCATGAGTCCTGCATAATATCTTTTAGCTATTCAAATCACATCATGGTCCAGATTGTGCGTTTCATTTCTTTTAAAAAATACTTTTTATTGATTCTGTTTAAAACTAATTCTTACATGACTGGCAAACTAAATTCCAGCTTTAAATTTCTAATCAAGGTTTTCCTCACCTTTTCTCTATTATAACTCTCACTGGATCTCACTGTCTCTTAATGAAGGATTACAAAAATAAGACAATCAAAACTCTAATTTAATCTCATTCCACTTCTTCTTTCCTTTGCCTTCATTCCCCTCCTTTTTGTTCCTTATCCTTTGCCACCCACAGACTTGAACTTCTCTTGCCTTTCAACTTCTTACCCATCTGAATTTTCTCCTCATGTTATAGCCCTCACATACCCTTTCTTTTCCATCTCCTCTTACCCTTTCTTTTACAGCTTAAACATGAACATATTCCATTCATCGTTAAAAATTCCTGATAGTCCTTACTAGATTCAATTGTCATTGTGATTAACACACCACCATCAAGTTGATGGTTTTAGTTCCTCCACACTGTTTCACTGATTACATGTGTTCCACTCCACATGTTAAAACTGATTTGTCTTGAACAGTGCCACCCAGGAGGAACCTGGCCTGCTAAAATAATGTATTGATCCCACAGCCTCCTTTCTTGATGTCCCACCCTGTGACTGATGTGCACCTATTTGGAATAACTAATTATGTCAGACATGAGGACACACATAGTAAAACTACTTTTTCCCAGCTGTACTCCAAAGAAAAGCCTTATATTGAGTCATCTGAGAGAGGCATATCTAGACTGATGAAGGAAAAATATTCATACATACAATTTCTTATGAAGAGACCAGTAAAGTACCTAGCACTGACACCAGGTGAAGTGGATGGAAGCCAGAAGAAATGGCAAATTAGAGTAAAAGATGTGTGACAGATTGCACCACTCCTTTAAGAGACTAGACAGACTTCATGGGAAGATTTTGGCAGCATAAAGCAAGGAAGATGTCAGAGGTGGTGTCTTCCTTGAACTAGTGAAGGTCCTTGATGAATATTACAGACAGCAGTAGCTCTTTCTGGAGCTCTTTAGCATTGCCACTTAAAAGGAAATGGAGGTGGCTAAAGAAGATGAAAGAGGGTGGAGAGAGAGAAGATATGGAAATGGGATCTAAAATAATAACAATTATGAAAAGTAAGCATGATAAGAACAAAACAGAGATTAATTTAAAGAAGTATAAAAGTTCTAATAAAAGTTCATTTTTAAATGTATTTTCATCTTGTTCCTCCTGTACAATAAACATATAGTAATGGACAAACAGGGATTTCAATTCATTTATTTATTGTTTCTTGTCATCTGTTCTTACCTGCCCTTGACAAGGAAGTATTATTGTTGTGACAGGCAGGAGCTTAAGAGTAAAGCAACATGCACAAAAAAATCACCCCTTAAGGCCATTTCTTTTTAGTGTAGTACTTCTGTATTTATTGACCTTGATCAGTAAATCTTTGTCACTCTAGAGCAAAACATGACTAGTCCATGCCATAAAAATGTCTATATGAGTTGCAAAGCTGGAAATAGAGGACAACCCTGAATTTGACATTTTTTTTCCTGAGAAAATACAGGACTGATTAAAGGCAAGACTGAACTACCATGCATAACAGAGAGGGACATCTGGAAGTGACTCAGATATACATATCTTTTGAACCAAAAAGGGAGCATCATTTCTTTAGATAGGAAATTGAGAGAATGTAACTGGCCACAAAGTAAAGTTCTGCTCTACCTTTCAAAAATAGATGTATTTGACTATTCCTCATCCAAAATATTTGAGGAGCTTTATATTCCCTTTCTGGAAACCAGACTGATAAATTTTGTGTCTGTATGCTTATATGCATAATTTGGTTTCGTTCACTGGAGTGTACACACTTTTCTTTAAATGTATGATAGAGAGATTTTGCCTTTTTCCAACCTTCCACTAAACATTTAATGTTTACTCAATGTTTGAAAACGTTAAAAAAATATGTTCTTTGAAGGTCTTCATTTTTCAGCTAGAAACACCAAAATCTTCAGCTTGTGGGTTAAATTATTGAAAATCCTTGTCAGCAGTTGATAAACAAAATATTTAGAATTTAAAGGTGTCAAATGACATTTTTTACTATATCTTATTGAGAAATGACAGCCAATGTAACAGCTCAGCTGTGAGATTATATGCACAGGTGACTCCATCTCTATTTTTTCTTCAGTGTTGCATGGCAGTTAATACATTATACATACTCTTATTAGAGTATTTCAAACAATTGTATAACAATGTGAGTTTGTATTTCATCAGTTGCTTAAGAAACAAGCAATTGCTAGCAGTTTTGCTTCTTGTGGTGTAATGTATTGTTAGTGTGGAAAATGATGTAATATTTAGGTTCAGTAACCTAGCAATGAACAAGATTATTTCAACACTTGAGTCTCTTTTCTGCATGTGGGTATTAGAGATTGATGGCAGTGAATGAACTGCAGGACAAAAAAACGCATGTCAAGTAACATGAAGGCTCTTCTTATTCCCACACAAGCCAGTCTGGATACTGGAGATATTACATTAAATGGAAGAAGCAGCCCTGGAGGCAGTTAAATGTTGCTATTGTGGCTAAGAAGCCAGGGCATGCATCCTGTTTATTTGCACGTTTATTCCACTAGCTGCTGAACTTCAACAGGCCTGATCTACTATTCTTTTTGTCTACATAGCAAAACAAGCACAATTTCTGTTTAAGTCAGTAAAAATACAGTTCTGCCATGTAGCAATCCTTCTGTACTCATGAAAAAAAAAAAGGCAAGATTTATCTCACAAAAATAATTATGTTCAGAACCATACCAAATAAACTTTGTGATTGCTTCCATGGCTGACAATTCCTTCAGGAATTAAAACAATTACTGGTTTGTTTTCTATCAGAAACCTGTTTACCTTCCTGAGGTATCAATTTGTGGTGCATTCCTTTTGCTACCATTTGATAGTTCAATGAATCTGTGACCACAGCAAGCTTTTGATAGGGAAGACTGCATACAGGCTACAGAACAATCTATAAACATTCCCGTGAATTTGTTAATTTCTTTTCTGACATTTGAATATGAAAATCACTCCTGTCAAAGTGTGAGAAGAGATGTTCTAGGGCTGTGTGCAGATCACCACCAGAGCACCAATGGCATTAGAAATGCATGGCACCAGGTAGGAACAAGAAACATGAAAACTGTTCTGCTCTGTGAGCTTGACCATCTCTAATATGATTTACCATGCTGGCACATCAGAATAAGAATGTTTCATTTAACCAATATCATCTGTCTTGGTTACCAGTTAACTGAGTTTGTCCTCCAGTGCAAATAAAAGCAGTGTCTACTGATATACCCAAGGTTTCAAATTCTTCTCACCAAACATGGAGGGTTTTATGAGTTTGTAGCATTTTGTGAAAAGTGTTTTGCAAGTATCATACAACAATTTAAAACCAGTATTATTTAAGATGAAAAGTGAATTCAGCTCAAGAAAAGTTATTGTGGTCCCTTGTGCATCTGCATTAAGCCATAGTCTTTGATTATGTGATTATAACTTATTTTTCATCATAGGATCACTACCTAATTCTGTACAGAGGTTAAACATACAAGGAAACAAAATTAAGGGCTAGGTAGATAACTATCAAACAAGGTAGTTTTGCAACTCTGGAATGTCTTAATTTGGCACCTGTTTAAATTTATTGTAAATCTTTTCAAAATTAAATAAAGAAAAATATTAATTTTTGACTGGAAGATTTGCAGTGATGCTGCACTTTGGTAATGACATGCGGAGGAAGACCTTTGTGGCTCTACAGGATTCACACAGAGTGTTATGAACAGTCACTGCTGAACTAGTGTGGGCACAACGTTCTGATAAAAACAAAGGGAAATAAGTGCAGTCAGTGTGGAAAAGAACAGAATTCCCTTTCTCCTGATGAAGACAAGCATTACATTATTATGAAACCTGTTGAGAAAAAGGGATAAATTGCTTAACTCCACTCATGACTGTTGGAAGAAGCTGATAAGGGAAAATTTCTCAGCAGTCTTTTCTTTTATTGGCCTACAGAGTGTTGATTTTTCTTCTTAATCTCTAATTAAAATACAGCATTTAAGAAGTTCAGGGTTCATTTTGATATTCCAGTGTTAACAGATTGCTCCATTTTTGACAACATGCTTATACGGCTTTAGGCTTAGAAGTTATGCTAAAACAAATGAAAAAATGTCACTTTGTCAAAAGTGAGGCAATCCTGTCACAGCCAGAGTTAGGGCAGCTACCTTGGACACTATGGCAGAAGAGTTTATTTCACAGAGGGTTTGTTTTTATTTCCTATCAGGGAATTTAAATAACGTTCAACATGCATTCTGAGTTGATACATGAAATTACAGACCTGAACCTGCATTGTGATTGGAAAATATCTAACCTACTATTACTAGAAGAGAAGGACATGGGAAGTGGTCATTAATGCAACTTCATAAGGAGCATAGCTGATTTTGACATTAAAAAGTAAACACAAAGGACAAGTAAAAAGTAAGATACAATGAAATATATGTTCATCTAAATTAGAGCATTGCAGATCAGGCTGATAACTGTAGTAACAATCTTTTTTTGGAGTGGATGAAGTTTGGAAAGAGTACATCAACTGGATTTTATTAAGTTATTTAGCTATGGGCTTATTTGAGAAATTATTTAATTAAGAGCAATGGAATTTGCACAAGTGTTGCAAAGTGATGGATAAACTTATGGATGGGAGGATGGCTCTTCTTCGACATTAAGACCTTGGAAATGAACAAGAGAATGAATGAAGCTCCTCGGGTACCACTGGCAGAATGGATTTAATTTTCTGTTTTTATGTGTTGGCACAAAAAGTAGAATGCTGGTGGTGGTGGTGGTATAAAGTTGACAGATACAATTGATGGAAAGGATTGGCTTGGTGGACAGGAAGAAATGGCTGAAGCACTGTGAACACCAAAATTCAATAGCACAAAATGTAAGACATGTTCTTCAGGACATAAGGTAAGAACTTATTCTAGAAGAGATAAGTTTATCAGCTGGAAATGACCAAGAAAAGGAAAGACTGCCACACTGGCAAAGTTTAGAGTAAATACCAGCAAAACTACAAGACACTTTAAGATGTCATTTTTCATGGAACAGATTTTCTGTTTCTGGAAGCTCTAATAACTGTGAAATTTACATGAGGAGTTAGGACTTTGCATGAAATCTCATGCCCCCTAGAGATAGGATATGTGGTGTCTGAGAAATACTGTTTTGAAGTATCCCATTATGACAAAGATCCAGTGTGATCTGTGATAGGATTTGTGTATCTTAGTTTTTTTTTCCCTTTTGCAAAGCTCCCTGACTTACAATTTCACAGGCAGCCTATCATTTCAATGGAGCAAACCACAAGGTACAAGATAATTGTAAAAAAACATCTCTAGTGCTAGATGTAAAGTCCTCTGAAGTAAATGGAAAGATTCACATTAACTTCAGTGTGATTTAGTTACAAAATATAAAATGTAAAGGTCATTTTAATACATATTTTCTGCGGGTAATTAGGTTGTTTTGATGGAAATTTAAGAGAGAAAAAGCTGGGAGGAATAAAGGGAGTATTTAGGTAGCTGTAACGTAGGCATCCTGATAATCTAACCGTGCAGCAAATTACTGAGCTAGGTATGCTAGCCAGTGCTAGTCCAAAAGATTACTCAGTCTCTGGGTAAAACTCATTAACCTTTAAGTACCACTGAACTAAATCCTTCTTTACAAGAGACTACTTCACCGTGACAGCTTTAAGCTGTTTACAGTCCTGAGAGAAGGGAAGAGAGGGAGAAAGCTGAAAGCCTAGTATGCCTCTCTCTACTGATAAAATATATGTGTATGTTTATTAACTTGCAAATTTTGGCAGTAAAATAAACAAGAAGGTGGAGGTCATTACAAGGTTTTGTTGTACTTTTGCTGTAATTTCCTACCCTACAACAGTGTTTTTGCAAGCAAAAGATGGGTTGCCACAGCTATCTATTCATATACCTCAATTTTACAGAGAAAATGATAATTTCATTTCTTACAGTTGAGTTTTTGTTTGAAAAAATTGTAGTTGAAAAATCTGAAAATCCTACTTAGATATAGAGACAGTTTATGTTAGGAGGAGGAAGTGTGACTTTGAAGAGGAAAACCTGGCTTAACGGCAAATGCCCATTTGACTCTGAATGGAAGAAAAAATGAAGATTCAGAAAGGAAAGTGGCTGAAGGTGAAAAGCTGAAGACAAAAGGAGGCCAGTCAAAACAAACTGGAAAACAAAGTAGACACAGAGATTAAAATAACATTCCCCATATTACTAGGATCCGCTTCTGGAGAGGACTTCAATAGGTTCAAACTGGAATGGCAAAATATACCGAAAAACTGGGGCTCTAAATCTTATCCAGATCTCCCAGGAAAAAAAGGAAATCAGGCAAGATGTGTTTCTTTGTAATTTTCTAAATGATTGGTACAGTATTGAAACATTACATTAGTAGGATGCTTCTGTGTCATTGACACTACCTATGAAAAGTGTGGTACTATTTTAGGAGGTAGAGATAAGTATCACACAAACGGTTTGTAGGAGATTGCCAGGACCTTTTTGATTTACCAACTAATTCTCAAACAGATAAGAATAAATAAGGATTTTATTAAAAAGATGAACAAATGCACAAATTAGCATAAGCCAAGCCACTACATAAGTTGTAGAAGCAAACTAAAGAAAGGACTTCTTTTCTTCCCTAGCAAAAAACAAGGTCATAAGTAGAGACATGATGAATATGTCCAAGTCATCAAAGCAACAGATATTCAAAGCAGGTAATCAAACTAATCAAACTGAACTATGGATGAGAAAATTACTTTGTCATCTTAAATGAGGAAAATTTACAGAGTAGTCAGATTTTTCCTGTATGAGATACTTAGCAAATATTTAAAAAATACAGTGTCTTTATACTGAAGGACAAAATGATCTGTAGGATAAGATTGTCTGTGGGAAAGAATCTACTTTGATCTCAGATTCTTGCAAGAATAAATTACTGAACATACAGTCACTGTATCTTGGCTCTCCTTCAGCAAGTATAGCAATACTTTAAAACCATCTGATTTATCATGTTCTCCTCCAGTTTATTACTACAATTTATTTTGTCTTATCCCTTCTGATAATAATATACAAACTTTTCAAAGACTTTTTACAAAGGTGGGACAGTTAAAACTAGTACACCAACAGCTTTTGAATAACTCCAAACATTTTACAGACTAATAAGAAGGCAACTGGGATGTCTTTTTAGGAGATTAATAAAAATAAACAGTTCCCATACCAACAGCCAAAGGTTATGCACATAAGCAAAATCAGAATTGGAGATCTTCATTAAATTATATACTGCTTCAACTTTGTGGAAGTGTAGAATAAACCTCTATCAAAGCTCTTATCAGTCTGGTGTAAGACAAAATTCTTCTTATTTACTGTCTTTGGCAATTAACACAGTAAAAATGCGGGATAAAAGGGAGCAACATGGAGTAGTCATGTTAGGGAAGCACAGTTAACTCTTCAACCGGTTCTTGGACCTTGCCCTCAGTCAGGTAGGAAAATCTTTAAAAGGCCATTTGTTAGCAGTACTGCATTTTGTGTCGATCACAGAAACTGAATGCTGATCTTGAGGGACTTTTACATATTACTTCACACATTAGCTTGGGTGCTGTGGCAATTGCCATCTGATTTGCCATGCTGGATCTTCAGCTGTGCTTTGGCAAGATGCCGCAAGACAAAGTCTGTGACAAATAAATGAGATGGCTTTTGGCTTCTGCACAAAGCCAGAAAACAAACCAGATGCACACCAGCTCCAAGCTGTGGCCTTCTGTCTAAGCTAGTGTCTCAAGGACATTAAGTATACAAAATATGCCTGTGGCATCAGGATGTCCACTTTTAAAGAAACCCACCCTCACGAAACAAGAATCCCAATCCCTACCCAGCATTCACCAACCTATTCCCACTGGGAGTACAAGAAAACTTCAAGGCTGAGCAATGCTGGTTTCCTAGCATTGCGTTAGGGAACCTTTAACTGTCTGGTACCTATCTATGCTTAGGATCTGTGCCTAGGCTTTCCACAGACCTTCAGTCCTCCAAGATTTAAGCACAGCATCAGCTCTTCCATGTAATACTTTGCATTTACGCCATTTGCCATGTATCAGAGCAATTACCCCTGCACGTGCAAGAACTCACACCTGCCTTATGTCCAGACAGATCTGAACTTTCCAGGAGTAAATCTCCCATGCACAAATGCCCCCTGAGCTGTTCCATGGCAGGTGTGCCAGATTGCCTCAGGCCTTCACTAGCAGTGGTTCTAACAGGAAAAGGAGAAAAAGCAATAAATATCTGGGCACATTCCTCTCTGCTAGCAGTTTCTCCAGCAGGTGGAATGTCAACAAAACCCGATCTCAGAGTTAATAGGAAGGAGTAAAGGAATAACAAAGCAATGAGTTAGCCTAACTCAAGGATGGCCTTATAGAGAAGATAGATATCACTTGGTCATGCCGGAAGGAAAGACGTCAAGGGAACACTGCCAGAGAGGTAAAAGTCATCCACAAAGTAGATTTCTCATTTTAGCACAGCGATAAAGAACAAAATGTTGAGAGTCAGTTTGCAGTTACCTATGCCTGACCCACCCAAAAAAGAAAAAAAAAGGTAGCTGAGTTTTTGTGTAACCGCCTTACACTGCAAAGGGGTTGTAGAAGTAGGTTTCGGGGTCCTTCTTTTCAGTGACGAGGGAGAGCATGTCACTCAGGACCATGATCAACAGCAGGACCACTGTGAAGAGGTCTCTTTTCAAATGAGTCTCAATTTGCTTTATCTAAATTACTTTGGCTCTTAGTGAGCCAAAGCTCAGCCAGGTGAAAGAGACTGATAGATGCATATTCTTTAACTAAATTACTATAGCTCTTAGCAAGCAAAGACTGCCAGGTGAAATGAGTAGATAGAGGCAATTCCACTAAAACTTTCTTAAAAGCCTTTTATTTTTACTCCATAAAATAGCTTTTCTAAAATGTGCAAAATAAACAAAAATCCTGGGTTGTTTGCTGTAGTAGATGGGTTTATTTTATATGTTTAGGACAAGCAGAATAATTCATTCATGGCTTCATTTTTTGTGGATCAGCCAGCTGTTCTCTGCTTGAGCCAATAAATATGTTGCTCATGTGTTCAAGAAAAGCAGAAAATGCAATATGAAAAACCGTTCAAAACAAGTACATACTAAACGTACATTTCTTAGTCTCTTGGAAATTTTATTAAACAGTGATTTCAATCAGTCAGGTTGATAAAGATAAACAAATTCATCTCGTCATTTTAACAGAAAACCTCAGTATTTTTCAACATTTAAAGCATGGTGGATTATGGTTGCATATACTCTGGTAGAGGTTATTGTAGCCACGAGGAAAATTTCTGGGACAGAGTTTACAAAAAAGCATTTGCAAATCCTCTATCAACATAAAATTTAATAACAAAATAGCTTCAATTCCTTTTACTTCTTCCAGCTGCACCGACCCCAAATAGCCATCAAGGAAAGATTCTCAGTAGCTGCTAAGTCAGTGTTGCCTTAGAAAATAATGTCCTAAACTTCCTGGGATTGCTTTCCAGCCATCTGCATTTATAAGAGCCTATTGAAATATATATTGCACAAGCACATCACTAGCCCTGGTTCCAACTCTTGCAGTTATAGAATTAGTCAATCAAAAAGCTTCTGGAGGGGAGTTCAGCTTCCTGAAGAGCTCTAGAAACAGCTACCTGTTAAAGGAACAGAACGCACGTTAAGGGTACATTCAAGGTTTCCCTTCCTTTTTGCTTGTATCAACAGCAATCTAGGTTTCCCCACTGACATTTGCTATTTTAACTTTAAGATGCTGCATGACTGCTTCAACTACCATATTGATGGCCAGCTCTTTCGCCTCTGCCAACTGTTGAGTTTGTATTTGCCCATCTAAGTTTCTAGTCTTAGGGGAGCACCTCAATAATCTTCCAGCCTGTGTTTAGGTGGTTATGGAGAGTAAAATGACAGATTGTTTGGACCCACCCTTGGATCTTTCTTCTTCAGTTGTACCAGATCTCCAACTGCAAATTCTTTCCTTTGCATGCACACTATATGGACACGAATACAGCACTTTCAGCTGTCCATCTACATTGCCAGGTTCCCTCTGTAATTCCCCAGACCATGAGATATGTAGTTACTACCTCAATTTCTTACAGTGAAAAGGGCTGGGCTGATTTCAGAATTAACCTGGAGATTTTCACATGAGTTATGTGCCTCTTCAAAACATTAACAAATAAATCCACTCTAAACTAAAAGTTTAATCCTGGCACATTGTACCAGTAGAACGAAAGGTATCAGCCACCCAGAGATTCAAAGTACATCCAAAAGCAGTTAAAACCAGATACAGTAAGATCTAAACTTCCTCTTGGGATCTTCAAAAGTCCCTTAAAAGAGTAAATATCCTTTCATCATTTTTAAAAGACTATATTTTTGCAACTGAGTTCCAGGCATTTCGAAATATGATCTGTTGGCCAAAGCATCATCTTTCTCCCTCTTCTTCTGCTTCTCTTCCCTCTTCTTCACTCTTCTGCTGAGTAAATATGCACTCCAGACTATATCTCCATTATATAATTTTTTGAAAATCTGAATTCCTCTCTTGTGGGTTTGAAAAGGGTTTTGTTCCATCAGAATGGGGAGCCAAATACTTTGTCTCTTCTCTTTTCACAATGTATTTAATCTAACACATCGAAGCTGAAAAAAATATTTCAGTGAGGTAAAAAGGAAATGTCTGGGTGATAAATTGCAAAAAATATTGAAAAATTTGGTATTTTTCTGATAAATATTTTTATGTTATCACATCAGTCTTTTGTGTGGAAAAATTGTTCACTTGGACCAGGACAATTCATTCATCAAAATTATTTTGATAGATACTTTAGTTTATTGAAACATCTTATAGAGAAAGTCTGTGCTGCAATATGTATTGTATTATGATTTAGTGTATCTGATTTTATCTCTGGTCAGCAGTGTATGTCATTGAAGTTCCAGCATGAGTGTGCTCATTATCAGCACATCTTTCATTACTGCCTTTTTATCTGTAAGTATAAGAGATACAATGAAACTTGTAATTATCCACATCTAATTAGTAAAAAACCTTTACAGAAACGTCATAGAGGTAAGGTATTCATTCTTGCAAATCTTACAAGAAAATATAAAGTTTTGTGTTACTTTTATATTATATCAAAATTTCAGAAATAACTTCCCCTGTTCAAAGTAATGACAATGAATAAAGTAATTCCATGTAATTTGTGGGCAGTTTTTCTACTGGCTATAGGTTACCATCAGGGTAACTCAATGAACTGACTCAGAGTTACTCCTGACACTCTTCTGCAGACAGAGTCAAGTTGTATATGGAATGATTGCATCAATGAACAAGGGAAGAGCTGTGGATGTCATCTATCTGGGCTTCTTTAAGGACTTCAACTCAACATTCTTGCCACTAAATTGGAGAGATATGGATTTAATGGATAGACTGTAGATGGATAAAGAATTATGTGGTTGATCACCTCTAAAGAGCTATTGTCAATGACTCAATGTCCAAGTGAAAAGTAGTGAGAGCTGTCCCTCAAGGGCCCCTATTAGTACCAGTATTATGCATTATTTAGTATCTTCATTAATTGCATAGGCAGTGGGAATGAGTGCAGTCTCTGCAAGTTTGCAGATAATACCAAACTGACTGATGCAGTTGATTTGCTTGAGATAAGGCTTGAGGAGTGGGCCCTCAGAGAATGACTTGGGGATAATGGTGGATGAAAAATCAAACATGAACTAGCAATGAGCACTCACATCCCAGAAGGCCACCTGCAGAGCCTGGCCTTCATCAAAAGACCATGTCTAGCAAGCCAAAGGAGGTGGTTCTACCCCTCTACTCCACTCTGGTGAGACCTGGAGTGCTGCACCCAGTTCTGGGCTCTAGAGTACACCTGAAGAAAGATGTACACCTGTTAGAGAGGGTCCAGAGGAGGGCCACAAAAGTGATCAAAGCTGAGGCATCTCTTCTATGAGGAAAGGCTGACAGAGCTGGGGTCGTTCAGTGGGGAGAAGAGTATGACAGAATGGATTGGAAGGTCCAATCTACCTTCTTAAGTAGGGTCATACTGCACATTGCACAGGATTGCATCCATAAAGTTCTAGAATATCTCCAGTGAAGGAGACTACACAGCCTCTCTGGGCAATCTGTTCCAGTGCCTGAACAGTAAAGAAATTCTTCCAACTGGACCCTGTGTCACTGACTACAGCTGCAGGAGATCTGCCATTCAGCCAGTTCTCAATACATGGAAAAGGCTCTAGGGCAACCTTATTACAGACTTGCAACATCTAAAGAGTGCTTATAAGTTGGAGAGGGATGCTTTACTAAGACCTGTAATGACAGGACGAGTGGCAATAGTTTTCAACTGAAAGAGGGTAGATTTAGATTAGATGTTAGGAAGAAATTATTTTCTGTGAGGGTGGTGAGACACTGAAATATGATGCCCAGAGATGTTGTGGCTTCCCCATCATTGGAAATATTCAAGGTCAGGTTGGATGGTGTTTTGAAGCAATTTGATCTGATGAATGG
Organism: Campylorhamphus procurvoides; assembly: GCA_013396655.1. Taxonomy (NCBI): domain Eukaryota; kingdom Metazoa; phylum Chordata; class Aves; order Passeriformes; family Dendrocolaptidae; genus Campylorhamphus; species Campylorhamphus procurvoides. Next base: position 612,117 of record WBMV01009424.1, read on the forward strand.
TGTCCTTGTCCCTGAACTAGATGATCTATGAGGATCCCTTCCAACCCAAATCATTCTATGATTATACAATTTTATTAATAAGTTCATTGGTCATTATTCTTTAACATTAAAAATTAAGTAGCATTTAAAGACTCCAATGGTTGTTCAGTTCAGGAAGGAGAACCTAAACAAAATGTAAACCCGAGCTTTTCTGGTTTTGGCTGTATTGTCCTAACCTGCTTCATGTCGTCTTCCAGTGACAGTACGACTCACAAAGCCTCTTGCATCCACTTCCCATTATTATACAATGCACACTCACACACACACACTAGAGTAGTTTTGCTACTCCATTTTATCACATTCTTTCTTTGGTCCCACCTCAAGACTACTATCCATGTTTCTTGTTAAAAACAATAATAATTAGGAACAAATTCTGAACAGATTTTAAATGTTTGAAAAGAAATATTTGTATTCAAAAATATAAATAAGGACTGTATCAAAGAACGGTAGAGGTGAAAATGTGAGTGTAACTGAAAGCAAATATACCAAACTTACAGAATTTTAATGCTGCTAGCTATATGAAACAAGAAAGAGAAAGAAATTAAAGGTCACAAGTATACATGGTTTGACAGCATACTGAAAAAAGGGAAGTTTATTCTGGGTACAATAAGCATGGATACAGCATTCATATGTTTTAATATACAGTATGTTGATTTTTCCACTCTTTATTTTCTTTTCTTTTCTGTCTCTACTTTCCCTATTCTATTTTGATCTGTTCGGACAAAAATGATACAATGCTGGCTGGGCTTCTGAAGAAGGAGATTCCATACATCTTGTGTCTAAATGACTCTTACTAGAGGATATCAGGTGAAAAAGCTGTTGCAGAAAATTAAGTACTGGATATTCATTATGACATTCATGAAAAATGTTGATATATTGTATGAAAAACAAAAAAGGAGTATAAATTAACATCTGCCTGTCATGAAGATGACAGATATCTGTTTTAAAACACCTGCACGGTCTTTTCTTTCAGGCTCATCAGCCTGATCAAATGCCATTCAATTAAAAAGAAAGAAAAAAACGCAGGTAGCTGACAAATTACAGGTTTTTTCATCTACCCATATGCTGTAAAAGAGCATAGGGACACAGAGAGGTAACATTTGGTCAAACTCAGGAAAACCACACCAGTCATTTCTGCTGTTACCAGGGAAGGGAAGTAGAAAAAAATCTCCTCTTTTCCTTGCAGTGCCTGATGGAACAAGCTCACCTCTTTACAGCTCTTCCCAGTTAGACAAATTTAACAGTGTGGGTTGTGGAGAAGCCAACAGGATTGTCAAATGGATGTCCAGTAATCGCAGGGAAACAGAAAGATCTGCAGAATATTTTCATCTCACAACCCGAATGCACGGAGGGTCACACATACTTGCCACCAGCCCAGGAGAAATTCGCAAGCAGAATCCTCAGTTTTAATGTGCTGCAAGAGATGAGTATAGATATTGAGATCAGTGTCACTGAGTCCCAACAGTGGGATTTACTGAGTGAAACTCCTAGGCAGTTGTAGGAAATGGTTCCCACTCTGCATGCCAAAGGAAAGCACCCTCAAAGTTTTTTACTTAAAATCAAGGGTTTAATAACATTTTTGTTGTTTGCTCTTGACTGTACACTGTACACTCACAGCTAAATTGCAAACACATGGATTATTTTCTCTGGTAAGTATTGAATGGATACTAGCATAGTTTTCCACAATGTGAAAATATGTTTTTCAGATGTGTAAAAGGATGTTCAGATTCCCAAGCTGTGTGGGCTTATGAGAATCCACTGAAAGCTTGAGGCAGTCAAACTTGGTGCTCTGAGTGTCTCCAGGCTTCATATTGCTGACAATGCAATTCTCAAATTTCCCCCTAGAACACATCCAATGGGGAAAAAAATGCCTGTACAAAGCTCACTCTGACAGATGCAGAGGGGCAAATTGTTTTTTCTGGACATATGTTTGAATATTTCTTTGGCCATGAAACTTATAAACTTCAGTTACCACTCAGGAGAGATGTCTCTTCTAATCAAATAATCTCTTAAAGAGCCTGAACCCATTCCAGCCACAGCCATCTTTTTTTTTTTTTTCTTTTTGTGGTGTGACTGTATTGTTCATCCAAGTTTTCCCGCTTATCTTTAAATTGAAAACAAGGACTTACACAGCACAATCAGATCTAGCCAAAAGAAAGCTTTCAGACTTCACTAAATCCTAAAACATATTCTTACAGTTAGTCAGAATACAAATGTTATACAGGAAGACTTTGAGGACAACTTTGGATTCTGATTGAATCACTGTTTTTAAACTCTCCCTCAATTAAAAAAAAAATCATGACAGTGTGTACTTTAAGGTTTTTCTTAAAAAACTTCTCTGTTTACATATATAACCACATCCTTTAGACTGAAAATAAGTGTATAAAAATACATCAAGAAGCTTACTTTCCATCTCAAAAAAATCCCCCATTACTTCCTTTAACAGAAACTGGTTCATGAAATTAAGTGATCACTGCTGTCACAAAAGATTTTAACCAGTTCTCTTTGTAGAAAAAGGCCTTAGGGAGTTCAATTAGGACACTGCAGAGCGTGAGATATATGCATAAGAAATCTACATTTAAGCTAATCACTCCAGGATCCTTTTACTGCCAATTGAGAAAAATAGGTAGTGTGGGCCATAATTCATCTGTCACTGAAGTTGGTGGCTCAAATAGACTAGATGAATGATGCCTTAAAAGTATCTATAGCCCTTAATCGAAACTAAAGGGATCCTGGGGTCACCAACTCAGAGTTAAATTTCTACAGTGTAGATAAAAAAATCAGGTGAGCTAGAGTGCACCCCACATGTAGAAGGGAAGTTAAACTGAAAACTAACTGCTCTGTTCCTTCCTTTTCAAAGTCAAACTCTGCAGCCAGACATCATTTTTGCAATGAAATAAAGGTACTGTGTCTGGAGCGTGAATGTGGTTGCATTGTTTGTAGTAGAAGGCAGAGTTTCATAGCTGTTACATTCCCTTCTTAATCTGACCATGTTCTCTGCCTCCTGTTGCTCAATCCAGCTGCTGTGGCACTCATGAATCAGATCCCGAGGTAGCAGCCAGCAGAGCTGTGCACATCCTGCTCATTACTGCTCTGTTGCCAGTGGTAGCAAATGATGTTTGTCCACTTGAAACACTATTGCTTTTTTTTTTTTTTTTTTTCTCATGGGAACAGTATCTGGCATCAGATGTTTAGGATCAAACGTTTGATAAAGATGTTGGGGCATTTTTCCTCTAAGGTTAGTCATTTCAGTGGACTGCAAGAAGGTTTAAAGTTTAATCCTCACTTACTGTCATGCTTGTAAATGGAAGATGTGCACAGAGCCTCTTTTCCTTTGAAAAATCACAGGCTGAGCAGAGGACTGAAGGAAGATGGACAGTGTAAAATCAGGAAATTTAGTTTTCTATTCTAAAGCAATTAGCCAGAGGAAGGAGTATATTTGCAAGTACTTTTCTTTAAAAAAAATCTTTGAAATATTATTACGCTCAGCATGATGTTTTTCTGGAGTTGCCTCAATATTTTAGTTTCAATGTTTAGTGAGATGTCATGAAACACTTCAACTAGATTTTGAATAAGACCTTCAGTACACAATGTCACAACAATAATTAAAACTGATCATAACAGTAAAAAAGTAGGATGTTATTTTCATCAGTCAAGAAAATCTCTCCAGCTTTATACAGAAAGGAGATTTCCCTGAAGCAGCCAAAGCATTCCAAACATATTTTTATGTCCAAAGACATCTCATTACATTTTTCTTATATTTGAAAACAGAAGAGCCACTTCAGTCTTTAACTACCCTGCTTAAAAACAGGCTGGTTCTATTTTATGCTAAAATCATGTTACAATTCTAGGATCCTCTTTTCAGTCTCATTTACACTGTGAGGGAAGTAAAACCCTTGAGTAATTAATTAAGGATAGTTTTTGTGAACATGATGATCCACAGGTTATTTTTTAAAATATTGGTGGTCTACATATTGTCAGCAAATTATTTTGTTAGCAATTGATACATGACATTCACAATGCCGTGCCATGTTAGTGGAATATGGCTGATTACCTGCTTTGTGTTTCCCTCCTCTTAAACGAAAAGCAGGGAAGAAAAGAACAGGAAGAAGCATTGGAACTTTAGGCCTCTGGAGTAGAAGTAAAGGAGCAAATACATATCATATAAGAAATTGGTAGTTCTTTCCCCATCTGAACTCTCTGGGCTGATATGGCTATAGATATTTATTAATTAATTAGCTAGATTGGATGTGGTACCTAAATTTAACCTTCTCTTGTAGCCAGGAAAAATACCTGCACGCTGTACCACCCCACCCCTTCTAAGAAACACAGGCAGTTATTTATATTGGTCCTTCTGTATTTAGATATGTTCAGAAATGCAAGGAGAATTAACCTTCAATGAGTGATTTTTTTTCCCACTCACTGAAAACAGAAAGCAGACAAAGCAATTTTCCTTCATTAATATGAAGGTTCCTTCCAACCTCATTTATTCAATGATTGAATCTCTGAATCTGAATTGCAATGTTCTAAAAAAGGAGAAAAAAAGAAAAAAATAAAAAGGAAAACTGCTGAACTCAAAGATAGGGCTAAATCCAGTAATGTACCTGATAGGAAAAGCTAAACCAGCTGGTATGAGAGCACATATAACTCATTAATCATATCAACCTTTCTCCACCGTCACTCTCAAAATAAAAATATCTGCTCTGAAAAATTCAGTAGTTTAGCTGTTCAGTCAAGACTGTTTACACTCCTGATGAAGACCCAAATGCTTCAGGTTTCAGGACAAAACTATGCTGGATACCTGAGGATGTGCCATTAGACTGTTCGTCAAACTGGGCACTGATTTTCTTCTCAATGGTTTTTAAAATGAAGAAAACAGCATCACAGTTGAATTTATCCAGTAGCAAACAGATTTTATCTTTACATGTGCTCAGAAGACACCTAATTTTTTGAAAAGACAGAATTTGAAAAGAATGAGCTTGAAAGAATAATGCCACTTCACCTGATTTTGAGTAACAACTCATTTACAAAACCGGTTTCTCACCAGCCCTCAGTTGCCTCTTCTAAGTTAACAATTTAATAAAAGGCAAGAAAACTCTACAAGGATCTGGATTCTTGGCAATCCAGTGAGTTAGAAAATATATGAATGTAAGTCAAGGGCATACAGCAGTCTTACTGAGAAGGCAGATTTCAGAGGACCTCCTAGTACTAAGTAATACTGATGAAATTCCATTCAAATCAGTATAGATAAAATTCCATTTAATGTTGATAAACACAAAGGAACCTGAATGAGGAATAAACAGACCTAACTGTCTGAACACAACTGTAGTCTTCAAATTACTTCGCATTACGAAGGAAGAGATTTTGGAGCCCCTGAAGACCATTTTCCCAAAATATCATTTTTGTATCTGTGATGACAAAAAATAAATGGGACTAATAGAAGCTCCCAGGACAGAAAGAGATGACAAAGTAAATATTAAATGTTACTGAGCTATTAATCACATACGTGTGTTTTGACTCCTATATGGAGTTCTGGTCACCTGTTTCAAAAGGAATACAACATAACTATGAAAGGTACAGAAAAAAGGTAAAAAATTTGATCAAACGTATGGCATGATGCATGATGAGAGATTAAATTAGCTAGAATTTTTCAGGTGGTAAAAGAAAGAACCACAGGTCTATTTTAGAGGTATTATAACATAATGAGTGGATGAAGAAGAAATATTATTCAGATCATCATAATGTTAAAACAAAGGGATATCAAATTAAATTATCAAATTGCCCATGGCATGGGGGTTGGAAAAAGATGGTCTTTAACATCCCTTTCAGCCCAAACCATTCTGTGGTTCTATAACTACAGGCTTAAAGCTGACCATAGTTAAACTACAGAACCATGCATTGTAGGAGGCTGTGGAGACCAGAATTCTAAATAGGATCAGAATGTTATTAGATCTAGAGAGGAAAAGCTAAGAGCTAGGCTACTAAATGGAAAAAACTACCTGTGATAGATCAGAGGGCATGAGGTGAAACCCTGGGCTGAGCAGCACTTCTTTTTGCAGTAATTGTTCCGTGATTGACTTGAGCAGCTCTGATCCTATCTTGTCAGAGCACCTGGGACTACAGAAGAGAAAAATATGGGAGAATTCCTAAGACCAAGAGAGTGGAAGCAGGATGGCACAAGAAGTTCTGAAGAAACATGAAAACAAATGCGGCCGTCAATGAACTAAAAAGGAAGAGCTCTGATTTCAGTGCAGCCTTGCACAGGAGCCCTGAAATAGGCAATATTTAGAAAAGCAGAACTGGGTTAGAATTCTGTTCCAAGTCTGACAGGCTACCTGCTGTGAGCAGGAGCTGGCTGTCTCTGCCATTTCCACAAGCTTTTGAAAGAGAAAAGGGTAAGAAGACAGATAAAGTCAAAAGCAGAGACTATGTGTGGTGCCTGCTTCTGCTGTGCTGCTATCTTGGCCTCATTCAAACCCACTTATGTATCCAAGTATATGAATGCTCTTAGAGAAATTGAAAAACCCAATCTGCAGGGAAGTTTGCATGTCAGAATATTACCAAGAACAGGGTTATAATGCATGTAGTTTCACAAAGAAACAGTTGCCTTATTACCTTTGCAGAATAGAAACAGCAATTATCCTATATCCTTTCTTGTTTCAGATTCCTGGTGATTAGAAGTCTGTTTTTTCTAAGCTGGTGAACTCTTTAGGTGTGTACATGTCCTGAACACCCAATGCTCTCATTAAGGGAATGGTTGATTAAATAAACACTGGGGCTTGTATTCAGCACTTGCCATATTAATATATTTATGAGATAATACAGTCCCTATTGACCTTTGGGGACAGGAACAAGGCAAGGACATTTGGATACAAGACCAATAGATTTATATGAGTTTTTCTTGCTCCCCTTGCACTGCGCTCCAAGTAGTGGCAATGGAAGCAGCCATTCATAATACTCCATTTCACAGCTCTTCATAACCTTAGAGGAAAACAGTCAGATTGCATTTCCAGGAGTTTATCCACATGCTCAGTATATTAACCTCAATTTTTGTGATTTCTGCCCATATATTAGAAAATACCACTGAGTTGATGCTACAAGCACAATTCTAGCCCTCTCAAACTCTTTTTTGCTGACAAAATAGGAAGAGGAGGATGGAAACTCTGCCTGGATTTGTAAGGGTGTCAGTGCAACAGACTTGACTGAATGGAATCATTTGATTGCCAGAGCTGTATGCAAACATTTGATACTTCAGTCCGCTCTGTTTCTAATTCTGCTAGTCAAAATGTAGAGCTACCCATTTGTCTGCACAGTGGGGCATGGAGAGGCTGTTCTGGGAGTGCATGCCTAAGGCAGCAATGCTGGCAGTGCTGGCAGTGGGGCAGCTACAAGCCACCTGGTCTGGCAGCCAGGCCCCACCAAGTGTCATTGGCATGAAATAGGAATCCATGCAGCCAGAAAACAGCACTGCTGAAGGAGTTTTGGCCAATTTATGGATGTATCAGGACTCTGTAAAAATTGAGGAAAGAGAAAGAAATTAAAAAATAACAAATGCACAAACAAAAGTGGTACAAAAATAAAGCAAAAAGCTTCATTTGGGCTCAGCTACCTTGTGGGATCCACCTTGCATGTTCCCTCTAAGTAGGAAGCAGAGAAAAGACAGAGAGATATATTCACAGAGGTCTAGGTGCTAGGAGGTAAGTTGAGGAAAGAAAACCAGAGAGCAGTAGAGGTATCTGGGAAAAAGAAACAAAAAACAGCCTTTTTTTTTCTTTTTTTCTCTCTGTCTTACAAATAGTTACATTCTGTGATTTTTAAAAAGTGACATTGAAATATTCTTGATGCCTTAATGTTGAAGAGAAAATACAAAAAAAACACATGATAAAACTCTTGGGGCGTATGAGATCTGAGCTCAAACATTTGTCCCTCCGAATCAAAAGAAAAGCTGAAACTTTGCTTCCCCACAGTCCAGGTAGTTCCTATCTTTGGAGCCAATCTCTAAACCACATGCAGGAAAGATATCACCACTGACTATGGAGGCCTTTATACAACCATTCCCAACTACACCAGCCACTCTGCACATGATGCAAAGCCACTCAGCAGTATGCCCCACATATAGGACATTTGATCCTGATGCCAAGAAATGGTCAGTCCTATAGAATCGTTTGATTTTCCTCACTGGAAAACTCAAGGCTTTTGTACACATGGTAAATGCCAGCTTGTTAAAAAGGAAAGATAAGAGTGTTTTCCAAAACCACACATGCCCCCATCTTGCAAAAATGCCCTCTAACACCCACTTGCTCTAAATATGCCACTAGCATGGTGTGTACTAAAAAACATCTATAAGCACACTCTGGATTACTAATTGTGTATCTACACAGAGATTAGTTGTCAGAAGAGACAGAGAAGAATTAAAAATTGCCCAGGCATCAAAAAGGACCTGAAACAAACACAACAGATAGTAAATTAAACATTACATACACATTACTCAATCAATAGAAATTAATTCCAGCTAAAGGAGTAAACATAACCCTTTTTTATCCTATTGTAAATGAAGTGATTTCACTTACAGGAAAGGGTAACTGAAGCATGTATGACAAAGCAAAATTTACTATGTTATCCATTGAAGCAATATTCATGAATGAAAATAAATCATCTTTGGTATTCTTTGTGGGTCTTCCTGAAGTATTGCTCAGCTCATATAAAAATTTTGCTGAAGTACTGAGCAATGTGCACCTGAAAGGAACTATGTACCATGCAATATCCATCATCTTCAATAAGTTTAAATGTAAAAGGAGAGTAGTGATATATGCAGACCCCAGCCGAAGGAAGGGAGACAAGGTTATTAAGCCGAGGATGGTCAGATGTTGCACGGATATAACAGGAGCATGCAAACAGGATGGACCTTGATTACAACTTTCAGTGTGAGGATGGAAGGCAACATCCAAACTATTTCAATATGTAGCTTGTTTTGATCAAAAAATGAAACAAAAGTTGGAAACTGTACAGCTATTTATTGGATTATGGGGTATGGTTTGTTGTTAATACCCTGTCACCTTGCCAGGATGAACTTCTTTCTGACAATAAACACATCTCAGGCTTTGTTTCCTAACTGAGGTTGTGGTCTTTATCTGCAGACTGAAGTCCACCCCAGCATCTCAATACAACTGGCTTATCTACACAAGGAGCACGAAAACCACAAGGGTGCTATGGAATTTTACAACATTGATTATGTGAAGTACTGCTGTCCTTTAGACTGTACCTTGCATTCCTGTAGCTTTCCTACCCCTTCCTTCAAGAGGAAGGAGTTGGAAAGATGGCCTTGGTGATTGCCCTTGTCAGGGCCAAAGAGCTGTGTACTAACTCTTAAGAAAGCACAATGTGTATAGTGAACAGAAAGGCAGAAGGGGAACAATAAAAAGTTTTAATTCAGTTTCATTTCCCATGTCATCATTAAGCTATGAGAGATTTTACTCATAAACCTTGCCTTCAAGTAGACAACTTACTTGAAAAAAAGGATGTCATTCACAAGAGATGAATGAACAGATCCTATCATTAGTAGACCAGAACAAGTGGGAAGGTCTAAACTCACATAAATTACCATGATACTGTTGCTGTCATACAAGACAAAGAGCTGTAGGTCCAATGGAGCTGGCTGGAAGGTGCAAGTAAAGGCTAAGGGAGAAGCCTTTACTGTGGGAGAAGGGATGTTGGAGAGGTACTTGAATGCAAGTACACCTGAATACAGATTTGCCCATTACCTATCCTAAAAAAAGCACAACATGACAAATATTTGTGACTTGAAAGCTCAATAGCATTTAGGGGAAAGTTGTCTCCTCACATTAGCAAAAAAACTGAGCTGTTGGAGGGACAGCAAAACTAACATGCAATAGTGTGCATTGTGGTGAAACACACAAAGACAGACTGGAAGGCAATGATCTTCCACTGTTATTCCTCATAAGAGACGTATGGACGCACATGTAATATCTTGGACACCAACTCTTCTACCTGAGGATTCAAGAAACACCCAACTAATTTCTCCTTTATTCTTAATTTTCTTACCTGCCTTTTTCCTCTATCTTTGATTGTCTTTGCCATCTGTGGTTCTGTGACTCTGTCTTAACAGTTCCCCTTGGTCTGCTGTAGACTGGTTCCAACCCTACATAAATTTTTATACAATCCTCTGTTTACTTGCTCCAAAGTATATTTTTTAATGTATTGTGATGGCTTTTGGATCCATTACAGATTTCATACAATGTGTTTGTTATTTGCATATTTTGGTGCTTTTGAACACCAGTAGAATATTAAAGAAGAAGATGCATAAATTTTGATACCAAGTGAGAGGCTTGGAGATGGAATTTTTGTATATATGAAAGTAGATACTGCACGTATCTGCAAGAATTTCTTGAGCAAAAACTGTAATATGACTTTAGGCACAGAATATTCTGTATCTCTGTTAAAAGCAACATTGCAGTTAAAAACAAGTACTTGCTTTATATCAGATTGACACTTTTAAAATTATTTATTTAAAATAAAGGAATCAATCACCACTACCAAAAAAGGGGAGTCATTAAATAATTAAGATTCCTGCCCTCATCCCTGTTAACCTCAGAGATCTGATCGACACTATACATAAATTCATTTCCTATTCATTTGTAAGTACTGCTTGGATTATATGAAATACTTTCATTCCATCTAGGGAAAGAAGCGCTTGTGATTTAATGTATTTGCACTTTACATGAACTGTTCTACAGCTCTTCCTGCACTGATGGCTGCTCTAAGCAGAGGTATGTGACACCTTGACACCCACTTTTTGCTTCCAGATCATTAGAGGCCAGAACAGGGCCATTTCTAGGTATATGTGCCCCAGTTTGATGAGTGAAAGTAATTTACAGGCTTTTGAATGTTGTAAGTGTTAGCCACAGTCAGTACTTATTTTTCTTTGTAAGAGCAAGTAAAATACACAGCATATAGCTGGTTAGTTTCTCTTAAAAATTGCTTCTGTGATGGTATTTATACTTTATCCTCACCGCATGAAGGTAAGCAATTTAAACAGTATCCACTGAAGAAACACACAAGATATGGTACCAGGAAAAATAAACCTGGCTAAGGATACTCTATTTCTCTTGTCTTGTGTCTGTGTCTATATTATGTGAATCTCAGTTCAATTACAGAGATTTAGCTATGGGAAAATGAGATGCATTATTGAGCCAGGGCTGGTTTGTTTCTTTAGTAAAGGAAACAAGCAATTCTCAACTTAAGTCGCCCTGGTTACAGGATTCATTGCTGGTCTGAGAATCTGACACTGAGCAACACAGAAAAACTTTTTGAAATATCATTTCAGTCTTGTTCATATCTGGTAAAACTGCAGAGTTAAAAACTTTTCACTAAACCCAGTTTTGTCCCATTTCCCTTACTCCCTTATCACAACCAAATGTACTGCTCCTCCCACACAAATATGTAAAGTAACTTGAAAGCTGTCCCATTAGGCCATGTTCAATATTAGCCGTTTAATATCCACTGAAGTCTTGATATCTAGCATTTCCTACTATCTGGCTCTTTGTGGCTTTCTGCTGTAAGCAGCAACTCAATCAGGATGCCTGACTCACACTTTGTAGCCTGTCATGCTCCAAAGCATTCTTAGTTAGACCAGGGACAGAGGGGAAAGGGAGACTTTCTGCTCTTCCAGCCCTGCTTCTCAAACTTATCTCTGTTGTAGAATTCTCTCAGTTTCAGGTCCTCTGTCTTGAGCAGTCAGACTAGCATATCCCCAGCCAGCCTCAGGGTGCAGGCTCCTTAGAAGGTAAGAAAAGGATTTCCCTGATTTCTTTGTCTTCAACATAATATTTATTTTTCATTAGTGTTCAAATTTATGCTGAGTTTCTTAGCAAATCTCAAAGTCTGGGTCCACGCACCAGAGTTCAGACTGCCCTGCCACAGGCTTTTCAGCCAGCATGAGTCCTTGCTGGCTGGCTCTATATAACAAGTACCTCTATATTCAGAAAGTTAAACATGATTTTTCCTGGGCAGAATCCTCATTCTGGCCTAGTTTATGCACCTCTCCTCTAATGACACCCTTTCTGACATTCTGACAAAATTCTGGCACAAACTATTTCCCTTTCATTCATACAGGACTGCAAGAAAAAATCCTCAGTGAACTGAAGCTGAATTACAGCTTCTCAGTCATTGACTTGTACACAGGACAGGCATGTTTTGAAATCCACCTTCCACTTAGCAGTGATGATGTAGTTACAGAAAGAGAGAGAGTGGCTTCACTGCTGTATGCTCTCAAGCACTGTACTAGCAAATGGCTTTATTGAGGAAACCACTTTGTGCTAGTTTTGGCTGTGTAGAGTTAGTTTTCTTCACAGGGGCTGGTATAGGACTGTGTTTTGGATTTGTTCTGAACATAGAGTTGATAATCTAAAGATGTTTTTGCTATTGCTGAGCAGTGTTTACACAGAGCCAAGACTTTTTCTGCTTTTTCTGCTGCCACGCTGGTAAGGAAGTTGGGAGTGTGTTGGAGGTTGGGAGGAGACACAGCCAGGACAGGAGACCCAAACTGACCAAAGGGGTATTCCAGACCATATGACATCATGCTCAGTATATAAAGTGAGGGGAAGAAGGGAAGAAGGGTGAATGGGGGGGACATTTGGGGCAATAGCATTTGTCTTCTTGCATAACTGTTATGCGTGATGGGGCTCTGCTCTCCTGGAGACGGCTGAAGAGCTGCCTGCCCATGGGAGGGAGTGAGTTCCTTGTTTTACTTGCAAGAATAGCTTTTGCTTTGCCTCATAAACTGTCTTTCTCTCAACCCATGAGTTTTCTGGCTTTTACCTTTTCTGTTCTGTTCCTGAATCCCACTGGTAGGGGAGTTAATAAGTGGCTGAGTGGGGCTTGCTTGCTGGCTGGGGTTAAATCACAACACACTCTCAAGATAGAACTGAGCTGCAACACAGAAATCCTCAGTTTTGGCACACATTGATTAAACAGGTTTGTATTTCAATTCTTGTGTGTGTGTAAAATTTCACCTGCCAATTTCATCATTGCCTCCACCTGGATCCTTTCGGTGATACACAGACCAGCTTTTAAAACTTAGATGTTTTCTTAGTTTTGTCCCATATCTGTATTGAGGGTGTCATAAAGCTCCTACTAGCTTCGTATCAAATAAGTTTATTCCTAAACAGTAAAATTAGCTGAAGTCACCTTTTATTCCTATTTTGTTCTTTTATCAAAAATATGAAATTTATCTTTATCAAAACTACTTCACAGTAAAAGCAAAACAGTAATTTACAGTGCATGATTAAATCTCCCTCCTGGTTCAGCTGTCTTTTTTTGCACACTGTGAGCCTTGGATCCTATCTAGTTGCTCCTTGCTTACCTGTGCTTGTTGCTAAAGCTGCTGTTCCTCACTATAGGTAACCAGAGCAAGACTGCCTTATTGTGCTCCACATCTTCACTAAATCTTGTGAAGCTCTTACAAATTGCTTCTTAAGAGTCTTTTGCAACAAAACCCTCACAGGATGTAGTGTTTGTTGCTGCCAGAAATTGAAAATCATACTGATTATTATATCTGCTTTTTAAATGTCAGCATGTTGGAAGGAGTTTGTCATCTCTAACAGAACTCTATTACATTATGCATAGCTTTGATGCTGAAAGTTGTTTTCTTAGAAAAGACTCTATCATTATGAATTTAATCTAGTTTGTATCAAATCATATTCCCTATAGATGATCAAAACATTAAAGACAACTAAGCCACCTCAAATATTTGCCAAGAGTGGTTACATCTGTGATGACTCACTAAGGTATAGTAGAAAAAAAATACTATCTTTCTGGGAGAAACTACTTTGGCTTAGATAGGCCATAATTCTTTATTCTTCAGTTTAAAAGTGTGTTTACTTTTCCCTATAAAAAAACAAGCTAGCTTAGTTCAGAGGAAGAACATATTAGAGACTACTTTCCCACTCCATAGGAAAATGCTCTCTACCCCACAGAGGTAGGCCAATTCCTTCCACTTACAAAAATGTCATCTACTTATTATTTCCCCTTAAAATTCAGCTCCAAAAGAAAAGAAAAGATTTGTAAATACCATGTTTGAGTCAAAATCACTGAAGTATAAAATTATATCAGACTTGTAATAGCAGAAGACTTTTGTAAGATCAAAAGCTATGCAAATGCGTCTTGATGGCTCAGGTATATCATATCAGGAGGACCATGAGAATATATTCTTCAAATTATAATAAAAAAAGTTTAAGTGTACTGTTTTATGTTCTTATTATAATAATGCATATTCATTAAAAGATTCTTCTTTTTTACTACTGTCTACAGCAGTAGTACAAGAAATCAGAATTATTTTGCCTATCAACCTTTATTAGAGATAGTTATGAAGACACTGGAGTGATTTGAGCTTTTCAGTATTCATCCTATAATTTTTGCTAGCCCAGAAGCTGAAACTGCAAGTGTTAAGAAATCAATTGAGCTGTGGAGGAGCTTTGGAAAAGTCACTTACAATACATTCACCTACTGCCTTTCACAACTTGCGTGCAGACTTGAAACCACCTTCCCATGCCAAAGACAGCAAGCACAAATCCAGAAGAATGGGTATGCCTACATGTGGTTTGGAAGCAGACAAAAACTTATTCTGCTCACGCTCTGAGGTGGTAGGATAGGAGGCAGCTATGATCTGAAAATTCCATAGACAGATTTACATAGCAGTAAAATGTCTCTTTGTCTGAGCTAACATGTTCCACTGAGGCACATACACAACACACAGAAGTGAAACGTTTCACTGCACTCTTCATCTAGCTGAAATATTAGTCTCAGGCACTGCAACCTTACGAAATGTCATCCCCAGGAAATGCCTTGGAAAAAGAGAATAATATAATCAGAATCTCTTCTGCCACCTTTCTCCCCTTCACAGAAAGGTTTCCAGCTACTCCATTAATAATATAGACTCTTCAGCAAGGCACCAGATAACTCCAACCGTCACTGGACCAGTTTATAGAATATCAAAACTTTCCTTCTGTTTGCTTTTGCATCTTAGTGCAGGAAAGTATTTCAAAACAGGGAATAGACATTTGAACTCTGATTCTATGTAATAGTCAAGTATAGGGAACAGAGAGAAAGAAAGCCTAGGAGGAAAAGCTTTGCAACATTTCTAGAAAATAACAATTCCGGTTAGGATATTTGCAAGGATAATGCTGCCATTTTCCAAACATTAATATCAGAAAGCATATTAAAGTGTTCTCTCTGTTTACAGTATGCCAGATTTCAGTGTTTTTTTCACAGATTTTACCAAAATGCTGATGACTTACTTCAGAGAAGAGATGAACTCACTAGTCTTGTACATAGGCTGACTAGAAGACAGGGCACATGAGAGAGGCAATTACAAATCCACAGTCGGAATTTTAAACAGAAAGCTGCTTCTTACTATATTTTGTCTTTAAAAGCAAGCCTTCTCTGTCTCAAAGAACCTGGCATTCCTTGCGCCAACTGCAGCATTAAAGCAGCCTCACAAAAAGCAGCAACTTTAGAGATTGGCTTTTTCATCCTCCTCTGTCAGATTCTGTTTGCCTCTGACTCTTCTCATCTTCTTCCTGCAGGGAGAAATGCGGTGCACATGAAGGTAGCTGGAGCATAGGCTGTAAGATCTTTTCTCCATCCAAGCTAACTGAATCAGTGGTTATTTCAAAGGATTCATTTTCACCTGTGGGAGCTGTTTCCTTTGAACTTCTCACTTGTTCTGGACAAGTTAAAACAAAAACAACAACAACACAAAAAAGCAAACTCTGCTTTAGGTGTGAAGATTTTAAATTTTTATTTGTGCTTTTTATTAATGCTGGCATTCTGGCAGGAAAAGTAGAAAAATTCACTAAATATGTTATCCTGAAAGAAAAAAAGTCTGTCTCATTCCAAATTCTAGTGATAGTGTATGATTTAAAAATGTCATCAGAAATGTTTAGAAATGCAGTTCAAACACCTTTTGGGGGCAGGAAGAGTAAAAAGCTCTCAGAGATTTCTTACTCCTTGGAGTGATTTTATTCACACACAATCAATTTGCCCTCTTTCCTGCCTCACGCCTTAGCCAAAGACAGCAGATAGAACTGGTGAAAATTTTTTGTTTCTCACCATCATCAGAAGCAGGATTGATATCGGTTGCTGCCGGCTATTCTGAGCAAGTAGGGAGGAGAAAATACCCCAAGCAGCACAGCCTGCCTCTCCACTCAGTATGCCATAGGTTCACTGACCTCAAACATACTTAGCAAACTTGCCCTATTTATTGAGACAAGGGCCGTGCTGTCCTATAGCTTGTTACAGTGGCGGCACAGCAGCTTGTGGAGACACAAGAGTCCAGCAAATGCCATATAAGTGTATTTGGCAGTGTTACAAAATCCTGAATGAAACCCTCCAATGTGTCGAATTAACAAGCTTCCTAAAAGCACGGAAGACAAATTATTCTATTGTATCACACTGAATTCAGTTCTGTAACACATTAGTAAAGAGGGACCATCTCCAAATCTGTGACACAGACAGGTTTTCAACTTCTGTCCAAACTGTGAGTGAAGAATTTGAGGAAGATATGGAAATTCTTTCAACTCTTCAGCCAAGATGACAGTGTTACATCATAGAAAATAGTTGAAACCAGACAGGCAGCACAATAACTTCTACTCAGCCAATATGGTTTCTGGTTTGAAACCTGGGGAAGTTCAGGTCCAGCAACCCTGACTAAAACATTCCCTGATGATGATAGTGGTCAAGAAAATCTTGACATAAACTTCAACACTGGTTTGCCTTATAGCACAAAGTTAAATAACATTCTAGAGCTAACAAGTGCAGAAAACTGATGTGTTCACCACAAGGGCTTGCCCTCACAGAGGTGAGTTGATTTTTTTCAAGTTTTTAGGTGTCTGAAGCACATTATTACATTGATTTCAAAGATTCTGTGTGACCTATTTACCCTTCGGTTTCTGGAACCTTCCTTCTTAATGGCAACGTGTACTTTGAACTTTCAGGTTCAGCACACCCTAAGAGCAAAGTAACAGAAATCTCAGCTACTTCTACCTTTTCTTTTGCTTGTCATTCTCTTCCGTTTCCAACATGACAAATGTTCAGATACTGAGGAATATAATTCTCCCTATGACTTAACATTTTTTTGCAAAATATGGGTATACATGAAACTTCTTCCAGGTTCTGTACTGCACATTATCTGCACAGTTGAGCAGGGAAGTCAATCAAGATGCTTATTAGGATAGGGAAAGTTCTGCATTAAAAGAAAGACTGGCATTTCAATCCTGCCCTCTGCTTTCACTGTTTAACTTCATGTAACTTATCTAACAATTATTTCTTGAGTGGGAAATGAAACAACCTCTTTTTACATACATGAGGTGAGGGATGGGTATGTTTCCTTTTCTTTTCATAAAGATGTCTGCTGAGCCAAGAACCCATGTACATTCATAATGAAATGCTATTTTACTTTTAAATAAGATATTAACTATATATATGATTCATGCTCTGCAAATTGAATATTCCAGGGGGAGGGATTTCTGTTAAAAGGCACAGTAAAGTGAATATCCAGATAGAAGATCTGTCTATCAGATGGGACAAGAAATAGACAGCCTGAGGAGCTTTTCAGTTAGAGATGAAAAGCACAACTATGTGTGTGAAATAGAAAGAACAGATCCATTCATCTTTGTCTCTTTATACCTGGACTGAATGCTAAAAGCCATCTGTCAAAACCACATGTGAGGCAATAAAGTGCATTTTATTTATCTGTGAATAAATTAAGAGCCTCAGATAGGATTTCAGAATAAGCATAGTAACCAAAGTTGATTCTTTCACAATCCACTTTGGCAGTTGTCCTCTCTGAGGAACTCCAAGAGAGGTTTCAATGTATTTTCTGAGGTGAAAGGAGAAAATATAAAAGACATTTGAAAATCAAGTCTTCTCTTTTGGTATTGTCTAATTCTCACTGTCCTCTTTTCAGAGCAGACAGATGTTATGGTTCTTGAGCAAGAACAGGTTAACTGGATGTGGTGGGTCGGCCCTGGCTGGATGCCAGGCACTCACCAAAACCTCTCTATCACTCTCCTCTTCAACCAGACAGGGGAGAGAAAAATATAATGATGGGGTCATGAGTTGAGATAAGGACCAGGACAGATCATTCACCAAATAATGTTGCAGGCAAAACAGAGTCAGCTTGGGGATATCCAGTGAATTTATTACTAACCAAACCAGAGCAGGATAATGAGAAGTAAAATAAATCTTTAAAAACACTTTCCCCTGACCCCTTCCTTCTTGCCAGCTCTACATCCTCTCCTTCAGTGGCACAGGGAGATGGGGAATGGGGTTTATGTCAGTTCATCTCACATTGTTCCTTCCACTGCTCAGAGAAAGGAATCCTTCCCCTGCTCTAGTGTGGGGTCCCTCCCATGGGAGATACTTCTCCACAAACTTTTCCAATGTCTGTCCATCCCATGGGTTACAACCTTCATGAATTGGTTCAACACGGGTCACTTTTCCACTGAGTGCAGTCCTTCAGACACAGCCTACTCCAGCGTGGGTTCCCCCACAGGGTCACAAGCACTATCAGGAACTCTGCTCCAGCATGGGCTCCTCTCTCCATGGGTCAGCAGATCCCTGCCAGGAGCCTGCTCTAAATGGATTTCCCAAAGGTTCACAGTCCTCTTTCAGGCATCCACCTTCCCCTGCATGGGTGCTCTTCGGGGCTTCAGGTGAATCTCTGCATTCCATGGACCTCCATGAGCTGCAGGGGCACAGCTGCTTCACCATGGTCTGCACCGTGGGCTGCAGGGGAACCTCAGCTCTGGTACCTGAATCGACTCCTCCCATCTTTCTCCACTGACCTTGGTGTCTGCAGAGCTTTTCCTCTCCGATGTTCTCACTTCACTGCCTTCAATTACATCGGCACAATAACTTTCTTTTCCTTCTTAAATATGTTACCACAGAGGCATTACTCCAATTCATGACTGGCTCAGACTTGATCAGCAGTGGGTCTGTCCTGGAGTTGTCTGGCATTGGCTCTGCTGGATATGGGGCAAGCTACTCACAAAAGCCACCCCTGTAGCACCCCGGCTACCAAAACCTGGACATCCAAACCCAGCACACTGGAGCTACTAGAGCTACTTAGGACTGTCTCACTAAGGGATAAGTTATTCTAGAAAGTAAAGAAGCTGCCAGATTTGACACATCTGAACATCATTATGACCAACATTACTGATGGGAAGAGTGTTTCTACATAAAAAGCCAAGGGATCTATTACTGGAAAGATCAAAACATGCTCACAAATGTGGAAAACCTTCAGTAGACCAGTAAGGCCTCCAAAGACAATAAATTAAATAGCACTACTGGTGGCTAGAAACAAAGAGACTATAAATGAGTTGTTACCTATGCTGTAAATGATAACAAATTATTCAACTGTCCTACTCTTGGAGAAAGTCAGATAAATATTTTCTATATTTCTCTACGTATTCTCTGTCTATATGCTAGGAATTTCTTCAATCAGTGATCCAAAATGGCAGTGAACTCTAAAACAATCCTGTAATCTATAAATAAGCAATTCCTCTGTATCAAAACAAAACATTACAAAGGTGAAGAATGGACCAGGACTAATAAATGAACCATAAACTTTGTAATAAAAGAGAGTTTTGGGTGGGAAAAGAGGTGGGAAATTTTTTGGAGAAAGAACTGGAGAGGAAAAGGTGCCTAATAAAAAGTTTGGTATTCATCTTTCTGGAAGCATGCCTCTCTAATTACAATACAGATCTCAAATGAGCCAAGTTGAGTTCCCACCTCTTTCACAAACTTCTGGCACAGCCTTAGCTAATTAAAAAAATCCCTCCATGCCACAGAATAAGCAGGCATAACAGTAGTCTTCCCCACTGCATAGACATTTATAGTTAGACTGCTAAAATGAGTTGTTTCTTGTAAGGTACAATTTGTTCCCTTTTACTCTTTTGTGCAGGACACAGCACAGTTGGTGCAAAGGCTTTGAGTTCTACCAGTAAAAAAGCAAGGTGGGGAAGGAATTTATTGCATCATGCTATTATTCAAGTCTCGTGCTGGAATGGATGTGGGAGCTTTTCTTCTAAGGGCAGATTTTGCAGAATGACACAAAATTCTCAGAAAGATTGGCTTTGCCACCTCAGCATTGTAAATGAAAAGCAGAGGATTTGCACATGAAGCGGTAGGAGCAGCACACTGCTAGACCCTCCATGGAGAAGTGACATGGACTGAGAGTATCCTGGCACCCTTGATCCATTATCCACTGTTTGATTCTGAGTATTTTTAGCAATCCTCTTGTGGGAAGGCAGAAAATAAATTGTTGTTTGGAAGCTTATGGTAGGAATTTCAGTATAAAACATTAACACAAACTGCAGAGCGTGGATATTGAGCACAGAGGGAAAGAGGATCCCTGCCTCATGCTCAGTGATGAAATTGCCCCAGTGTGAGATATAAGTAGAATAAGCCTTCTAACACTACCTTAAATGTTTTTTCCAGACTGACTCAATTAGGCTGACCCTGCCTGGGGTCCTCACAGAAACTAAGAGTAGCCTCTGCTTGCATGACCCACACACAAGCTAGTAGGGTAGTTTGAGCTGTCATTATGCTTTTCCTGTTTACAAAATTCCTGTCTTTTGTAGCCTCTGGGTACACGTATAATGGCTTTTCTTCTGTTTCTATTCAGCAGGAAAAAAAAGCACAAAACCGTCTGTATGTACCTATTTCTGTGACTTGACAGTAAGAACTCATGCAATTAACCTTCTGTACTAGAGAAAGTATTTGATGGTGCTCTGCTGTCTACACTCAATCAACACAGATCATTATATTGGTACCTTACAACAGGCACATTTTTCTTTACTCCTGTATGTGTTGTAACCACAGAAAAATACCCAATTTGTTATTTATTGCTTTACTAATCGTATCATTTGCCTTATTACCACAAGACTCAACTCCATAGAATTTGCTGGAATATTTCAGGTCTGACCACCTTCATCTGAGGAGCCTTAAAAATCCTAACCTGACAAAAATAAAGTTTCAATTTCTGAATTTGAAATGTAAATTTAGTTCTATTGAGTCCCCTCTGCATTTAGTGTTTCAAATTAATAAGAATTTTGTCAGGCTGGGGACCAGGTCAGAGAAATTTTGTTCTGGAGTGTACACTGATAGTCTTGCCACACATAAAGTTTCAAAATGCACTGCTTTCTCCATCTATCAGAGGAGATGGGCAGTTTACAAAGCTGAGCACAGAAGATTCCACATGCCTATATCTTGAGTAAGTTCTAGGACTTAGAGCAATTAACTGTATGCAAGAGTTTTTTTGTTTTGTTTTTTTTTTTCTTTCAGTTTACATTTTCTCTGCTACTGAAACTCTTCACATGGCTTCATGGCAGAGGTAAGACTTGTAGTCAGAGATCAGTTTACAACATACCTAGGAAGGGGTGCTAAAGTCACCTTCACCTGTGTCTTCTCAGTCCTGTACTGGTCCAAGAGATGAGAGGCCCCTGGTGATGTGTACAAAACCCCATATAAAGCCAGTCTCTGGCTTTAGAGTTATGAAGTTCCCTCAATAGTATATACAAAAAACTTGGCTGCAATATTCAGGATTTGTTCAGCTTTCAGGCACCATTCTAGCCACAGTGGTTGTCCTGAGGACACTGAAATAGGGGATTGTATGGGGGCAAGGTGTCACCAAGCTTTCATTAGTGATAAGTCATTATGTTCTCAATATAGCAAGTAAGTGCCTTGCTCCAAGGGGATTTTAAAGCAATCAGATTGTTTCAAAGGAGATCTTGGGCCATAATAGATAAGATTAAGCAGCAGATGGATTTGAGAAGAGAGAATAAATTGTACAAGCTGTCTCTTTTTAATCTTTCCAGATATTTCTAAAGTGGCTTTTTCACCATGGGTCAAATACATGAGGAGTTGTATATGGCAGGGTAATAGTGCAATATACTCTTTTCTTCTGTGTGACTTCACTCATGACTCTTGCAATTCGAAGAAATGTGTTGATAAATATTCATAGCAGATCATGTCTTTTCCGTGTTGTACATGTATTCACACCTGCCTGGGTAACGAACAGCACTGATAATCATAAAGCCCAAGCCATTCTCATCTGAGAAAACTAATCCCCTCAGACATCAAATACTATAGGAGATTTAATATTCACACAGGTATCCATAGTGCAGAAGGAATATGTATAAAGACAGAATCACTTTGAATTTTAGAAAAAAACATTTTTAAGGAACTATACTCAAGATTAAACTTGTTTACTCTGAAATTACTTTAGAGTTTGATTGTAGATCTCTGTAAGATAAAACTCTAGAACTGATTCATTTCATTCTGACATAGATCTGGTGATCCAAACATCCATTCTATTCATGCACTGTGCATGAAATCATTCATTTAAAAGTCTCAGATTCCATCAAATCCAATCTTTTTGGGCACTAAATAAGAATTATTTTGTGTAATTAAAATCAATCATTTTTTTTAATCAAATGATGTTACAAGCTTCGTCTTTTGGTGAATTTGCAATTTAGTTAGTGCAGGCAGCTACATCTTGAATCAGTTTTGCTTTCGTCTCTTTAATGTACCCATTAAAGTGTCTCAATTCAGCTGCCTTTTGGCTTTTCTCTCTTATCTGAAGAACTTGTGGATGTAGTAAAGAAATAGACACCTGACATATTCTTCTATAAAATGTTTTTAAAAAGTTATGGGGAAGACTTTTAATTTTTGAGAAATGGTTGGGTTTTTTTATTTCCTTAGAACCCCATTTGTTCAGTCTCAGTTAGCCTCCATAAGACTTAGTCATAAACATGGTCTTCTCAGAATACTCCCTCATTTATCCCCTTCAGTCATGCTAACAGTCAGATTCCAGTTAGACTGATGTACGTATAGGAGAAAATCAATCAAGGGGACTTTAAGAGACTATGGAGCTTAAAACTAGATTTCAAAAGCCAACAGTTTTTCTAAGCAGGTTTGTTGGTTCTTCCAGTCCCAAGAATCTTTACACATACCTGTTACAAAAGAGGAAGAAATAATTTTGCATGTAGAAAATGTAATAGAATATTTATTTGGGTTCATAACAAACTAATATTTAATATTATTTTTGTACTTGTTTTTTAAGGCAGCTGAAAGTTTTGGGGAGATTTTGTTATCTGAGTTGGACAGGTGCCATTGTGTAAAACTAATTAATGCATATTTTATTTCAGATTTTGCTCTCAGTAGGGCAACATATTTTTCATACCACTGAAAGTTCAACGTGCCCAGAATGAGCACAACTGGTATGGCTAACAGGAATTTTCCTATGTCAACCTTCTTCCCACACTCAGCTCTCCATGTCTGCTTGCACAGCTGTTTAATTCTATTCAAAAGGAAACACTTGGATCCAAAATATCTATGGTTGCGACAGCGCAGTGGAATGCTCCCCATTTTTGTTCCCCCTTGGCCACGTGGTCCCCAAGATGCCCCTGGAAAGAGACACACAGAGACCCCAGGAGAGGATGCAGAAAGAGAGTTTATTCACCTGGTCAGGGGTATATAAAGGCTTTAGGGAATTTTAGTTACTACCAATAGAAATCGAGGGATAACAACCAATGGGGAAAGGGTTAACTAAGGACCAATATGGGGGCTTCACATAGTCCTGCCAGGACAAATTCCTGCATACTAGGCTAGGGAGATAAGAGTTTTCTCAAGGGTTGTTGGGTAGAACAGTGACTCAGGGAAAAGACAAGGAATCCATTATACAGTACAGTAAAAGCCTCAGTTTTTAAGGCATTATGGCTGGTTTCTTCAATTTCTTCAGAGGCCCATTTCTTGCATGATTTAACCACTTCTGATATTGCAAGTCCCCTTCTACATATGGTTTTCTAAACTGATATTCCAAGAAAATGATGTTCCTGCAAAGATCCATTTGAATATGAAAAACTGTTTAGTCCAGGATTTTTTCTTGGTTTTTGTATTAATGGAGTTTCTTTCCCATAGCTGTTTCCCCACTCTCTTTTCATAGGCAGAAACAAGTATATTTGTATACGCAACAGAGGATTTTGCATGGACAGGTTTTTTTCCTCATTATTGATATGCCACAGGCTTTAGAAAATACTTCCATGCAAGAATGAAAAGAAGTAGTCCCAGTCCCACATCAGAGAATTTAGACAAATAAAACAAAAAAACAAAAATCATAAATAATCCATAACATAAAATGGGTTTGCTGTTTGGCAAATGTTTGCAGGTAATGATTGTTTCCATAAAAATGTGGATTCGTTTATGAACAGGAAAGAAAAGAGCTACATTCATTCAGATAATTCACAGTAGCAGTTTTACAGAGATAATAGAAAGTGTCATTATCCTTGGAAGAAACTGCAATAGATGTGGTATTTTCTTGACAATATAAACTGTTATTGCATTGTTCCCAAATTTCAGGAGCATTAAAACTTTAACAGATCAAGATGTTAAACAAATCTATCATAAGCATCTTTCGTGCCCAGATGTAGGTCAGAAGCACATAGAAAAACAAAGCACACCGCTCCAATTTTACAAGATTAACAAATATCCATTAATGACAGAAAAAATACTTAATAAATTGCAAAAATATATCAAATCTGAATTGGTAGAACCAGAAGGTGCTTTTTTTTTCTGCAGGTAAACAAACAAACAAACAAACAACCCCCCCTTAGAATACTTCATGAAATAAATTCTTCATTTTTCAACACTGTTACTTTTTCTTGGCTCAGGTAAAAGGAGACAGCTTTTTATTTCCTGGTATTTATTTAAACCAATTAAAATTGCCTAATCACTTGATGTTGTGGCTAATCTCTTATTAATACTTTATTAGTAGTACTTTTTCCTGTTCACACACTCTTCTTCAAAGATACATATGCAAATAAAAACGCACTTTGACGACAAACAACTGACATTTTCCAGGTTAAGTATTGCCACCACAAACAACAAACAGATGAAGCCTGGGATCTTCTCTGTCCAGCAGAATAAACAAATTCTGGCATCAACCTTTCAATAAAGTGTAAGAGAGAAAGTTCAGATTTAGGAAGGACATTGACCTGGTGGAGGGAGCCCAGAAAAGGGCCGTGAAGGTGATTAGAGGGATGGAGAACCCCTCCTATAAGGAAAGGTTGAGAGAATTGGGATTGTTCAGCCTGGAGAAGGGAAGGCCTTAGTGTGACTTAACTATGGTCTTCTAGTATCTGAAGGGAACCTAAAGAAAGATGGGGAGAAACTGTTTTACAAGACCGTGTAGTGATAGGACAAGAGTGAGTGACTTCAAACTGAAAGAGAGTAGATCCAGGTTAGTTACGAGAATGGAAGTCTTTACTGTGAAGGGGTGAGACAGTGGAACAGGTTGCCAGGAGAAGATGTGGATTCCTCATCCTCGGAAGTGTTCAAGGCCAGGCTGGATAGGGTTTTGAGCGGCTTGATCTACTGGAAGGTGTCTCTGCCAATGCCAGGGGAACTGGAACTAGATGATCTTTAAGGTCCATTCCAATCTAAACCATTCTATAATTTTATGATTCGATGAAATCATAATTTTCCCCCCATAAGAGCATATATTGTGGTGTCTGTTGATTTTGTATGTAGAATTCCCCCATTATTCTGAATAAGATATTCCATCACTTATGCATGGTAGTAGTAATTCATGAGATGTATTAGATAAAGAACAAATAAACATAGATAGTTTGTTTCTTTAAATAGGGCTTGAAATTAAGTAAGGAATGAAAACCATCTAATTACTGATCTTCTTACCTGCAGCAGTCTTTCAGGCATGAGATGTCTAGTTTGGATGTAGTTGTTCCCCTGTCTTAGGAAAATTTTACATTTGTAATGTGTTAAATAGAGCTAACATCAAGAGATTTAAATATAGAACTATATCTATGCAATTCTTAATATCTTAATTTTAACACTTTTTTTTTAAAGTTTCTTGGATTTTACCTTTCTTTTATTATATTCTCAAAGCATTATTGCATGTGCTTCTGAGAAACATGAAGCCACTATTGTAAGCCTCAGTACACTGCAGGTATTCCCCACTGAGTCTCACAAAGGAGTAATTTAATTTTTATATAGTGTTTGACCATAGTAGCAGAAAAATAGGTGAAATCCCTTCCTGTGAATGAGCTGAAAATAGATAGTGTCTTCTTGTTACAAAGGTTGCTCAAATTCTTAGCTGAGCCAAAAATCTAGATAGTGTATAAGAGAACTTTAATGACCCAAGTTCTCGATTTTACACACTCCCTAAATTAAAAAAAAAAAAAAAAAAGAAAAAAAAAGTTAGTTTCTTTTCAAGGAGATTTCAGTGAGATAAACAACCCTATTCTAAAAGGAAAATTAATTTGGTATTCAAGTGTCAAATGGAACCATTCTATTTTAGTGAATGCCTGTTGAAAAGATCCAGCTCACCAAAATATTCATGACTATCATGGACTTCTCTTTCATCCTGTTGATGAGTGGCTCAATAATATGCAAACTTCTTGATTATGTTCTATTGCTTCAGAAAATTTTCAGGAAGCAACAGTTTTATAAGCACCCATACATGCTCTTAATTTCTTACAAGAGGGTGAAAGCTCAGAGAAAATGATGTAGTTCACCTTCCCTTATGCTTGCAAAGCCAAAAACTCATCTCTATAGTATGAGCTGAAAAAAATTCCCCCTTGCCCACAGCCACTCTCAATGTAACTGCCTGGATACTCCAAAGAATGAAGAGCACTGAGAAAAAGAAAAACACTGCAGGAACAGCAGGGGAAAATGGAGCATTAATTTAATTCTGGATTTGTTTATTTCAGAGTTTATTGTCAGTGTAAGGTGGAACCAGGAGATTGTCTTAAGAAATCTGCCTGTTGTGATTATATAAGAAGAAGTAACTATATAATATAGATAAAAATATTGTTTTAAATATATTTTTAAAGGGATTGAAATGCTGCTTGTTTTTATAGAAGGACACCCGCAAAGAGGTAATACTTAAATTGTTTTGACCATTGAGAAAAGCCGTTCATAGTGATACTCAGCAAACAGTGATTCATTTCCCTTTGAGTCGTGTCCCCCAGGTGAATGTCTCCAGTGATGCTGTGTGGCTTTGAAGAAGTCTTGTTTTTCTGCCCTTAGAGTTCTACATCAGAATCAAGGAACTTACTTTAATCCGGGAGCAGAGACAGGAAAACATGGTGAAACCCGGGGTCAGGGACGTTTGCTTTCTTGTCATACTTGTAAGAGCAACAACACATGCTACAGAGCACAGAGCATCATGCAGTCCTCAATGGTCCCTCTGGCTACTCTTGGCAACCTAAATGACATCTGTCAGTTGTGGGAGCAGTGACTGCCCTGACACTACATGAAGAGAGAAGTTTTGTCCTGGCAATGAGAACTACTACATCAAAACTCCAGCAAGGTTTCCAGGGACATACTTGATTTCTGTGGCTGCACTCATTCCAGACCTGACCCAGTGTGACTTTTTGGAAGGCAGGAAGGCAGGGAGGGANGTCTGCTAAGATAAATACAAGAGGTTAAATCTCCTGCAAACAGGGAGTGAAGACAAATGTATTAAACTGAACAGGCTGGTTTTTAGCACAGCTGAGACTTGCCCACAGGGTCTCACTCCCCTCTTTGAAGCACTTCCTCCGTGTCTGTGTACATCTTAGTGTCCTGATGTAAAGCATCCTATTGTCCAGAAGAGCAGGATGTTACTGCATGCCTATATATTCCAGCATTAAATATAATATTTGCATATATATATTGTATATTATGCATATTAGGATTATGCATATATATATTGTATATTATACATATTAGGATTAGTCATCCATGTGAGTTTGTACAGGAACAGAAGAAAGCTGTGAGATTTCTGAGAGAGTTAGAAAGTTACATTTAGAAACCAGTAAAATATCTCTTTATACAGAAAAAAATAATTTAAATACAGGACTCCTACTGTCTTCAAACATCTTTGTGTTCAACTAATTTCCATGTATCTTTTAAAAATCCAGTCTTGCATTCCCTAAATAGATTAGCCAATTTCCAAGGTATTTTAAGAAAATGAGAGAACATCACTCTAGTGCACAGCACCTTTCCTTGCTTGGCTCTCCAGATTAAGGTCCACAGATAAGTCCTTATCTGCTTTGTAGCAGCAGTCAGAAAGCTGATTTTCTTCAGGAATATAGTACAGCAAAGTGTCTACCTGAGGAACTTGTCATATTTGCAATTTTCTCCCTAGAATGAACTATCAAGAGCAGTAAAAAAGAGAAAGTTTTTAAAGTATCAGGTATTGACTTCTATCACAATTAACTTTTAGCTATTTTGATTGATTCTGGTGCTGCAGATACATCTCTTCTTGAAATACTATACAAAGGGACATATTTTCCTTGTCTTTCAATTTCATTGCTAACCCATTACTGCAAATTTCACATAATACCTACTTCCTATGCTCACTAAACATTGTTTATTCTTTTGCTTTTTTCATCTCTCACTCCTCACGAGTTCTTTGGCAGGGAGCTCTAGTGGATGCTTTTCATCCGTCTTTCTGGGTATGTTTTTGGCTCACTGTATGATATGGTCTACCTTACCACATCAGGTCTCATGAGGCCCTTCATTCTCACCTCCTTCAAAGACTCCACAAATTAAACAGCAGCTTTCTGTAAACTAACACTTTTAAATTACTTCTATTCGCACTTTCCAGCATATTCTTCTTTGCTGAAATTTTCAAGACAAATCTCAATGGTTTCCCTGCCTGAACAGGTTGCCTGTTTTTTTTTCCTACAACCCTCCCTCACAGCAAGATAGTGCTAGTAAAAAACACCACTCCACAAGAAATTTCTCTCAAAGAACAAGCCAGTGCACTTTCACCTGGGTTTGCTGCAAAATAGGTGCTTAGGAAAAAACACAGGAAATATTTTCTGAGATCACCAAAACTAACTGATTTAATTTTGATGAAATCAGAACATTATGAATATAGGTTCTTTTTGTTTTCAGAAAAGACCAAAGACAAGCAGAAAAAGGTTTAGAATATCCAAATAATCAATTATGCATGAGTGGATTTCATATGGAAAGAGAGAAAAAGGTATAAAAGCAAGGAGCTGGACAAAAAAGAAATACAACTGTAGTTTCCCCTTAGATGTGTAAACTATCTTCGCAAGTAGAACTGATTTGCCCACTTTCCATTGACAGGTTTCAAGTGAAATCCATGTAATGACTGGTTCTCCCAGTGTTGCACTAAAAAGGAAAAGGAGCGATGAAGGTATTTTTTAATCACTGAACTTGGAAAAAACTGCATAATATATAATAAAACTGCATAATATATAATACAGATGTGCTACACACCACATATAAACTGTCAGGGGCACTAGACTGCAAGCAGGCTGCATTCATGTGTGGAAACTGCACAAAGCAATTAAAAAGCCTTGAGCTTGCCTCTTTGAGAACTTCATTGCAACAGTATCTCTGTTCAAATTCCAACATTCTTGCTCTGGACAGTCCTCTTTTTACTAAGGAAATAACGTTGAATGAGCATTTAAGATTTTTAAAACAGGTATACATCAGGGTTAGAGTGCAACAGGCATTGTTTCAGATATTTTGGATGTTGCAGGTGCTGTAACTGAGTGTTCTAAGAGAAACAAAACAGCCACAAAACAATGCCAACAGAAGGGCACAAAGCAGTCCACTGTCACTTTATCGTGCTTTCTCTTGACCTTCAGGCTCTCAGATGCAAAGCACAGACTACCAGCTCTTCTTCCAGCAAGGATTGTCATTACCTTCTGCAGCAGTTTTGTTTGCAGGCTTATATGAAACAAATATGTTATGATGTGCATGGACATAAAAATAATATGTAAAAGGTTAAATTCAGTTAGAGTTTGGGCCAGAAGTCCTGAGTGGCCATTAGTTTAATTGGGATAACTTTATTGTTCTCTACTTTTGCCATTGATGGCAACAGAATTGTTCATAGAATGTAATTTAGGTCTGGTGAAAGGTGTTTCAAAGCATCCAAAACATACTTCATTTTGGATTTCCTGAAATAGTTATTTGGCAAATATAGTACTTGACCATCCTGTTTGTCACTGTAAACTAACTCTTGAGCCACAGTCGAAAACAGAGAACAAGAACGAACATCAGCACTTGCAGAATTCTGAGCACATGCCACATCAGTGGACATAATCAGAATTCAAATTTGAGGCCAGGAGTATACAATGTACTCATGGATTCTACAAGAATTTAGAGAAATAGTACAAAAGAAACTGGCAGTCATGTTTTAGTCAGTGCTTGGCTTTCCAGTGAAGGAAAAGTTAGTTGGCAGGATTGAAAGATCACATCTAGTCAAAGGTTGCCTCCAAGCCAGAGCAGCTATAAAAGGTTGATACTTCAGGAAAGAAAATCAGAGTGACAGCCCTTGCACTGACTATATCATCAAGAAAATGTTCTCATGGGCAGTTAAGCTCATGTTCGCTGAGCAACAAGTAACCAGAGAATAGACCTGACCTGAAAACACCTGTAATAGTGGTGAACAGTGTATGTGACTGAGCATCAAAGAGGTGCTGCCAAATGATCCTGTGCCAACATGAGTAATGCACTATGCCAGAAGGGAGTGACCTAAGTCTTTTTAAAAATCATCTATTAAGTGATGACAAATTAGAAAATGGCTCAATTATAAGGCTTTGAACAAAATAATAGTTGATGATTTGGGGATGTTGTCTTTGGAGTCACAGTTATTAATTACTATTCTCAGCACTGTGGAGATCCTTCATTGTAGTAAAAGTTAATATTCACACACTGCCAACCCACCCAATAAATTATGAAAGAAAAGGAAGTCTTCTGTGAAGTGATTTTATGTGAGGTAGTTAAAAGGAACAGTACAAAATATCACCACTGGTTACACCAGCAGATGCCAGGATTCATCATTCTTAGCTTACAAGGACAAGAAATTAGGTCTCTGAATCTAAACTAGGCACCTTCAGCTTGTGTTACAATCAACAGGGTAAAAAAACAAGCACTGCCCAAGCAAAAGTCATCTAAACTGTCTTACATATCTGCCCCAGGCATTGTCACGAATTAATATTTTAGGTCACTCAAAGAATGAGATCCTTACATCCCACAGCTACACGAAAGAAAATTCTGGACTATTTCACCATGACTAATGTGTCAGTGCATAAGTAATAATCTCAGTTTTCATGATAATCTGCTGTGATTGAATTTTTTAATAAATATTTACTTGACATTTATGGGTTTAAAAGCTCATGATA
The DNA here is from genome assembly GCA_013396655.1 of Campylorhamphus procurvoides. NCBI lineage: Eukaryota > Metazoa > Chordata > Aves > Passeriformes > Dendrocolaptidae > Campylorhamphus > Campylorhamphus procurvoides. Next base: position 643,400 of record WBMV01009424.1, read on the forward strand.
AAGTAAAAATCAAGGAAAGTTTGTCTACAGGATCTGTCAGAGTGCCCCCCCCTCTCTTGCGATACTTACTGTGAAAGTAACATAAAACAAATACTAGTAGTTTTAAAAAACTAAAATATTACCAGCCAACTAACAAAAAGCATAAGAGTAAAGCATAAGAGCATTTTGGAAGAGAGAAGCTGGAAATACGCCTGACTGTGCCGTACAATATTTATTAATATTAAATAAGATTGACAGTTACATAAGAAATAAAATATTTCCTCAAAATTAGCTTGTTAGTCTTCCTCCCTCAGTTTCCATAGTCACACAATACTTTATTAAATACCAGTAAAATTAAGAATGTACCTTATATGATAAATATAAAATGTGCTATAAATTCTATAGGAGAATGTTTTCCTACTGAGCGTGAAAGAGAAATATATATATGCTGGCAAGGGATTTATGAATAGTTCAGACCTTGAGTTAGGCAAGAATATATCATAAACTCCTACCTTCTTATATTCCAGTAGGCACAAATAGTATTTACTTTCTCTGTGATTTAAAAAATGACTGAAGGGTTTGAAAGCTCCTAATGCTTTTTCAGTCTACATTATAGTAAGAATAGTAAGTGTATCATTTCAGTACCGAAGTGTAAACCTACTTTTACACAACATCGCAATTCTATGCTTAAGGAAGCTGAAAGCTTGTAAGTTTATTTGAATCCTCTACACTGACATGCATTAGACATGGAATACTAATTATTAAATCTTTTACATTATAGTGTGGTTTTCAGATATCCAAAAGGTGTTTAATCCCTTTGGTACTTCCTTTATTACTCCTGCTGGCTTAGTCTTGTCACCAGCAGTTGCCACACTTCATTCCTCTTCCATACAAACATGTACACACAAATACCTCTGAGGCCTTAATCACTGATATCTATTGCACAGGCACACATCAACACACATCCTGAGAAATCAGCTTTGCCGAATTTCATTTGCACAGTGGACAGGGCTTGAGGCAACCCGCAGATTGACTACATTTCTTCTACAGAGGACATATATTTACATATCTGGGACCGGAGCTTACTCAGCATGGTTGAACACAGTTGAATACAATTTCCCAGTTTCTCTCGTGGGTCAAAACCAGAAGCCAAGGACATAAAAACCCAATGTGGTAGACCAAAAATGATTTTTTTTTAATCCATGCCTCTGCTAGTCTTAATCATTCCAGAATGTAAACTAAGTCTTTTCAAAATATTATCTTATTGCAAGTCATTCATATGAATTAGACATATATAAAATTAGTGTTCAAAATTTATAACTTAATTTATTACCCAAAGCCACCTTTTGAAAAACAGATATTAACAAGGTGAAGAGAGAGAAAAAGAAGTTGAAGGAGATGTGGTAGAGCAAAAACTGAATACACTGGTCTTTGTAAAAATTAACTACTTTGTTTATTCATACCATAATCTTACATTTAAGTCTATTTAATGCTGTCTTTTGATTGATATTTTCCCTTTATAAAACTTAACCTGTTGAATATGTATCCCATCTCTCTACATTCTTTGCTTATGTTCAGAAACCAAAAACTTCTGATTACCATTTGCACCACTATAAAGACATTCTCACCCGATCAGCAAGAGGTGTTTTCTGTGTTAGTGATATGTTCACAGTTCAGTCTCCTTATTTGCAGAGCTTCTCACTGAAACTCTTGTATTTCTGCAGAAAGTTTTTATTGCTTCATATTGCAATCTGCCCTTTTGTGTTTGTGGATGAAGACATACCAGATGCAGGAAACCACCTCTGTTTCTTTGTACGTGGCACCTGGGAGATGTGGAACAATTAGCCACCTGCAGGATACTGCAAAGCTGCCTGCTTCACTCCTAGCTTGTATTGGCTAGGAGTGCAATTGCAAGAGGCTGGTCCTATTCCCTCTTCCTCTTTCATCTTCTGCTGCATGAATGTGCCAGCTGATGACACACCTATTTTTTACTTCAAATCCAGTGCACACTCACATATACAGCCATTTCTGGTGTTTCCCATCTCCCACACACACCTGGAGAGTGTGAAAGGGAGAATGTGAATTTATACATTTCATATATACATTTTAATTATTGTAAATTCATCCAGGGACAAAAAAAAACCCTTGGGGCTTTTACAGAAATGAACCAAGAATTTCTGGGTTTTCCTCACTTCTATATGAGTCAGCACATGTAGCGAATCATAATCATTATAATGAAAAGAACTTTTTGCATTCCTTCTTCGTAAAGGTTGTAATTTCCAGGGACTGTGGGGACAGAAGTCAGATCTTTACTTTGCACTGTTTTTTGGTGGAAGGATGGCCTGCTAGATGTGCTCACTGGAAATCAAATGATACTGAGTTGTGTTTCAGGGTTATTTGAAAGTTGAATACTTTCCTGAGGAATTGTTTCTGCAGTGATTGCCAATTTTCTGCTTGAGAGGTTTGTGATCAAATAGTTTCTGGCAGGGGCTTTTTGTTGGGTTCTTTCAACTGCTGGTGTTCTGAGGACACTTGCTAGTGAATGTTCAGATTCCTTCTGCCATTTCTATTAACATTTACAGAACAAATTTCAGCACCTGCTAGAAGATGTGAAGCACTGACAATGCATAGATGGAGACGATATGGGATCAGCTGTGGCAGGAAATAATAAATAGAGTACTTTAACTACACAGCCAAAGATAAAGGTACAAGTCCAGTGACAGATGCTAAATAATTAAACATTAAAAGGAAAGATTTATTTTAAACTAACTTCAAAAGGGACCCAACTGGCTAATAGGACACATCTGCCCCACATATCCTCTCAGGGTGAGCTAATTTCAAATGCAATTTTCAAAAAGTACATGCTCAGGTCACTTTTAGACATCTGAGCATAGCTGTTATAAAACCAAATCTAAATTAAAATATTTATGCTGAGTTGTGCTCCTGAATGCAGTAGCAACTGAAAATCCACAGTTAACTTGGCACACAGCAGAAATAAAAAAGCTTGCATAAGCTGGGGGAGTCGACATGATGTGAGATACGGTGAATAACCTGGCACTTACATGAGGCAAAATTATAATAATAACTATTTGATTCCTCTGCTGCATGCAGCAGAAGGTTGAGTAAATGAGTCACACTTAAGTTAATACTGGACATAAAAATAAGCCATTAGGAGGCCATTCCTAGATCATTTGCATTTACAAGGAAAGCTGTTTTAAAATACACGCACACTCAGAAAATTAAGACTCACTGTGGAGCCTTGAGATAAACTGAAAAAAGTAGTGGTTACCATTATTCTCTCAAGATAATCCCAGCATCTGAGAAAGTGGGATGGTCATTAGAGTGACAAGCAAGGAACTTTATTCATTGTGGATTCTTCTTTTCATCATTTGTTTTAAATTGGGTTTGGTGTTCTTCCTAATTGAATGTAATGCTTGTGAGACTGGGGCTGACAGAGCTGGAAAATTAAGTCCAATATGCTCATTCCTAAAATCAGCAGAGCAAAGGCAGAAACTGTGCAGCTTTGCCCAGCTAAATATGCTCTCTGTGTTGTGTGCTGAGTAAGAAACCATTAACGTAAATCCTAAAATGCTCATGTTCCCTCTGATGCAAATAGCTTGTTCCAGCTACTATGTTAAAACCATGTATTTACTGGGTAAATATAGGTCTCATTCACTTTCAGAATCAATTATGTCTAACCTAGAGTTCTATCTGTAAATCATTGACATTATTATAATTGTCAGCCTTATCTCTATTATTATTATTATCACTGTCTTCAGAACCTACAGACTACTTTTCGATAAGCTACGTGCTGCATGTATTTAGGGAGAGAATATATGGGTTATAGTAAAAGACAGACCCTGCACTTGGGTGGACTAAGTTCAGTTCAGGAATCCTGTATGCGGATAACCCATTATGTACCAGAGGATGTCCTTTCTCAAACAGTTTTATTTTCTTTCATGAGCAAGACGATCAACAGATGACACAGAATCATTTTACAGAAAATTCAAAGCACAAACAAAGTGACTTGCCAGCACATTCCTTAAGGCTAGAATTAATTTTGGAGTTTCTGAAACTGACCTTTGTCATATTTATTTTGCAGGGGTCATTTTCTCTTTTCCATCCATCTGCAACTCTACTTTATGTAGCATACTTTGCTTCTTCTAGCATGGCAACACCTGACTCGTGGAGCATTGGTTAGATTTGAAGGACACAGCCTACCTCCCTCTGCTCTCTTCTGTCCTACAGTCCCTACTGGTAAGATTTGATCACCCTCTGTGGGCAGTCTCCTTGGACTTACATGTCTTATTTTTTTTGCATCTTTCTCATAAATTTTCTTTCTCCATTCTTTTTCAATGCACATTTTCTTCCTATCCATTCCAACATTGCCATAGAAGGCAGAAAAAAACTTCACCAGCATTTACTGCATCTTGTTCCTGCTCTGTAGTGGTTTAAACAGTTTTTGCACTCACACTACTGAGAGATCTGTTTTAATTTTCTAATAGTCATCACTTACTCAAAGTATTTAGCTTCAACTTTGTGGCTTCTTACAGGAATATGTAGCTAGAGCTTGTAACGCACTGCTACACCTTTGAGCCACCTTCTCTTGATTTATTCAGAAATAATATTGACAATTAGTACAATAGCCCTAAAGTGAAAGATCATTCACCTTACTACACCTAGCACTTTTCCAATATATGGTATGCACTGTTTCTAACTCTTCATTCCAAATTTTTACCTTACTCAAACCAGATAATGACAATTACAGAATCAGAGAAAGTCAGATCACAGAATCACAGAATCAGTTATGTTGGAAAAGACCTCTGAGATCGAGTCCAGCCTACAACCTAGCATCACCATGTCGACTAATTAATGGATTAACTAATCTTTAACCAATTTATGAGTTGACAGAACATTTTCATTGTATCTTTTTCAAGCACCGTTTTTTTTCAAATCTAAGCCAGAGAGTGGATGACATATAAATGCTAAGAGACAATTAGTGACAGGGCAAAGATGGGCAGGAGGATGCTGAGCTTTTCCATCAGGAGAGCAAACATTGCCTTCCAAATAAAGGCTGAGGCAATATTTCAATTAATTCTTCTCAACAATGAAAAATCTGTTCAAAATAAGCCAAACAAGAAAGCACAAGATCCCAGATGGATATACTTACTGCTTTCTGCAACCTTCTCAACAAAGCTATCAAGGCTAATGGCCGAATTATTAGGAGAATGCAAATCAAAAGCAATCCCTGGAGCAATTTATATCCAATCAGGAAGCGGGAATGCAAGTTGGTCTCTGAATAATAACACCTTGTCAGATAGGAATAATGACGAGAGAGACTCAGATTTGCAGTTTGGTGGTTAAGACAGTATACCAAGACACCCTACATTTTCTTCACTTGTTCCCTTTTAAAGTCCTATGTCTTTAAGAAATGAGTAAGTCAAAAATCAACCCCTGCTAATTGGAATATAGACACTTGCAGGTCTGACTGCTTCAAGGAGCCACTAATTCTAAATTACTGCTTTTGAACTTGATGTTGGGAGTCATGGTTACAGCACCATGACTCCCAACATATGAATCAATGGATCATAGAGCTTTGGAGGAGAGCACCTGTGAAGTCTGTTGCAATTCACACACTGGACGGAAAGAATAGGATACACTGTACTTCATATTTGCTCATAATTAATTTGGTATTATGCCACCAGTCACGTGAACAAGAAAAATAACTTCTTAATGACAATCATGAGATACACATTCAGTCCTTCTGGGAACATGGAGATGGGTCCCCTAAAACCAGCTGTTGCAAACTAATGGTAGCTTCTTGCTGAATCAGACCATCTTATTCAAAGTATTGGTTACAGTGTTAGCCCTCTGGCATGGTGTGAAAAAGTGTTTTAGTTTTGTGTATAATAGAAGTAGTCACAGCTTTAATCTTAAGGACTGAGATGGCAACTATAGCAATTGGCAGGACTCAGCCCATATACTCAAGCATAACAATAAATATCTGTGTCAGGACATTAGAATTTAGAAGATTGCCAATTTTATTTTTTATTTCTGTATTTCTTTTTGTATTCTGTAAGGCTTTTTTTTTTCTTTTCAGCTAGAGAACCAATGCTTTTTTAATACAAGCTTGATTCTTAGTGCTGCCTCTCCCAGTGAAAATGTATATTTTCAGCATGGCCGTATAGTTAACCTTAACCACATATAGAAAGAGATGCCAAAAAATGTTCTTCATATCCTTCATATGTGTTATATGCAGAAGTCTTTCTCTATGTCTGTCTATTCTACTACACTGCACTATTAATACAATTTTACCTTCTGCAAAATTAAAACACCACTCTGTTACATGCCATGAAAAGACAGGAAATTAATTTTCTTAAATATGACTTTTACTGTACCTTTTTCTTGGTCTTTCTAAAGGATCTTACAGAACTGCAACACGTTCTGCATGGTTATTAGTAATCGATGAACCCAAAACCATAGAACCAGTTATGAACTGATACAAGAGTTTGTTGTACTCCCATGTATCCTATACCTCTCCTCTCCCTGTCTACACTACAAAATTTAAATTCAAGAATGTTTACAGAATTTTTACTCAGATTCTTGTAAAATAGCTGTATCACCCTTATTGTTATTTTTTGTTCCACCCAGGGAAAAAGCAGGCTTGAAGTCTATGATGTCTGCTGGCTATTCCCATTGGCAAATGCACATCTTGCCAATGTATGCCTAGGCAACACCGCAGCTCCATGAGCATTAGCCTTTTTCTCAAACTACTTTGTGCAAAGGCAATTTTATGTGAATTTATGATTTTCAGTTCCTGAGCAGTTTGTTTTCTGATACATACTAATGTTATTTGACAACCAATGTTAACTCTCTTCTTAACTGCTTCAGTCACCCTTGTAACCCAACACAACAGTTCCATCTGGATCACTTGTGTCTGATCTGTGCTAGCTGACATGTAAATACTGCCATCACTCTCTGCCTGTTTCAACACAAGAAGAGTTAGCTGTGGCTGTATAAGCCCTTCTAGTGCCCCTAGCCCCTTGCTCTCTCTGTAATCTCACAGCAACATTCTGTCAACTGTGCTGAACACATGGTGAGATGCAATGGCACATCTAACATGTCAGACCTGATCAAAGTGAGGTCCACCTCTTCAGGGAGCACACTCTTCAGAGATCAAGGTCTTTTTCAAATGGCCAGACATCCAAGAAATGCTAGACTCTGCCACATAAAATAGAGTTAGACCCCAGACCTGAATGGGGATTCTTCTGCAGAAAATGATATCACCAATCTCCCAGTTACTTCTGGGCATCCTTCCCAGTGGTCCTCAACACCTCATTTGTACCTGAGGACTGTTGAAGGGATAATCATTCCTTGCCCCAGGCTATTCTAGCACTGTGTAAAAGGAGGCAGTGGCAGCTGCTGGAAGTTCATTGACTAATATCACAAATCCTTAGCTATCAGTATTTACTCTGGGTTTTAAGGTAGTCTCTCAAGTCTGTTCTATATGGATACCAAATACTACATGTGCTCTTCCATAAGTTTAACCAGCAGCCAATCACTTGCACTTTAATCAAGTGCTGTTCATATAGAGTCTCTATAATAACACCTTTTTTTCTAAAATCACCTGCTGCCCCCCAACACATGGAGGTAAGAACTGAATTGCTGCTAAGATTACTACTATTACTATAATATTAATAGAATATTTACTACAAAATCTACCTCTTTAATATCAGATCTGGAAGTGCTTTTTTAGAGATTAAAACAGTCTCACTGACTTGACATTTAGTACTACAAAGGGGTTATAACAAAACCCAAAGACTGTTCAATTTTTAAAGAAGAAAAATCATATGTAGCCATTATTTATTTACCAATACAGAATAGAGGCACTTTTTAAAATGTTTTGAAAATGTGGCAGTAGGATTACAAGTGCACAGAAGTAACAGTGATGCAGAGAGATCTTCTGGGAGATTCAGCGAGAAAACAAGCAGACATAATTGTTATCAGATTATTTTATGTGAGTCCTCCAGAAATTTTGCCTATCAGACTTTTGAAATTCCTGTGAAATGGCTATTGCCTCAGTGGAACAATAATTTTAAGGCTGCAAGAATAATTGAGAAAGATGTAGTAGTTAATATGAAATTGCAACCCTTCAATAGCACTAAGTTTAACATGAAAAGTTTTCAGTCCAGAAGTTAGGAGCTCCCCTGAGTACAGATGTGAAGGGTACATGTTTCTCAAAGTACTGCTATTTGGTGCAAGGAGCTTACAAGTCTAGCCTCCTGCCAAGCCCGTGAAGGTAAGCCTTACAGGTCTTACATACTATATCAGAAACACTGCTCTATGGTCATAAAATTTATATTTTCTTTTTTGAGGAAAAAAAAAAAAAGACTTTTTTTTCGTAGTGCAAATTCCAGGAAGGATCTGACTTATTTGGAAATGTTGCTGATCTCTGCTATGTGTATGCAGAATAGGCCCTCTAATTCAAGAAATCAGAACTCAGCATAGCAAACTTTTTACACTAGACAAGATATTCCTGTAATTTTATACACTGGCAAGAAAGAATAAGAATCTGGATTTGAAGACATTTTCTACAATTTCACAATCTTCTTAAAATGCCTCATCCTATCTCACATTATTATGTTCAGTCAAAGCATATTTAAAGTAGATCTTGGAACTACAGCTGTACACTATCATGCCATGACCAAGAAAAATACCTTTCTTTGTCCTCTCTGTATCCTGACATTTCCTAATTGGATTTTTAAAATCTAAAGTCCACATATGAAGTAGGAAAGATTTATAGAAATAGCAGAAAGACTCATGAATAAAAGAAAGAATCACAACAACAATTCGTCCACTGAAGGTAAAGGAAATCAGTGAGCCCTGAGATTAGCAAAACAGTTTTTCAGACTAACACAGGAAAGCTCTTGAAGGAGAAGAGTATTTATTATTGTAATCATCATCTTCATTAGTAAAGATTATAATGATTTAATAATAATTCTTATATTAGGAGTATGGAGAGGCCTCTAGCAATCAAGATACTATTGTGTTAGACATGATGTAATTTAAGTAAATGTTAATGTCAGATATGAGGACTATGTCTACAGTGCTAAACAAAGGGGCCATGGAACAAGGCTGAGCACCATATCCCTCATTTTGTGTGGATGGATATGCCTCATTTTTTGAAGTATATATGTTACAAGCACCCTTTTAAAGAATGAGGGAGAGACATTGATATTCAGATAGTGTTACAGATCCCTAAACCATTTCATCAAATAAGCTGGCAGTGGAGGAACTGAAAAAAACCTGACCTTATAATGAAGAGTGGTTTATTCATATTGAATCTCTTTTACTGACAAGACAAGCTAGACAGAGGCAATTTCAAAGAGCACAGCATGTAGGAAGGCAAGGGAAAGGCTGATTGACTGTGGTGGATGTGATGAAATTCCTCACTGGACAAAGAAAAAGAGTTCTGGGAAGCATTTAGGAGCTTATAAACAAGACTGGCAGGGCAGGAGATTCAAAAGAAAGCAACAGAGAAGTCCTGCTTCTGAGAAAGGATAACCACCAGGACACAAGAAACAATACCAGAACACAGACTGGACACAGTCTGGAAATGACTTACGTCCAAGCATTAACTTTGTATATACGGCAACTTTGGTCTCCAGAGGAGCAGACAGTGATAACAAACTTATTTCCTACCCTTTGTACGTCTTTTAAAAGATTTTCTCCAATGTCTGAAGCTCTAATCATTGCTAATCAAACTAAAGTTAGTTGATTTCTTTGGGATGGGATTCCCTCTATACCAGCCTTCCTGATGTTGCCATTCAGCATAGACAAGTTTCAAAATACTCCAAAATGTGAGGAAACACAATGGACACAGAATGCAAAAAATAATGACAATGAAGTGTCTATAGTGTCATGTTGAAATGGGAACATAGGCATGCACATGAAGTGGTTGCAATACAAACATCCATAGAACATCCCCATCTCACAACACTGCCTGGCCAGAGTGACCTGTGAAAAAGGTATAAAACCTTTCTGAGACTGCGTGTGGATGCTATATTCAGTGAATGAATTAATTTTTAAGATTCTCATGTGATGCAGAAGAAACATTAGACAACAATACAAGTTAGGAATAAAAATAGCTAAAAGAAAACCATTCAGTGCTGTCTAATAAGAATACAGAACGCCTTAAGGTTAATTTTGTATACAGCTTAATTTTTCATCAATAATCTGATGCACTATAAACCCTTGTGCTTGCATTTAATTTTTTTTTTTTTACTTTGTTGCATTTAAATCAGCTCTAATTTGTGCAAACATTTACTTATTACCTACCGTAAATTGTGAAACATGGAGTGTTTGCAAGGCAGCAGTTAACAGAGCGCTCCTTCTCTCTTGGGATGTCATTACTTCTGTAAACATGAATTCAGACTCTCATAGTGTGTGTAAAATATGCCAAAGTAATATAGTTAAAATCTAGATTTACCCTCTGGTGACTTTCTCTTGCATAGCATAGGAAGAGTATGGGCCACCAAGGAAAACAGGAGAGGTGCAAAAGTATTTAAGTCACTTACAGAACAGGAATGACATCTGGAAGAAATATTGTTGCCTTATTATGTGAAAGACAACTAGAAGTGTTCCATGTTTTTTTGCTGCTTTTGCTGTATGAGACATTTGGTGGGTAGCAGCTGTGCCATACCACTGTAGTCTCATATTCGTCTGCATTCCAGTACCACCTTTTGTTGCAGATGGAGTTGTGCCCTTCATTCATAGGAGAGAAACATCAATATACTTTATTGATACTACAAAGTTCAGCAGTAAATGCAACAATGGTTTAACAAGTTTAAATGGCAGGGTACACTTGATTATCTAGTGCATAAAGAATAGGTTCAGCCAAAATTACCAAGGAGATCCTCCTATTGAGTCATGAGGTTCATAAAGAACCCGCATGTCTTCTAAACTCCTTCTCAGAGAAAGTTTAAGTGTAGCTAGATCCAGACTTGATCGATAATTTATATCTAAAGGATTAGATGTGCACATCACTCGTTTAATTTATTTAGCAAAGATTTCAAGATTTATCATGTCATTAATCACCAAGAATCTGTTGCAGCAAGGTATCTGTTAGCCTAGAGGAATAAGCTTGAGAGATGTCCCTACACAAGGAGAGATCCTGTTGTGCAGCCCATTGTCATGCAGGAAAGCTCAGCGGGTACTGGGGCTGCCCACTATTTACCAAATAAGATAATTGAGTTATACTCCTATTTGCATATCAGCTACAGATGTTAGTTCCTTGCATCTTGGCTTGACCAGCACTATGGTTATGTGGGTGCATTGCACAGATTAGCCCTTGGCTATGGTGCTGCTGTCTGTCTCCCCTGAATCCACTTTGAGTTGAAAGCAGCTGTCACAAACAGATGCATCCATTGTGGTCACCATTGTTGGTTATCACTTGAGCAGGCTTATGGAAAATAAATGTTAGTTTGGCAGAGAGAGAGGGGAGTAACATACCATCACAATTTTATTTTCTCATACTGTAACTTCCTTCAATTTTTCAGTATTTGCTGTAAGTTTTCCAGGCTTCTCTTTCTCTGCATTCAAGAATAGGCAAACAAGTAATTTGCAAAGGAGAAGAGAATTACATGTAGCAAATGTTGTGTAAACGTATATGAAAAAACACCAGATAGTTATAAAAAAATTATCATATTTTTTAAAATAACGTGGGAAAAACTAAAAGTCAGAGATACCAGCACACTCATGTTTTGATTCTTCATACATTTTCATAGAGCATACCTCCTCATCCCTGTTGTCTAATTGTAGGATTGTGACTATCTTTCCTGTATATGCAATATTTCATTAGAGTCTAACTCTTTCATATGGGGATTGAATTTTTTTGTGGTTCTCTATAACTGAAAAAAACAAACAAACTACCAAACAAATAATTTAAGCACATTCAAGCTGGGAAATACCAACAGATAGAATAGAGCAAATTACTTTAGTTATGGACATTTGGTGTCTAATTACAGCATAGCTTATTATATCTTAAGTACAGTATCTCCGCCAACCCTTGCTAAAGCAGCTGGGTAGGCTCAGATGGCTGCAAAAAGCCTTCCTAAAATCACTAAGGGAAGGTTAAAACCAGAAAAATCTCACATCTTTGAAAATGAGGACATGATTTGCCATTGCAATCGGTAGTTATACAGCACCAGGCTCAGTGTCACAGATAAAACATTTGAGGTTTGGATATATTGGTGAGAATACTAAAAAGTGGTAGTTGATTTTTTTCAACGCAGTTTTACTGTGAAAGTTTTTGGAAGATATTGATACTTGAAGACATTTTAATTTGTCTATAGAAACTGTAAAGATAAAAATACAACAAGGTTCTGTAACTTCTTTTCATATTCAGATCTGTGATCAGTGAAGGGTAAGAGGACATTTCTCGTGTTGAAAAGCTATAATAAAACACCTCTATGAAAACTTTTATTTAATCAAAAGGAAATATTTTGTCAGATGCATTCTTGTGAGCTCTACCAAACACCTGTGTAGACCCAAGCTGAAATTGATGCTAGTGAAAAGGTCCCTAAACAATACTCCTTGGTTCATGCTCTATTTTATGTAAGCCAAATATATTAGAAGTTATTAAACATGAAAATTTCATAGCTGGCTACCCTATGCTATGCCAAGATACATGGGTTATCTTTATCAGTTGTGCAAAAACACTGATGTCAGTTAACCATTCCTGGCATACATAAACCAGTTAAACGAGTCCCAAAATAAGACTTCCATGAGTTATTCCTGAGAAAGTTGCCACCAGGAGTTAGAAATTTAAAAGTAAAGTGGTAATAAACACCACAAAACAATTTTACACAGATGAGTCTCAAATAATAAATAAATAAATTGGATCTTTTGAAACCAGTTTAAACTAGTCTTCATAAATAGAAATAGGGCAATTACTGTTATTCAGTAATCCTGAAGACTATAAAAATAGAAATCTATAAAAATAAATAGAAATGAAGAGTCCTATGAGAGAGGAGGGGAAAATGATATCAGAATATAGGGCAAGAAGTTAAAGGCTCTGAAGGAGTGAAAGAAATGTCTTTGACTTAGTACTATACTAATTCACACTATATTGAAAAAAAAAAAAACCCAAACCAAAACACCCAAATAAAAAAGGAGTAATTAAAATACAAATTGAATAAAGAGACAAAATCCCTAAAAATTCATACCATTTATATCAATACAAAAATAATAAATCTATATTTTTATTAGGGGATATAACTTTAGTTTCTAATCAGTGTAGTTGAACAGAGCTCTTTACTTTTTATGCTAGTGTTATAAATCTCTGATTGTTTTTTAATTAGAAAGTTTACTTAGGTAATAAAAATACTCTCCTGTTTTGCATACAAAGTAAGCTTGGGGAAAACAAAATTGATTAAATTATTGTCATAGTGAGAAAAATTTTAAGCTTCAGTTTAACAATTTTTGTTTATCATTTCTCTTACTAGCAAATACATACATTCAAAGGAGGAGATCTTCAGCTATTAGACACCGGAATTGCTGTGTTGTCTTCCTTACACACATGCTGATTTACACCATCTTAGCATCTGGATTATTGTTCCAACTGCCATTCTTCTATTACATGATGTGCCTTCAATTTTCTTCAAAGCCAGAGAAATCTAAATTGTAACAGTCTGTTACTTTCACTACTGTAAGACAGTAAAATAAAAATAAATGGTTCTAATGGGCCTCCCTGGAACTTTACAGACATGCAGCAAAACAGAGAAGGGTGTGACTCCAATGAGACTGTAATCTATGTTATATGTCTGCTAATACCACCCCCTGTTCAAATTTCCCAGTGTTTCATATTCTTAGGTCCTTTGCATTTTCTGGAAACCATTTAGGCTGAAATGTTAAGACCAAAATGTTAAGACCAAAACCTGAGATGAATCAAGGCAAACAGGACTTTGTTAAGGAAACAAAAAAGTTCAAAGAGATGGGGACAGGTAGCTAGTAAAACACACAAAGAGTTATTTGGCTGGCTTGGACAAATGTTTAAGAAGCGTAGAGAAGCTTGTTGCAAGAGCTTAAGCAGCTTAATAGAAGAATATGGAAAAATAATAGGGAGAAGAATAGAAGAACTGTGTGAGACATGCTGGGTTTCAAAAGTTTGGAAATGGCCAGAGAGGATGTGACTTCTGAAAGAGAGAAGGAGGGAACATGGAGCTGATCTGAGATCAATGAAAAGGTTGGATAGAAATTAGGACTGGAACCCAAGAGGAAGAAAGGTGGGCATCAAAAGTCTTAAGAAAGGAACATAGGACTTGGATGGGCAAGCAGGACTGCTATGACATACCTGAAAAGTACAGACTGAGACACTGCAGGCAAAGAAAATGGAAAAGGAAGAGGAATTCAGAGGAGAGAATGCAGAGTGATTGAGCAGGACCAAATAAGGAGGTTTAACCTTGAGGAAATAGGTGGCAGGCTGAAGAAACCACTACAGAGCTTCACGGGTAAGCCACAGCTCCCAGCCCCATGATCTGCTGAAGCTTATGAACCCATTCTGCCCACTGGCACAGGAAGCACCAACAAATAAAAATTCTCCTCTAAATTTCGCCTCCAAAATAGTCATTGCATGTACCTCTTGCACCCAGAAACTTAAGCTCCATGAACACAATGCAGATTTATATAATTTGGTCACTTCTCAGTACAGTTCTGAGGAGAGGAAAGAAATATTTCCTTCTTTCTGCCTTCTCTGAGGCTGGTTATTGTTTCACTGAATTTAACATGAGGCTTTCTACAACCTAAGCCTATATGTTACACAGCAAAACAATATGCAATACGAGAAAAGGAATTCTGTTGTAGTGAAGAAACTAGATAGCACAGCTGGCCAAACTCTGCTAATGCTGTTGGAAGAGATGTAGCTGGAAAAGGCAAAAGTAAGACATTAATTGTTTTGTTGCTCAGTTTATTGTTTTTCGCTTAGTTCTTCCCTCGTCCAAAACTTCTGTTCCAGCCACCAGATCCAATCCCTGTCACAACCCATTCAAAATCACAGTACCAAGGGAGTTTTCAGTTGACTCTGAGATTACAGCTTGGCCCTACAACTCAATCCCTCTTCAGAAGCCGAGCACATAGATTATGTACTTTTCCCCCATGGCCAGATAGCAGAATCACTGTTTTTCATCAGGCCTCCATGTCTGCAAGTACCCTGATGTGCCCTGGACCCAGCTTGATGCTCAAGTGAACAGGAGCCACAACACATTGCAGAACACACCAGCTCAATCCAGATGCAGTCTGTGAGAATCTATCTTGCCACCTTCACACCTGTAAACAGTCAATAAAATAGTCAGAAGTCCAAATTATTTCACCCTCTCCCTTCTTCATGTTGACATTGTTGTTACTGACTAACACTAACACTATTTCTATCTCTTGGTAAAATAGAAATTCTTTCCTAAAGGTTTGCTCCACTTAAAACCCAGGAACATTTGCAGTTGTGGTCAAAATATCACATGTGAAAGGATCTAGAAAGCCCATATTGTTTTATTGAGAATGAATTTTGCTAATTACACCTTGTAGCTATCACTGTTTGGTGACCAGTTTGGGAATTACTGATCTAGATGAAACAGGAGCATTTTTTAGTAACCACCATAATGGAATAAACAGTAAGTGAGATGAAGAGAGACAGGGAAATGATTGAAAATTCATGGAAGAAAAACGTCTTGACAGCTTACCAGAAAAGTCCATTAAAAATACAGCCCTTCAGATCATCTGCTTCAACACCCAAGGTCTGTAGCCCATACAGATATTTTTTTAATTGCCTTTAAAAGCTTTCCAGCCATCCATTAGAACTGATGCTTTTACCTTGTTGCTATAATTTTTTAAATTCTTAGAAATTTTTACTTTTTAAAGAAATTTTTTCTTCTTGCCAGGGTTTTTGAGATGTTTTTTGTATGGTAAAAGAAGAGAAACTAGAAAAGTTTTCATATTTTTGCATAACAATAGCTGTGAAATTTTCTCCCCCCAAAATGATACAGATGTGATTGAAATGTTGAAGATTGCTGTTTGTACTGGAAGAGAAGTGGAGCCTGGTTTGTTATAGCAGTACTTTGACAGATTCACTTGAAATAGAAGTGCTGTACTGCTTTTGCAGCACCACAGCTTGAGTGACTGACAAACCTGTCACAGCACTTCCACTAACAGCAGAGAAAGGCACACATTTCTAAGTGCATAGTTTTCACAGAAACGTTATACTGCAGCCCAGTATTCCCTTCTTACAGAATAAAATTTGTTCTCCAGATATGACTAGTACCCTTCTGAATGTGGTATTTTCATCTGAAGTTTAGTGGCCTCCTTGTTTATATTTGCAAAATTCCATTACATTAATGACAAATCACAGATGTTCAAGCCACTTGACATTTGAATATTATATCCATTTTTATCTGTTTTACTTTGGAGTGGTTAATTCTTCAGTACACTGTGTTTCTCATAAATCCCTCTGCATTCCTTTCATGAGTTATAGTAACCTACGGATGGGTTTGTGGTGGGTTTTTTTAATGAGTTTGCATAAAAGGTTTTGTTTGTGAAAGCACTGACTGAAACGGAGCAGAAGATTAGGAAAAACTACCATGTCCTTAAAGGGAAAGTTTGGATTTATGGATGACAGAAGGGACAAAACAGTTCTTGTTTCATTCTGTCTTTAAGATTGCTCCCTTTCCTCACCTGTTTCAATGAAAGCTTGTAGCCTTCAAACCCTCCGCTTCTCTGACAATTTAGCAATCTCTTGCCAGGAAACTAAGGTGATTTTAAGCTGCAGTACTTTGAGAGTCTGTTGAACCTACTGTCTCCTGACTGCTGTTGATGCTGAAAGGAAATTGCACTTTTAAGCAGCTTTTGTTTCATAATTCAAAGCCAGTGGAAACTGAAACAATAAATTAAAAAGATCTGAGACAAACAGCAGATCAGAGAGATTACCCATATGTATAAAGAGAAAAAGTAAATCTACCAAAATACTCTGAATGGAAGGATGGAGCTGCTAAAAGCTCCATCAGAGTAGCTGAATCTCTTTAGAAATGTCAAAAAAGAACCTGGAAGAAAACTCAAATGACATTTTCCTCTGCATGTAATGAGGAGAAGTAAATGTAATACATCAGGTATTTTTCATGGTTGCCTGGTTCCACAGCAGCTGATTTGCCTAATAACTTGCAAAGAAACTTTGGTAGTATTATTCCCCATTCCATAAATATATGTCACATGCATCTAATTTTTATCACAGGAAACTAAGGCAAAGTGAAAAAACAGAGGACTTTTCAACTGATCTGAAGCTGAAAAGTCCACCTCGCAAATTTTAAGAGCCTAGTTCCTAATTGGCTTTAGAATAAAATTACTAGGATTAAGACTATGTAGAGAACAACATTTCATCCTCTGCCTTTTGCTGTGTAAGTTGCATGTTTCTGGGCAGACTCTGACCTTCCAACCATAAGTGAATCTCTAAAAGTACATAAAAAAGAGAACATGGCAGGAGGTTTTGTGACAGAAGGGCCACAAAGCTCAAGTGTTCAAGATGAACAAAGTAATATGTAGTGCTGTACTTTCTCTGACAGAGCATTGGCTTAGGCAACACCAAGACGATAGGAAACATGGAGTAGAATAAAAGGAAACACATTATTTCTTACAGTTTCTGAGTGCTGCTAGCACGCAGGCAAGGAGAATTATGACTATCATGATAACACCTAGGAGCTCCCACAGAGCTACATGACAGTGCTTCCACAAAAGCTGAGTTGACAGCCCACATTGAAACGAACGAAGCCGCACTGAACTGCCACAAGATTTTTAGATATTCTGAAATTGTATTCTGGACACTACAAGATAATATTTAATAATTTATTTTATATTTGATAAAATTTCTAGCTCTATCTTTATAAAAGGTATTTTTCCTACTTTGAAGTGATTCCAATACCTTGAACATTTTCTGTTGTACAAATGATAATTTAAGGTGGCTATGCAGAAGGCAAGAGTTTGGGAAACCAATTAAGGTGGCTCTAAACTGTCCCTAGTCCTAAGGAACTGTGACAGAAAAGTGAAAATTCTGTAGATTACAGATGTCCTCCAAGCAGGGCGTTGCAGCTTCTTTCAACCTTATAAAAACCAAAGAACCAACAACAACAAAGAACCCAAAAACCAACCAACAAACAAAAAAACTCAAACCAAATTAAACCAAACAAACAAAAAATGAAACAAACAAAAACCCTACACAACAACAGAAGGAATGAAATCAACCTGAACAGATTGTTATAAAAAATTTCCTTTGAGTGACTGTGACTGTCTGAAACACAACAAAAAAGACTTGCTGGTATGACATTGGCAAATTGTCCTAAGAAAACAATTTTATGCTTTCAGTTAAACACCTGTGGCTTACAAGTCAAAATCAAGCTTAGGGGAACTTTAATAGCTGCATGAAAATTGTCTATGATAAAAACACAAGTCTAATAAAAACATTTTTTGATAAACTGTAGGCAAAGCTGCATTTGAGGAGAGGGGAAACAATTAGTCTGTTAACTGAGGTAGGTTAGAAGCTCATGCTCATAGACACTACTATCAAGCCAAAGGGAATCTCTCAAATCCAAAATGAATACTGATTAAAGAGAACAGAGCACAGTCTGTTTAACAGAGTATACAAAGGCTGTTTAAGGATGTAAAAAAAAAAATCCAACAATAAAACTGCAACCTAAAAATCAGAGAGTAATCTTTTACTCTGGCCTCTGCTGAATAGCAATACCTGGAGGTTATCAAAACACATTATATATACTAAAACAGAGGCCAGCAGAGGCAGGAAAATGTGTTGGTGCTGCAGGAAAAACCAACTCAAAATAAGTCTACATATACCAAGTATGTGGAAGACCATTTTTTCACATCACTATTATCCAGCTTTCTGTCAAGTAGTTCTTTCTGAAAGACAGAGTGACTGTGCATGTCAAAGACGGTTTAATGTTAGGTGCAGTATACCTGATGTAACAGTAAAGATCTATACACTTGGTGAATACTAATTGAAACAGAGTTCAGAAGCATTTATTTAGTTCTTTCATTGAAAGTGAATTTCCTGATTTTCCTTAGTCTCAGAAACCCTCATGTGACAGATTGCTAAATTAAGGAGTAAAAAAGGTTGCAGAAAGAGATCTCAATTATACATATAGTTTTTGAGGGATAGAGTGGACAGCAGCTACAATGAACTACTAGTTGCCACATTCTGACACTCATCTAAAACAACACAGGGAAAAAGGAGGTCTTTGACATCAGATATTCAGGAAAGAAGAATTCAGAGTGTACAGAAATGTAAGGAAAAGTCAAACATAACAACAAGAGCTAGCATAATATGGGGTCCTGGAAGCAGCAATGGCTTCAGGGAAATGATGAAATATGAATTTCCATCTAAGCACTGTGGCTGCAGGCAGTAACAGTTGCCCAAAGGCTTGCTCGCAGCCTTGTAAGGTTGTTCTGCCCTCTGGACATATCCTGAGGAGGAAAGGACAACTGCACTTTCACCAGCAAGTGGAAGATAAAAGTGTGCTCAAATTTATTGCATACAGATAGAAGTTGCAGATAGACAGCTAGGTCCCGAGACATTATAATGTCAGAAAAAAATGAGCTTAGTACCAGAGTCTCAATGCAATTCCAAGCATCACAGTGCCTAGGATCTAATTTTATAACATGACCTATACTTTGAGACAGAAAAAAACTTAATAGCAAGAACTGCACAAACAGAGATATCACATGAAAGCTGAGGATGGGAGAGGAGGAATTAAATCGTACAAGTAGGAGACTCAGGACCCTATCCAAAATCAGATTAAGAATGTTACCTTCATGTGTTAAGTTTTACCTAAGAGATGAGTGAGGCATAAACTACCAAGATAGAGTTAGAGAGCAGCTCAAGTTGCAGGGGGAAAATATGTACTTAATTCTCAGTCACTTAATGAAAAACAAAAAAATACTGATAAATGTTACTACTTTGCTGTGTGCCGTGTTGTTCAGACATTTAACACAAAGGTTAACATATTTAAATGGGCAAGGGATTCCTTTTAAAGTCTGTTCTAATATTTCCCCTACTGTGCCAGCAGAATGTGCATGGAAATATTGCTTTCTCACATAATTCATGGGGCGTTTGGAGGATTAATTAGTTAATGTTTATACAATGCTTTAGAGAACAAAAACATGGTATAAGTACCAAGTACTATTATAAGAAGTCACAAGAAACAGGAAATGAAAAACCTCCATCTCATAAAAGGAAAGAGTTTGGTGCTTGTTTAGTTATCAAGTGTTCCACTCACATTTCAGGTCTTTCATTCAGGAAGACCATTTTTATGTTCTTTACATTGCTAAGGGTTACATTTCAACAGCTGTTAACTAGAACTGCGACCAACAGCTCTTAATACCATTAGACAGCTGGGAAAAATATCATACTATTACTGTTATTCAGCTGTACCTTTTCCTTCTTTGCAGTGGAGAAAAGATAGAGGAAAAGATTAATTAACAAAGCGTTTTCATTGTTATCATCCCACCATTGATGGAAGCACCCAAAAGTCTAAAATCATAGAAACATTGAATGGTTGTATTGGAAGGGACCTTAAAGGTCATCTCATTTCAGTCCCCCTGCCATGGGCAGGGACAGCTTCCATTAGATGAGGTTGCTCAGAGCCTCATCTAACCTGGCTTCAAACACTTCTAGGGATGACGCACCCACAGCTTCTTTAGGTAACATGTCCCATCACCCTCACAGTAAAGAATTTCTTGTTAACATCTAATCTAAATCTTCCCTCTTTTGATGTGAAAATGTTCTCCCCCTTTGTTCTATCTCTATCTGTCCATGTAAAAAGTAACTCTCCTTCTTTATATATAAGCCTTCCTTCAGTACTAAAAGGCTGTTATGAAGCCACCTTTTCTCCAGCCCAGCTCTCTCAGCCTGTGTTTGTAGGAGAGGTGCTCCATCCCTCTGATCATCTTGGTGGCCCTTCTCTGGACCTGCCTTTCTTTTGATGATGGTCCCAGAACTGGATTCAGTACCGCAGGTGGCATCTCAGCAGAGCAGAGTAGAGGGGGAGAATCACACCCCTTGACCTTCTGACCACACTTCTTTTGGTGCAGCCCAGGATGCAGTTGGCTTTCTGGGCTGCAAGCAGACACTGTTACCTCCTCTCCAGCTTTTCATGCATGAGAATACTCAAGTCCTTCTCCACAAAGAAATATAAATAATGATAATGAGACAGTACTGTATACCAGAAGATCTTTCCATTTGCCATAAGTCACAACTGTTTATCCTTTAAAAGACAAAGCATAATTTGTTGGCTTCTGAGCAAGCTGCTATTCACCTTTATGGGCACAATAGGGTCAAGCCCCAGAGCTGTAGGTGTGCAGTAGCTACAGCTAAGTTTTCTGACATCTTAGGAAAACCAGAAGGTCTAGAAGGCTGTTCAAAACCAGGTATTGTTTCCAGATGAAAGGAGAAAAAAAATTCCAGAAAATCTAACAAATTACACATTAGTACATTCCACCTTAGTTTATGCAAGAGGTCAGATTACGTAACTACTGTGGTCCAAGCTGGTCCCAGATAAGGTCATATTCCAGCCCTCACGGTGTTATGAAAGCAGGAACACCTTCAGCAATAATGTCTTCTCCTATGTAAACTGAGGTAAAGGATCTACAGCTCTTCCTAACTTCCAGGGCTTTCTAAATAAAATATTTCAAGAGATGTCCCTGTTTACTAATCTGCTCACAGTGAGGCTTCACTTCTCAGTTCCAGTGTTTCACTCTCCTGACTCAACTAAATAGATTAGTTTAATTTTATGGGGGGGGAAGCAAAAAAAAAGCATTAACAGCAGCATTTTTTATTCTGCCTCACATTACATACTCTCCCAGTTGCATTTACTACTGCTTAAATTGCAGAATAGAGTTCTTATCTGTTATGCTCAACCATGCAGTGCACATACCTGAAGGAAAGACAAAGCACATGAGTTTAAAATGCCTTCAGAGTAGTGTTTAGTGCCTCTGTTGAGATATCCCATTGCTCCACTTGCCTCAACACAGTAACTTAAGTCAACCTGCTTCTTCCATAAGGGACATAAAAATCATAGGCTTTATCTGAAGAACAAGAAAATCATTATTAAAAGAATAAGACCAAATGGATTTCAGTGAGCTTCCAAGGCCCCTGGGCTGGGATGACTTTTAGACTACCTTGGACATCCTGTATATTTGATTTAAAGAATAAAGTGCAGAGCCTCCTCTCCCCAAAAAAAACTAAATTCCTGAGAAGAGACATTTCTATCGAGAAATAAAACTGGATTCTCTCAGAAACTTACTATCCTGAAGCTACATCATAAATTATTATGAACTGGATCACTTCAAGAAAAGACAGACTTCAGCAACAGCTATTTTGGTGTTAAATGACTAGACTGTAAATCAGTCTTTTGGATGAGAAACTCCCCAAACTAGCTGGACTGTAAGATGCCTCATAACTAAATTAATATACAGGCATGGCAACAAAACAGTTGAAGTGTTTTGCTTCATATCCCACTGCTGGAGTTTAAGACTCATTGGGGACTGTCAGAAAGACCTACTCCCATTTAAACTGGCTACAAATAGGTATCTTATCAACAGGCGGGAGACTTAAATTCTGGTCTTTTTACTCCTTTGAGCATAACCTGAAACAGACACAACTCTGCTTAACCCAAATTAAGCTGTTAGGATGACTTGCTTAGAGCGGTAGCTGTAACCCCGGAACAGTAAATGAGGACTTTGCCTAAAAGTCTCTTTAGCTGTAGACTACTCAGTAACTACGAATCTTACGGTAATTATAAATTACTAGAGAACCTTGAGTGTTTCCCAGGTTAAGTTTATATATGTTCAAAATCTTGTTCAGTGCACACCCTGGAAATTATTAATCTTTTCCAGTGCTAGAGGTAATAGACTTAAGGGCCATTTCTTCTTTTTCTTTCAATAAATCCGGACCAGATTCACCAGTTTCTAAAACTTAGAAGGTTTACACAGAACAAAAAAACATTGCAAAAGGCAACCTTGTCCATCTCACTCCACCCTAAGGAAGAGAAATCTCCTAAAAGGATTAATGGTTCCAAACAGCTGTGAGAAAAGGTGTAATCTGCATTTAAATAGAAAGATTCCCAAGTGCCCAGGTATTCATTTTTCTTTTTGTAGCAGGAGGCAGAGCATTTTTCATGTGCACATTTTAAAGTTAAAAGGACACTGTGGTGCAGGTCTGTGGTTTATCTCACTCGTGCACAGCCAGCTGGGTATGCCGGAGCAATGCTGAACATTTGTCCAGAGCAACATCTGAAGGAACAAATATGGCTAGAAGGCAGATTTGCGTGAAGCTTTTATTGTGCAGCTAACGTGGAAAACACACACAATTCTACAATCCAGTGGAAGGGCCTGGTTTATAGAAGTTTATGAGCAGTTGCAGCACCAAAAAAAAGTGTAAATTGGAGTAAAGACTGGGCAGAGCTCATCTGACTTACCAAACCCTGTCCCTTGCTATCACAGATTATTCGTGCCTTCACCATATGTGAAACGACAACCAAAAAAAAAAAAAAAAAAAAACCCAAATGCTAGCCATCTGTAAGAAAAGAAAATCAGTTGAGATCTTATAGCAATGTACACTTGAAAAATAAAGCAGAACAAAATCTGTGCAATCCCTGGTCAAAAGCCTGCAGAGGCCACATAAAATTGACAAGCACACAACTCAAGGGATTCGAAAGAATATGAGCAAATTTCCCTGAGTATGTAAAACCTCTCACTGCACTGCTGATGAGTTAATATTCAGACAACTATGTCAGGTGAAATTGCTTAATTAGAGCTCTAATTATTTTCCAACCATTCAGGAAAAAAAACCCTAAGAAGACTCTCCTAGTTTAATTAAGAATTCATTTTGGATAAGCAGATGATTCTATCAGTCACTGACAGCCACATGGAGGGTGGCATATCTATGTGTTTATTATTATTTTTCATCATTATCTATTCACACCCACATTCAGTTGGATATGTGACATATTTAAGGCTCATTTCTGACAGATGTTTAATTGCATGAGTAATCCCACGGGTTTACATGAGTAAACACTTGTGATGTAGAGACTCATTTAGACTTCATTGATATTATGTGAATTTCCACTCTGCCTATGACTGCCTCCCCCCTCAAATGCCTCAGGTCCCATGTATTGTATGCTTCACATTCGAGCAAATCATCAGGGTCCTGTATAGAGTAGGAGGTCATGGTTCTTCTCTTTGATGCAACAAATTTCAGACAGCTGATGGAAAGCAGAACAGCTTTTACAGGTATTCTCTGCATGCAGAATACTTGTAACCTTCCTCCTTAATGCTTTTTCTGTAAGGTGAGAGGCATGGAGAGAAACAGCATGTAAGTGACCCATCTCTCTTCCTTTTCAGACAGCCTATAGGAATATATCTGTTACTGTTACATTTGGTATGGATCCTGGTGCGGTACTCGCCCTCAGTGGAAATGCAAGGAGTCTCTGGCTCACAGGGGCCTAAATGGTCCTTAAGGCAACTACACCTCTTTTGAATCCAGCCTTGTTCTTCTGTTTCTGCTGAGCAATGTCCAGAAGACTTTTTAGAGGATATATTGCAGCAATGCTGCAAATTCTGGCTCCACCCTAGGGCTTCCCCCCTACCAAAAGTCATCTGGTTTCACTAGCTGCAAAAGAATTCCCAAAATGTTTGTCCAAAACAGCTTGGTAGGAATTAGACAAAGTTACTATATTGTGAAACTTATATAGATATATGTGTGTGTGTGTCCTAATTTATATGTCAATGTATATGTCCTAATTTATATAAAGTCTAGCTTTGCAGTGTTTATGTTTTCCCTTTTGTTCTTTTAAACTACATCATTAATGAAATTATGATTCAAGAGTTAATCCACTCTTTCCTCTTTGTCATTGTTGCATTGAACTTGCTTTGGGTGGTTGCTAAAACATTTAAAATTATTAAAGTATTTAGCACCTTATTAACACATATCTGTTATTGCCAAACTTCTAAGAGCCTGAAAAATTGGTATGTAGTGAGATGAATTTTAGATACATGTTCAACCAAAACCCCAGCCCACAGCTGTTTTGAGCATATCTCAGTCAAAATCCCTCTGTAACTGAGCTTTCTGCTTGTATGTGTGATGATGCAATTGCAGCAATTAGACCCAAATATTTTTATGGACTAATGTGGATTTCAGTGTTACTTGTGTATATCTTGCGCTCAGAATTGAAGTGTCTAGACACATGCTCAGGCCCAAGAGAATTTATGCTCCAAATATGCAATAACTGTTGATAAATAATTATTTAAATATCAAAAATTCTAAAAAATCATATCCATAATAACGAAGGATGTTGGTTTTCATACAGGTAGTAATGTGCAATTTTAATGGCAATTAGGTGAGATATGAAATTAAAATCAGTTTTAAACTAACACTCCCTTCCTAGCCGACTTCTGGGCTGTAAAGTACAGAGGTTCCATCTGGGCATTCAGGATACAGCAACCCCAAACTTAGATCACTCATTACTACTGAAAACCCATGGCTTCTGCCTGAGTCACATGAGGGCACACATTCTTCTCTTCATTCCTCTGCTGCATACAAATCTCTCCTTGTTTTCTCCCAATAAGGAAAAAAATTCTTAAAAGAGAAACAATGGTACCAGAGTAGAAAACCAGTAGCTGGGGGACTGCAAGGGTGACATAAGCCCAAGGTTTGGAACAGATCTTATTTTGCTGTAGATGAACAGCCAATAGTGCTTATTTTAAAATCAGTTTGACTTCAGATCACTCCAGGCATATGCTAATCACATATAAAATTCCAATACATGCACCTCTGCCTTGGGTGAGCTTATTTATCTTATTTATTACTTATTTACTTATGACTTATTTATCTGTCTCGCTGTCCTTGCTGCAGCCTCCTCATGTTTACCATAACATAATTCCATTTGGTTGTCAGATCACTGATTTTCTCTGTCATGATCAAAGTACACTTGGAAAGTTTCAATTTTGAAGGTTATTTTGTTTTTTCCTATATGTTTAAAACATACCCTAAGCAAAATTTATTTAAGAACTATCTCAGTTCAGAGCCTATCAAGGCAATGTAGCAGTGACAAAGGTGCCACCTTTAAGTCATGTTGTGTATTGGGTGACTCTATGATTTTTTTATTATTATTGTTTCTTTCTTTTTTTCTTTTTAGACAGGGCCATCTGACAGTGAATAAGTCTACTGCTATTGCTGCAGAAAAACATGGACAGTAGTAAACTTATTCTTTGATTGCAGTATCCAGAACATGAATAGCTTTGTAAATGACACAAAAAAGAATCTTAATAAATTGAACATGTTTTACACCTGTGAAGGAACATTTTGGTATTCCACCATGACATAGCAACAGGTGAATTCTTTCCAAATGTGGCTGACAGACTGTGCCTCAAGCAACATGAACATAAACGCTGAATTGTGTGTGTTATATACTCCTGAGCATAGTAAACCCCAATCAAGATTAGCAGGCTAGAAGCCCTTTCTATTACAGCTTGTTTTACAGATTTCTTTATAACATTTGGTGGGTTTCAGCCTGCCAGTCTCCAAAAGGATTTAAGGAATTCTCCTATATTTTAAATTTTGGTATCTGAGTCCATGACTCAGTATGATCACTTGGAAAAGGAAGTTTTATCTGAGTTAAAAACATATGCATGTTTTATAACTGCAATAACTTCTTATGAAAAAGTGATATATTTTTATTGTATAGGGGATGCTGCTAGCTCATAAGGGACTCATAATGTTCAGTGATTCAATGCCTGCTATGTACTTAAAATGTTTTGTAGACTACCTCAGTGTGTTTGCCTAAGAAGTGAAAATTACTGTAAAAATGTAAGCTGGGGTAATGGTGTTATTGCAAGACATTTTTGCCAGCCACAATGAATGATTTCTAAATGCCCCCATGTGATTAAGCTGTAAGGCACAACAGGTTATATTACAGTGTGAAGCCGTAGGTTTGCTCAAATTACCATTCAACAGCTCACCTGGGAGTATCTCTGGGAGATTATAACTTGACAACTTTACTGTTTTTTAAAAATGAAAAAATGAAGTCATTAAAAAGCATTTTTTTCCCAGATAAGTGAAGTGCCTTCCATCACCCAGCATGCAGTCATTAGGTCTAATGTGTTTTTTTGCAGAAATATTTCAAAATGATCCAGGGTTCCTTTCTTTGCTATTGTGGCAAGGGGAAGATTTGTTACAGGAATCTTGTTTCTCTCTGAATGAAGGATGTATGCACAATTACCCAATGTACTCAACTTCCAGTTTCTACAAAACTGCATTACCAACAGACCCACTATGTTTTCTAAAACGTGCTCCAAATCTCTTGCCATTTCTGTACATAGGTTTTTCTTCCCTATATCTTTCTTCCAGGAACAAAATAATACCAGAGACCTCACTAACTCATTGTCCTGCAGTATTGTTGATTCTTCAGGAGTTATTTTCAGTGGAGATGCCTTTGAAAACCTATAGCATAAGGCCCACTAAGAGTTCATCAGATTTGTGGTTTTTTAATTAAACAATGTGACACACATCCCCTTGTTTTGGGAATGCACAGTCTAGGAAAACAAGAGGACATAAACTACATTTGTGTGTTGATTGCACACAAAGACACTACATGCAATGATTCCAGCCCAGTAAACTGTAAGACCTTTGCAGGATGTAGGTAACAACTCAAGAATGTAATTAGAAAAGACGACTAAAATCAGGCAAGGTCTCTCTATGTAGCCCTGTCACTGGACTCTTTTCTGATAAAGACACACTGCTGTAAGTCCACCTTTCCAGCACAGTGCAAGAATGTTTGGTCCTGATCTTACCTATGAATCTCAGGAATAGAAAAACTTTTCACCTCTTCCTTCAGCTTCAACATTGGAGTACTGCTGACTCTGAGGTGAGGCAAGGCCTGAGGTCTTGTGGACTAGTGCACAGACCAGGGAAGCATTTGGCATTGCTTGAACACTTGACCCTCATTAGCCCCATAAAAAACAATTGTTCTCTCTCCAGCTCTGCTATGAAATATCTGCCTTCTCTGTAGCATCCTGTGCCCCAGAGAGGTGCCAAGAGATTTGCCTCATCAGAAAAATGAAAAAATAAGGAAATGATAGTTAAAGGTAAAGACAAGGTTAGGGACAGCATGTAAGGATGGGAAGAGCTAAAGCACAGAGGAAGCAAGTTTGGAGTCTTTTATTAAATCAGCTTAACCGGTGATAGTACATCAAACCTATCCAGTTCTGCACAAGTGAGATAAGCCATAATGCTGTTGTAGTTTCCCCATCACTTCTTTTTGATCATGTCCAACTTTTCATTATGCCTGCACATCAACTTTTAAGTAAGTTGCAAGCTCTTAAAGAAGAACAGATTAGAGCAATGTATGTGTCTGTAGTTTGTCCAACATCAGCGAGATCTTTGGAGGCTGGTATCTTGTATAATGAAAATGCACTGCAGAGTATTCACCTTCTGTGGGCCCTTGGAATAAGTCCTGGCTGGATTCAATGAATAGGGATTTCTTCACATTGCAGTAGTTACACCTTCTAAACTCAGTTGTATATATTACAGGAGGAAACATAAAAGAAATAACAGAATCAAAATAGATCATAATTACAGTTGAGTGTTTTGATAATGCTTCATTGGTGACAACACAAGCACTATATCCATCTCACTTTTATTTCTAATTCTTTCTATAATTAAAGCTATTTCCAAAATCCCGAAACCATCTACTATAATTCAACATTCAATTCTATTTGGAGAATGATTCAATTTAAATTAAATGAAAATACTGCTCTAATATAAAGAAATAGTATATTCTGGAACTTAATGCAGCATGTGAAAAGCAATTTGAGGTTTGTGGAATTTTGGGTTTTGGTTTTTGTTTGGGTTTTTTGGGGAGGGTTGTTTTGCTTTTTCCTTGTGGTTTTTTTTGTTTGTTTGTTTGGGGTTTTTTGTCTCATTGTAGCTTATGTGTTGTTGCTAGAAAATGAAATTACCTTTAATTTCCACTATATAGTGTATTCCAAACCCAATTTTGGAAGAATACAGTTTGTAGATGTTGGAGTATATCACCTGGTACAGTTGTCTTTGAACATTTGAGAAACCGTACCTTTTCACATTTTGTTTTGGCACCCAAATCTGATTGAATTATTTGTTTTGATGGAAAAGGCTGTAAGAAGAAATTTCTCTACTGTGAAGAAAGGACCTGCCATAAAATTCATGGCATATATTCAGCTCATAAGTGTTACAAAATTAGCCAGTTTGGTATGGAAGAGAAGTGTGCTGTAGTTGTCCCAGGCCCACAGTACTGAGAACTGGAAACATTTCCTTTTTTTTTTTTTTTGCTGTTCTCTGCCAACACAGACTTCTTCAATTTACTACATTCTCAAGTGACTTAGCAGATTAATTTTTAAATGATTCACTGCTGGACTTTCTACTGCTCCTCTCTAGAGACTGTATCACTCTGATAGATGTCACCATTAGAAAGTGCATCAGCAGTCAGGCTCAAATAGCTTTTGTCCAGTTTCATCTCAATATTACTTCACAGGTTAGATTACAGAAATCTGCTCCTCCTTGGCCACCACATTACTCTTAGTTGCATTATTGTAGTCTCTTGAAACTCACATTTAGGACTGAGGTCTCCTTGAACCATGTTTTAAGTACAAATGCATTATAAACTATTGTTTCTACCTTTCCAATTTGCAGTCTCTTCAGACAAGTGACTTGACAAATACAAAGTGCTAAGCCTATGCAAAGGTCTTGATACTTATAAGCAGACAAGTGCACTGACATTTAACCCACCTTTTCCTCCTTATCTATGTTATTTTCTCATCAGTCTTCACAGGCTTGTTAGTTGTAAATAAGCCACAAAAGGCTTTCAAGCATGATTAGGGTCTCACGCAATGGCATTTCTACAGTCTCAGATGCTGGGGTTTGTAAATATTTTTTCTTGTACAGAACTACACAAACATATTCATGGCATATCACACAATACTATTTGGGAACAACAGAGGAACCTAAATTACCTACTTGAATCAAACAAAGAAGCACACTCAGAGGCTTCTCGCTAAAAATCATGGCACAATATACCATACACACTTGTCACAAAAGCTAAGGTGGTAGAATGTACACAGAAATGACATAAAAATAAAAAAAATAAACTAGTGGTGTCTCCTTATTTAGAATATGGGATCCAGGTCAGAGGTCCTGGATGACGGAAGATGAAGAATTAAGAAGAGAGGAGAAATTACATATTCAAGATAATAAGGGAAAAGGCAAATAAGAATAGGATAGTTAAACTTGTAATAAGGTGGATAAAAGACACAAGAAATGAATGAAAAATTTTATCAGGTATAATTATTTTCAGCAAGAGGATATGAAAGATAAGGGATCATAAAAAGAATCAAATGACCATACAGCGCTCAAAAATACATTCAGATTTTAAATTAATAAATTTTTTTTCACCTTTAACCACACATTCAAGAACAAGTATTTTCTGTCAATATCTCAAAACAAGTATGAAAATATATAATGTATGGCTTTGTCTCTCTTATCATGGATGCATATTTTACTCTTTTGGTAAAAAGTAAGGGATCAAGTGAAAAATATTCTGAATACAGATTCATCAATCCACAACAGCGGCTTAGGCTTGTCTGTCTATGTCCCATCTTTTTCCATGCTTCACTAATTCATGGATTTTTCTCTCTCTCCCTTTTTTTTTTTTTTTTTAAACGAAAGAGTTTAAAAAAAACTAGGAAGAAACAGTTGATTTTAATTCACTAAATGAACAATGTTTTCTGCTGATTCTCTTAGGATAACAAGAGAAGGAATTTGTCAGGCTGTTTTATCTAATTAACCAGCAGATCATGCACAGCAGCCAGGGCAAGGATCAATATTATTGCCACCTGCTTGGGAAAAACTGTCCCAGTGACCTGACTGCTGGCACTCTAGGGCAGAATGATGCTGGCTTCTCAAACTCCCTTACTGTGGTCTTTAACTGCACGTGAAATTTATTAAAAATCCTTTGCACACAGATATTCCACCTCCCTAGCAAGTACTCTGCCTGCCAGGATGAAGCACCATTCCCAGGGACTCTCTGACCTGATTACTTTTTAAAATATTTTATTCAAAATCAAATAGCTCCAATAAGTGAGATCAAGGAAGACCTGCTCACATGACCCTAGGAATACATTACTGTAGACCTCTTCTAGGGGCTTGGGATCTTTTTACATTTCCTGCTCACAGTCTGTCATGAGCAAATCTAAGACGGTGTCTCTTTCACAGGTGTTCTAGCTACTCATGGAGTCATCGATATTAATTTCAGCCACTTTTGCACAAAAATGTTAGTATTTTATATAAAGGGGAATAAGATCAAGGGGACAGTGAGGGCACTTCAATCAGACTGCTACTCTCATGAGGCACAGAGAGTAAAATAGAGGGTATATAGAAGCATCTGGGCTGATACAACCAGCAACACTGTGTGTTTACTCTGAGGATAAAACAAAAGGATTCTGTCTTTCTCAAACTACCAGGCAATATCTGCCCTAGCTTTGTCCTGTACACCCATTTCTAGGAGTAAGATTTTGTGGCAGTAGACTTACAATATCAGAAGTGGAATAAGTCATGCAAGAGATGGGGCTCTAAAGAAAATGAAGAAACCAGCCATGATGCCTTAAAAACTGAGGCTTTTATTGTATTGTAAAATGGATTCCCTGTCTTTTTTCCCCTGCGTCACCCTTCTCCTTCCCAAAACTCCTTGAAAAATCTCTTATCTCCCTAGCCTAGTATGCAGGAATTTGTCCTGGCAGGACTATGTGAAGACCCCCTATTGGTCCTTAGTTAACCCTTTCCCATTGGTTGTTATCCCTCGATTTCTGTTGGTAGTAACTAAAATTCCCTAAAGCCTTTATATATCCTGACCATGTGAATAAACTCTCTCTCTGCATCCTCTCCTGCGGTCTCTGTGTGCCTCTTTCCCAGGGAATCTCGGGGACCCCGTGGCCAAGGGGGAATGGGAAAGGCGCTACGTTCCACCACACTGTCGCAAGAGTTCAGGCTTCAGGCTCACCCTTTGCAACACCGCTGTTCCCCAAGTGCCTGCTCTTCACCCTTGTCTGATTGCAACTGAACTGAGAACCAGGCAACATTTAATACAAGCTGCCAGCAGCCCCATCCAGTTGCTGTTGCCCTAGAGTGAACAGCACTTGATACAAAGCCTACTGAATTCAATGCAAAGATAGCTGTCATTTAGACCCAAATAAGAGAACATTTAGGGAAAAATATTTGATTTTGAAGTTTCATTTTCCAAAGGCAAATAACTAAAATACAAATACTTCAGAGTGGAAAATAGTGGCTTTGACATTATACTGAGCCAAATCAAGCAGAAAACATTTCCAACTGACAAGTTTTTCTCTTAACTGTGATGCTCAGACTTCCTTGCCTGTTAAAGTCGCAGGAAAATTTCAGTCAATGTCATCCTTACACCAAGCTATATATGTGGGCTTTTAGGTACTTCTCTAAAAGGCGCTAATTTAATGGTATTTGTATTATAGCTGTTTCAACTCCAAGTTGTTAGAGGAAATATAAACATGTTTAAAAATTAATTCTTTTAACAACAGTAATGTTAGAGGTACTTGTTATGTTCCACTGATGCATGAAGTGCATCTCAGTTTATAAAAGGGGCAGTCTCCCTAATTTTAAAATTTTATTTGGTCCTGAAAGATAAGACTGGTTTTCATTTGGATCTGGCATCAAGAAGACCCAAAAAATGAAAATAAAACCATCCCTATTCCTGCAGTTTTGCAATCAGATCAGAACCACAGATAAGTTTGTTCTTATATGCCTACAGCTCTAGAGGTGTTTTCAATGCCCAAATATTGCTTTGTCTTAATGGATAGTCTTCACAGCAGCAATTAAACTGACAGCTTCCAGGTATGAGAGAGAAATTTTCTTTTCAAACTCTTGCCTATTCACAAAAGATTTTCATCACTAAATAACCTCTGTTTTCCAAAAGTCTAGGAGCATAACGCTATGTTGCAAATCAACAGTTACTTCATTACCCTATTTTAATTGGCATTCTTTTCAAATTTATTTCAGCCTTAATATTCAGTTATCATATTATATCATGATTGATATACAGATGATTTTTATCTATGGCATGCAGAAGACACATTGTTGGCAACTACTGTTTAGGTTGTGCCTCAGTAGAAATTACTGTTCCTATCCCCTTTAGACTGCCTGAGACTCTAGTTGTGTCTGGTTCAGCCCCAGCCCCAGCCTTAGCTGTGAGGACAAAAGGATTTGATGCATCCCATTACTCCTCAGTATTTTCCAAGCATCACCCGTGTAAATAGTTTTTCTTTTATTGGTATAATATTTTGGACATGCAGAGCATAAACAAAGCCTGAGAGCTCTACTCATTTCATAGCATTGTACAGTTTGGAATATACAGGCCATTGGTTTCTTTTGATGCATACAGACTGAAGTGCAATGTATTGTAATAACAAAACTGTATCCTGAATAATATTAAAATAAACTGTTGCATCACAGATTCAGGCAAAATAAGTTTCAACAAAGAGAGCTAATTAAAATGTGCATCTCTGGATTACTTAAATTTTAGTGATCCTGTTATGTGCATCACTCTGACATTAAAATTTTTTTGCTAATGTCAGTTATAAACAGTGATGTCATATTCAAAACTGCTCTAAGTGATAAATCATTCTCCTTCAGTTTCTAGATAAGATTTTGCAAATGTGCCTCACAGCAAAATCACAAGCTGGATTTCACTGCTACAGCTTTTGCTCCTGAACTAGTATTTATTAGCTCACATATAAATGCTTGCATGAAAAGGAGCTGACAGCACAGTGAGGCATGAATTTCAAGTATATTCCAGCTCAAAGGTCAGAAGCAGATTTCCGATTTCAGTAGCAATTATAAATAGCCATCAGAGGTGAAATAGAATTGACATACTGGGTTATGTTGTGTTTCCTGTTGATTTTGAAAGGTTAACATTCTGAGTGAAAGAAGAAAAGCCCCTATTCCATTTCTTAAAAAAATAAATACTTTGCAAAAATAGTAGAAATGGGGTACCAGAGCACATTTTATTTTTTTTTCCAAGACAGGTGTTCAAAGACTCAGAGATTTAGGGCCAGAAGAACAGTCCAAGGATACCTTTCTATTCACGTATTATTGCTTTTTGTCTTCCCTGTCAGCTGCCTCAATATAGGTTTCACAGGCCAAAGAGATACTTTGCAGAGATAGCAGCAGGCTGTGCAAAATTTCTGTGTCTTGAAGGCCTCCTCTCAAAGTAGCCCAATCCAAAGTGCCAAGAGGAAAGGACTCCAGAACCATAGATTTTCTAGAGTATGTATTGCTCTTCCAGGACATGACTTCAGGTAATCACCCAAATTCAATAGTTTATTCACTTTTTCTTTTTTTTCTCAATCCATAGGTCCCAGTTGATTTGGTAACTCTCACCAGTACCTTTCCTTGGATACCACTTTTACTTCTCTTTCTGTTCTTTGATTTCAATATATCATCCACAATATTTTTGGTGTCACCTCTGTCCTTCTTTCCCATGTATCCCCCCTCACCAGATTCCACAACTGTAATACCTGAACTTAATAATTACTGACAGACAGAAACTAATGATGAAAACTACTTTCTTATTCCCAGTAAATTTTTGGTAATGTTTTACCACTTTTCAGCAAGAATTCTTAGGAATATATACAGCACTGAAGGGATAGAAAGATTCAGCGCTGGAGATCCTATCTGGAATTAAAATCCTCATGATTGTGAAATGTTTCATTAAACAGCTGCTGTAGCTGTTCCATACTTTAGCATTTAGGGGAAATAACACAGATAGAAGCCTTTTGTTTAAGCTGACTTTTCACAGACCTACTATGAAACACATAATTACAAATTAAATTACTTTGATAAGTAACAGCCCTCACAACTACTTTGTCCTAATACGCTCAGTGAGGGTCTCTGA
The DNA here is from genome assembly GCA_013396655.1 of Campylorhamphus procurvoides. Classification (NCBI taxonomy): domain Eukaryota; kingdom Metazoa; phylum Chordata; class Aves; order Passeriformes; family Dendrocolaptidae; genus Campylorhamphus; species Campylorhamphus procurvoides. The sequence goes on from WBMV01009424.1 coordinate 678,430, forward strand.
ATGTGGAGTTTATCTAGGTGACATCACCGAGAAGCCAAAGAAGGAAATTAAACATATCCTAGGTCATTTTCTCTGAGCAGGCTTTATGTGAAAGATGATAAATAGAGCTCTGTATTTCCAACAGCAGGTTGCAGCAGGGGCAGTGCTGACAGGCTCTAGGCTTTGTGCCAAGGTATTTATTTACTTGTTGTGTCATGACAAATATTAACCCACAATCTGAAGTCTCAAGAAGCAGCAAAACCTCAGAGGGCCTGGCGCAGAGATCTTGCTGTGTTGCTGTGTCTCCTCTCTGTGGGGAATGAGGAGTTCATGTGTTTCATCAGCGTCCTGACCACCGGGGTTTATTCATCATGGGGATGAAAACTTGTGCTTTTGCCAGTGAAAAACTCAAGAGTTTTTCCTGGGACTGTCATATTTTCACAAAGCCCCATGTTTATGAACAAGTTCAAAACAAAACATATTTGATTTAACAACAGGAAAACGTTTTAAATATTGTATGACTGTGTTTGGGAGAAGCATTGTCTTGGATCTTTGTGTACCAAGAAATGGCTTTTGTCAGACATTTGTTAAATAGAAAATAAACCAAAATTTTACAGATTATTGGTAAAACTATGTAAAGTACTAATTAATTAAATGGTTACAGATTGGTGACTGCAGAAATGTTATCTTTTACTGAGAAAAGTTTTGCAGTTTGCAAGAGTGATAGTAAATAATGAGAACTGCAAAGTAGATACTTAATGAAAAAAAAAATGGCGATATCCATTTAGGAAAATTTACCACTTTGGTTTTTGTAGTCACTGAAAATGGTTTCACATGAATGATAAAAGTATATTTAGTATGTAAGTTACCAACTAGTGCAAATAATACATTGTTCCCTTTGCAGCCAGGATTTGAACAGTACTCACAGCAATGTTAGGAAAATGCCAGTGCTAGTCAGGCGAGCTTCTGAACAAATCACAACAGAGATGTAAATAAGCCTGTGAGACGAGGATGCATACTTAAACTATCATTGAAGGAACAATCCAAATCATGTCTCTCTATCCGAGTCATTTGTGCATATTTTATGTACTTACGACACTGGATCATGTACCAATAATTGTAACATTAGGTATGGCTTTTTTGCCCACATATGATTAAATTGCCTCTCTTAGTCCCTTCAGTGACAGCTTGGTGATACACTGTGCTGCCCTATTCACAAAAAGTGCCAGGTCACTCTATTCTATTCCCTGGTCCTTTGATTCTTAAGTCTGGGAGAACAAAAATCACCATCTGATGACATTTCCTGAGCCTGATTCCCTACTGTTTCCCCAAAGCCATAGCAGGAAGAAGGAATCAGACCTATTGTCTTCAAAGCAGAGGTTTTATTCCCAGTCCCTGATAGTAAAAGCCACTTTACAGCTTTTGAAGGAGTTACCTCTGTGTCCTATTTCTTTCAGGTCTATGACACATAAACTAATGCTTGAAAAAAATAAAGTGAGATTTGGACAATGAAATCTGTTTTGCAGTGCATGAGATTGAAAAGGGCCCAGGACAAGAAATCAAAAAGCAGGACTATTTGGTCTACAGAATTTGTGATGCAATTTTGCCAGGCTAAACATAGAGGCTTTGCACTATGCAATAAAATATGAAAAGGCACCCCCCTGCATCCATAAATCTACTTGACGAACAGCATCCAGTCTTGGAGCTAGCCTGGATGTTAATCTACAAGTATCATGAACTCACAATTTTAGAATACAAAAAAGCGTGAGGGACAAGAAGGCTGATGCTTTTACCAAGGTCGATGGGATACTCTTGCTGTACTCCTCACTGCCTCTCTGGTAATGCTGGAAGGGAAATGAGGGCTATGAAATAGCAGCCAAGTGGGAATAATGGCATCCTGATATAGAGCCTTTGTTGTCAAATGTCTGCTGACATTGTTTCTATATTCACAGGAAAGCCAGTGGCAGAAGAAAATTTTAACTTTTCACTAGCAGCAAAACACAATTGAAGATTATCATATCTCCATCTGTCTTTGCAGTGTGCACCATTGTTTTGCTGCCTGAAATTCAGTAAGTAGTGTTGTATTGGTCTTCTCCAGACCTCACCAGTTGTGATGCCAGAAGCACTTATTCAGTCAGTAACCTTCAATTGTCTTTGATAAAAAATGTAACTTGTGTTATTCATTCTCTTTCTCTTATCAAATCAATGCAATTGGATTGTCTCATATGTTCATCTGTCAGTTTTTTTCCCACTTTACACATAGAAGAAATCTTTCAAAATAAACAACCAGAAAAACACAAAATCAGAAAGCCTATCTGCTAGGGATAAGCTAAGTCTGAAATAGTGAGGCTAGAAAGATACCTCTGACAACAGCTACCAGGAATCAGCTGATTTTTCAAGATTTTTGATTGCGTGTTTCATAGTGACTTCACTAGTGAAAACAATTTGTGAGGATTTAGGAGGAAGGTTTCTTCAACTGTCTGTAGAGGAAGTATAACAGTACAGAAATGTAAAAAAGTAATTTATGGGAGGTAACGGATAAGTGGAAAGACATGAATGAAATTAGACAGCATTACTGGACAAAAGAGGAGCCAATCACACAGTGCAAAGTTTTCTGTCATCTACTTTGTGTGTGTGTAACTGTTTTTATTTTGTAAAATTGAGTTCTTAACTCTACTGCTCTTTAACCATTTCTTTGAAACCAACAAAATGAGGTGGGACTTACAGGAGATACATGACAAGCCAGTGCTATTGCAGAGTTGTTCATGACCTGGATCTGACTATCCTTCCAAACTGTGGGCTGCAGCTTCCATCCCATGCCAGTCCATGTAAAATGAATAACATGTGCCAGGCACAACAGATGGGTCAACAGCTGGCATACATGAGCTTTGTGTATCACCAAGGATTTCCAAGCCAACCCAATAGTTTTGGCAAATGTTCAGGAAAGATGTTAGAAAGCTGTCCAGTGCCATTGATAATGAAAAGACACTTCCTACCAGAGCAAAATTTTGGCATGTGATAAATATCACAAAACTTGCAACTTTTTCACATCTAGCTCACTAGCCAAATGTCACCCACTTCCAAGGAGGCTTCACAGCTGTTTTATAAAAATAGAAAAGAGATACTCACTGACACTAATAAACTCCCTCTATAATAAGCTTCAGTACTTGAACCAAATCCAATACTAACACTTGGCCCCCAAACCTGACCCCATGTCTTAAATCACTGTCAAGTTTGATAACATTCTCCAGCTGAGAGTAGGAGGACATTTGCTGGGAAGTTTGTTAAACAGACCTCAGTACTAATGCTTTCTGTGAGTCTATGTCTCCTTTTGAAGCCATAATAGTTCCTGACTTTTTCAGTAGACAGAGGCAGAGCAGAGTGGCAGTGCAGTTCTAGGGCTACTGAACACTGTCAATAACTTTTCTTTAGGCTTGTTAGGTAACATTCAAAAGAAAAACCTGCAAACCCCAGGTTTTCAGTCTCCAGGACATGTAAATCCCACATTGACTGATTCTATAAGGGAATACAAACTTCAAGCCCATTTTTAACTCATAGTCTATTAGTTAGTGCTGAAAACATAATAAATCTATTAAAATAATTAGAAAGTGAAGCTAGTGAGGGATGATAGTGCATGCATCTGATGCATCACATGCTTGATGTAAGTACTCAAAAAGTCTGTCTGTGGTCCAGTGGCTTCTTCCAAATCAATCCTGGGAAGTTTTCTCTGACACAGGGCTTCACAAAACCCAACTACAGTTCAACAGATGAGTCAATGGAGTCACTTTTTTCATATTGTCCACCAACATCTTGCTTCTTTTACTGACCTTTGTTGCAGTACTCTCTTGTTGCTTACAATTATAATATATTCCTCAAAGCAAGAGACAGCCCCCTGTATGTATTTGTACAGTGAGTGCCTTGCACAGTGGAGCTCTGGCCTCTAGGTGTTACCATAATATAAAGAATAAACAAAATCTCTATTTTGGGATATCCATACATTTTCCAAACACAAAGGATCTGTGTTAGTAATATTTAATAAGTATAATTTTTTTTATAGCAAGCAATAGCAGGGTGCTAAACCAATACTAACCATAGAGAAAAGAATGTATTTTTCTTGTACCCATAAACACTTAATCCAGGCTGCCTGGAAGTCTCTTTTTTTTTCTTTTTTTTTTTCTTTCAGGTGAATACCATGGCAGTGGAAATTGCCTGAGGTATTAACAGAGCCCTGATGTAATTGTGAGGGGCTGAGACAGAGTGTTCTACCAAAAGGTTCTGAATTCCAGAACTTGCTTTTCTCATCCTTCCTCAAGCTTGAATTAGTTGACCTCTAGGTCATGCTACAAAGGATACCTTTTTCTACAAGGCTTTTCTGGGAAATAAGGATGAGTGAGTAGTGTTGGATGGTGAACAAGACCTTATTTTCAGTACTTTCCTAAGGCTTTTTTATTATAGCACTTGTGCTTTTGACTTGTGCTTTATTTCATACAGATTCTTTGACTTTTGGATAGGCTTGTTTTTCACTAAATCAAAACAATAAATAATGATGCAGTAGATCACTGATAAAAAGCTGCAACACTTACTTTTATAATAGTTTTAGCAATTTCTGAACAGTTTGTTCCCAACAGAAGTAGGGTGGTAGGAGGAGCAAGGGGCAGTCTGTCACTGACTGATGTTGCAAAACACAATTTTCCATGGATTTCCTGCCAGGGCTGACACTGTAGCCACCTTGTGTTGTTGTGGTGGACATTACTCCAGTAGTGCTATCTAGAGCTGCAGCAGAAGCTGCATTATTTCTGTTAAATAGAGCTCACATTACACACCGAGGACATTCAGGAGAGAAATCCACAGGAGACCAATTCCTTAAACAGCTTTTCCATAAAAGCTGTGACTTTTGTTATGGTTCAATATGAAAGATCTCTGATTCCAGGAAAGCCATAGCTTGTCCTCAGCTCCTAATAGGATGAGTGGGACTGTTTGCTCAAGTTTCCTGAGACTATTTCTAATTTGTCTAAGCTGGATGAAGTAAATGCAGTGGGTACCAGGTGTTTTGGATGAAACTAATATTTTCAGATGCAATAGATATCCTGCCAGTGTTTGCAAACAGAGTTGAGTTTAGGAGAGATGATTTTGTTAAGAAACATACAGTCAATGTGTTTAACAATTAAAGGTCCTGGAGTATGTCGTGATGTGTAGGCATCCAGCTTACTAAACAGCTGATCACAGAGTAAGCCAGCATGAAGAGTCCAACAACTTAATTCTGTGTGATCTGACTCCCAAACAGCATCTATAAAATATGAGCTCTGAAATGACTTTATTTTTCTAGTTGTTTTTTTTTTTTTTGGAGCTTTCCAAAATGAGTGGCTAGTGTAGTTCTATCCAAAGACATAAAAGTTTTTGCTTTGTGAATAAATGAAACACTATCTAAACTAGTTTGCAATCCCTTTATATGAGAGACTTTCTGAAGTTACTTTTTGTCTAGTCTTTTATCTTGTCTAGGAAAAAGCTGCTTTTGCCTTTTTAAGTGTATTACTTTGGGGTAGCTAACACTCACTTTAGTAGGAATGACATAATTCAAAAATACATTGTGTCCCCACTTTTATTCATTATTCAGGATAATAGACAGAGACACAGAGTGCTTGCTGTTAGGAATTACATGGGCAGTGGAAAACTTCTGCCCCTGACCTCAGGAGAAAGAAATTGCTGCAGAACTACTTCCTTCCTCTAACACAGGTTTTAGAATATCTGGATATAGGCAGGGAAGGTTTCTAAGTTTTTATTTGACTTGTACTATTTCTATAGTTTCAAACGTTTAATTTTCTTCACTCAGTGTTTAGGAAGAATGATCAAGCATCACCCACTTCATTACCTCTCTTTTTTTCATGTATGGGCCCCCAGCTCTAATAAAAAAGCCATGTAGAGCCCTCTAAAACCCAAAACAACAGATTTTTGGGTAGAGCTGCTCCAGCAAAAATACCCGTATAAAATCAATCCACCAGAAACACTTAACAGAAGATATGAATTTTTAATCTGAATAATCAAACTTTTAGATTGTTATGATATTCAACATTGTAAATAGCATTAGGACAGAAATCTGCAGAGTTAGGGAGCTGCTGGTTAAAGCCAGGTGCAGTTATTTTGTTGCAATTCTTGAAACGACAGCCAGTTTTTTCCACCAGTTAGCACCTGATTCAATGGTGGGCCCTGTCTCCATCATGACGGGACTCCGGCAATTGTGCTTCTACAGCAGTTCTCCTGCTTCTGTAAGTGAAGTGTGGTCTTTGCCTCTCACCTCGGAACCAACTAGTATTGAAATTTCAGAACTCTCCTGACTAGTTCTGTTTGTGCAATGCTCAACAACAATTCCCCAGCTTGTTCTGAGTTAGAAAATAGCGAACAAAAGTATTTATTAGATTCAGCGAAGGAGGAGACCTGTGGCATTTTCCTCAATGACATTTTAAACGAACAAAATATATTTATACTTGCTGGAATAGTTAAAGGTTCTTAAAGTGACAAGTCTAAGAACAATTGGCTACCACTTGAATAAAGAGGTGAAAGGCAGGCTCCTTCATGCCATATATCCAACTCCCTGGGAAATGGAAATATTTTAGCTAGCTAAGACCTGGGCTACATAAGTGAAAGGCATGATTCAAAAGCTGTACTTTTGAACCAAATCATCTGCAAATAAACCAAACACCCTCTATCATGCTGAAATAAGAGCACACCCTAGCAGATTTCATTAGCTTAAGTTCAGTCATTTAATGAAATTGTAATTAAAATGGCACAGTTTACTTAAATTGAATAAGGTCTTTCTTACAACAAATGTCATGTCATCAAATTATAAGATGGTCATGACTTTCCCCTCACCTCTTTTCAGCGTCACTTAAAGGTAAAGCAGCTTTAGGAAGCAAGAGTGGAGAATCCATTTCCAGATTTCTAGATGCCCAACCAGACTTTATCCTCAGGAGCTGTCTTTTGTACAGCTTCACAGTGAGCTCAACATTTTCTAAGAACAAAAACTATCCCTGCTCAGGATATTCTCTTAGACATGCATTCCAGCATAAGTCAAGCCTCAGGGCATGGTATGAGTTGGTTTCTCAAGAGAACAGAACTCATGAAAGAGGAAAAAACAGAGAGAGGTATAAGAGCATAGTACTCCTCCCTCATCATCAAGCACCAGTCTTTGTTTCAAACAGGGTTCAACAAATCACTGTGTGAGCAATGAGAAAAACAATAAATTTACCACAAGGCAATAAAATCGATTCTAATAGTAACTATTCCTACTGCTCAGAAAATATTAGACTGGATTTCTTTGGTTCTGGATCCAATCAAGACATTAGTCTGCAGTGCTTTTAGCTACTAAAGGCTGGCAAAATATTATGAATTTACCTGAAATAAAACCAAAAATTGAATCTTTTCTTTGACTTATTGAACTGTGGCAGTAGAGCACAACTTCTCATTTCCTTCTTTGTCACCTTGTGTCAATCTCCCTTGTATACTAAAAAGAGTTATGGGGACTTGGAAGCTCAGTTAGCCTGATTTTCTTCTGTAGGAAAACATGATCCCTGTGATTTAAAATATTGTCTTTGGGACTTGACAGTTTTGAAGGCATCCAGAGCAGAAGTAAATTTTTAGGTAGCTGAAACTTTATGGGGAAAAACAAAACCAAACCAAACAAATCAACAAAAAAATCAATAGGAACAATATCACTTCCACAAATAAGATACTCAAGCATTTGGCTTGCCCAAAGACCAAAAAATAAGGGTGTTCTTTTTTATTATTTCAAAATTAAAATAACATATATCCAAGACCTTTCATTTAAGTTTTTTTTTTCCTAAGAAAATAAACAATATTTTTTTTAAAAAAAATCTTTTAAACAGAGTAGTTTAATTCCAAAATGAGGGAAAAAAGATTTAAAAAACGATGACATTAATAACAGATTTTTGCCTCAGGTTGACCTAAATTTTAAATTTTAAGTGTTTTTATTATTATTATTTTATGAATGCATTTAGGCACTTTTTCCCCTTATGCATATAGATTTTTCTTACCTTTTCTGTTTTATCCACTTGCCTATAAGATGAAGTATTTAGAAAACATCTCCTATTTTTTTCTACATTCTTTATTCTCTTTCTCTTTAAAAACATACACAGTGTAGATCCCTCTGGTAGTTGATTTAGGCAGTCTACCCAATAGCTGCCCCTGATCCCATTATTCCCTACTGCAGGAACTGGGACATGTGAGACCCCAAAGCCTCAGCCTCACCTCAGCTGCTGGTACTGCAGATTCCCTGTAGTAATTGCCTGTAGACATGCAGACATAGCTGCCCACCATCCTTGCTCTCCCCATGCCTTTCACACAAACACACACATATTCCAAGGGGTCTCATATGATCTCCAGGCTCCAGAGACTCTCTGGCACTTGGTCCAGATCTCCTGGTACCCCCAATACCCAGCTTCTCCAGTTGTGCCGCTCCCAGACACACACATATAGCTGGCTCCCAAGCCACCCATTGTACTGACCAGCTCAGCATTCACTATTGACCAACACAGACACACAGACCCTTACCCACTGCAGGCACACAGTCTCCTCTGACCTGTGGTCTCCCCTCCAGTACCTGCACCCAACTCCCATGCACATGAACTCAGGTAGACAGCCCCCCACCCAAGAAAAGAGTTAGGAAGGGAACGTAACAAGAAGCAAAGACTGTCTGGGGAATCAGACAAGGGCACTGACTAGACACCTGCATTCAGAATTGGTTCCATTTTTGTCCTTTATTCCTTTATTTTGCCCAAACCACCCTGATGTCTCCTTCCCCAATCTTTGGTTCCTCCCATAGCCATCCTGTAATAAGTCTTGTGCAGTTCCCAAATGCTCTTCCCTGTTACCCCCTAAAGAGGCCATAGCCCACAACAGTGACCCCTCCATCTGTAGGCAACCTCAGGACAGACTCTCCCAAAGATCTACAGTGGTAGGTGTCACTTCCATCCATGGGGCTAATCTCCTCCTGGGATGCCCTAGGGAGTTGAGTCTGGGACTCCTGTCTCTGGCAGGGTCATTGGGATTCCCCTATATGCTGTTGCTGCTTTCTGTGTGTGCTGACCAGCTTCTTGCCATGCAACCTAAAAATAAAAGGATAGTCGGGTGGTGTAAGAGTCCAAAAACTCCTACGCTGGGTGGAGCTACCCTACAGTCATGTTCACGCCTCCTTTCTGGTTACATCTCTTTAAGCACTTAAGCAATGCTTTCCTTTGTATTGTTATTTGGAGAATGACTGTTGCTAAGGCTGACTTACTGCTATAAACAAAATAAAACAAAGTATTAAAAAAAAAAGGTATTTTCTGTGAGTTTTTCCCTCCTAATAGAAAATGTTTGTCAATCAATCCAGGAAAGAGGGAGTAGGTGAAAAAGCCATGTCTATCCTCAGAGATTTTTTCAGTGGCTGAAGTATCAGAAACAGATGGCATCTGACATGACAACATTACAAACACCCTTGGTTGGTGTGCCATGGGCATATTACCTTCTCTCACAAGAAATGCACTATACTGTGCTAGCCTGCACTGCATCAGTGTTGCAACATTTCTACAGTACATTGTAGGATGACAGTTACCAGGCAAGTTTTCATATTTCAAGCATAATATTCTTTTAATTAATATTTCCTTCTTTGCAGCTTTTAATTTCTGCTAACCCCTCTTGTAACATCCATGCTCTGCTTCTCCATGTTTACCAGTCTCTCTGCTGGAAAAGGCTAAAGCACAGATGCTGCAGGATTGGTGTAATTCTTCTGTCAGTTCTAAAAAGAATGCTTGTTTCTTCTGCTTTGGCAGAACTACAGCAAATATTGCAGTGGCTGGCAACTGAGCCAGGAAAATGAGACAACTGGGGGAAATGGGTTGGTGCAATACAAAATGAGAATTGCCAGGTGATGAAGGCAATCATTGACCAGCTACAGAGAGTGGAGTGGTGCCCCTGGGCCTCTGAAACAGCTGAGAGTTCATAGTAATTTAAAATGAGTTATTAGAAAAACCATGTGAAGAGAAAATAAAACCTCTGGTGGTCCTACATGGTATGGTTCTCCTCAAGAACAGCAGCACCAGAAGACAGCCTCAAATTTTTCACCAGCTCTACGCATTTTGGTCAGACTGCAACTCTTTCCTTTTGATTAAAAGTCTCACTCATTCAACTTTTTCTTGTCTTGTTTAGCATTTGAATAAGGATCAGTAATTGTATTTATTCAGGAGCTATGGTTGCACCACGGACTGAGGTAGGGCAAGACATTTTTAGACCAGCAGACAGGCTGAGATATTTTTAAAATAGTTATTTAAAAAATGAGTAGATTTTTTTGTTCTCTTCTGAATCTTGGTTGAAAACTGGTAAGCCAAGAAAACAAAGCAATCAATCAAAACCCACTAGTGCTTATGTCTTGGGTCCTTTAGCCACTTCAGTGATTGCATCCTCCTTTGGAAGGAAATGGTCCATCTTACACACATAGCCATATTTCAGTATGTTTACTGTATAACTGCTAGTACCAACAATGCTGCTCCCACACAAGCCATTGTGCTGAGCCATAAAGGCCTTATGCCATTATGAAAGTAATTTGTATTTGAATGACATGAGCTAGAAGTTACTTATTGAATTCACAATTGAGAACTGATGCACACAGTGTATAAATATGCCAAATTCTTTATTTTTTAAATATATATTTTGCACTGAACAAACATCAGTCAACTAAATTTTCCACACACTTTCCCTTTATACCCTCAAGTGTCAGGTAATGAAAAGAACAATTTTTCTGATAAAATATAATGATATTACATTCATAAATTAAAATTCATATGATTTAGTCTCTCTTTTCTGAACTGGAAATAGAATCTGCTTTATTTTCCTTTAAATGGTAGCCAATATTTGGGTTTTGCCCACTTATAATGTGGGTTTCTTTCCACCAAGACCTAAGGCATTTCTTATTTTGTCTATTTACATTAATCACACGAATATAAACTTTCCCACCATATTTCAGCATTGAATTTGTATTGAAAAATCACAGTTGCTTCTTTGTGCAACACCGATTTGCTCTACAGTTGCCATATTTTCCTATGGAATTAAAAAAAAAAAAGTGAAGTGTGAGGGATCTGCTTATTCAGACACAACCCATTGAGATTGCGAAGGTTCTTGTGGGAAACACAAATTAAATTGACCTGAGTTAGTGCCCTGTCTCAGAATCTTTACTAAAGATGATGTTAAGAGTCTGATTTTAATGTGCATCTCTTTATTCTTTTAACTATTTCTTCACCCTTTCTGCTACACTGAGTATGCACATCCAAGGCTTGAGCTACAAACAGGGCTACTTCCATTCTTATGAATTAATGTCAACCACTGTTTATTGATGGTAAAGGCACTACTTTATTTTACAACATATATGCTTTTATGTGTCTAACATACCATGTTTTACTATATGTTTTTATATATAACTATGAAGGATCATTTAAAACAATTTTTTGATAAAGCTTGGGGAATTACTGACTTAATTCATGCAAGCATTTGTTTGAAACAGATTTTGTACATTTTTTTAAAATTCAATAGAGTAGTTGATTGTAATAAGTCTGCAAAGCATGATGATAACCTATCCTACTAAAGAAAATGTCTGATGAATGTGGTAATACAGCAGCTCCAGTAGGAGATCTTCAGTGATTGAAGTGGGTGGAGGGGGAAGGGAAGAACTCATACACTGGAAACAAGGACTTATTGCCAAAAAAAAGCACATAGAAGAATACCACATGATGGAGGGATAGGCACAAAATGGTATACAGCTGGAAGAAAACATAAAAAGCAATCAGAAATGCTCTGAAATGCATTAAATGTAATAAGAGGATGAGAGAAAGAAGGGCTTGTTAGTTAAAGGGAGAAGGCATGCTATTGCAGGTGACAGAGAAAACCAGTCTTCTTGGTTCAGTTTGGTTGTTTTATTCTGTCTAAAGAGATTAGTTCAGATGAGTCACTTAACATCATTAATATTAATAACAAAGGATGAGGAAAACTGGTAACATTAGGGTTAAAAAAAAAGGCAAATGATACTAAGATAAATTAAAATTTTCAAATTATCATTCCTTGATGAGAATTACTTAAGGCAATTGTTTTAGGCAATTTTCTTGGACAACTCATGAGGACTCAGTGGGCTGAAAAAAGGCAAACAACTAGTATCTATTAGGGGAAAAGAGAGGCAGTAGGGAGAAAATAGATTAAAGGAGGTATAAGCTTTACAAAATATATAACACTGATGCCTTGAAAAATAATAGGAGCCATGTTATTTATCAATTTGCAAGAACCTCAAGAATAATCAATAATGAACAGCCAACACTGGTTAGTCATTAGCAGCTTTTAGTCAAAACAGTCTTGTTTCCACTGAATAGGACAAATTTCCTAGAAGACTCATGGAAAAGTAATTGCAATCTATTTTGGCTTCAGCAATGTTTACAATGTAGTTTGATAGTAGTTCTAGTTGCCTATAAGCATAATTACATTAAAAAAAAAACACAAAAAGAAAAAGAAAAACCAAACAAATAAAACAAAAAATAGCACAAAACCATAAACAACTTGAAGAACTGTTATTGAATTTAGTCTCAAAGCAAAGAGAACATTTTAACTTACACAGTGGTCTCACCTATCATATATTTATTATCCAATTACTATTTATGACAGTGATATAAACAAAGGAACAGAAAAGTAGCTATCTTGAAACTGGGCATGACACCAAACCTGAAGGCAAAGGTTTTGGAAGTGGGATAAGAATCTAAATTGTGTTGTAAATTGAAGAAATTATAAATACAATAAATTGCATTATTACAAGACTAAAAAAACTATCTCTAAGTATGAAAAGTTTGATTTAAAAATGTATGTTGGGCAACAACTATCTTGAAAACTGCAGTGCAGAAAAAATTCTGACACTTGCAGCGGAATGCACACATCACAAAAATATAAGTTGCTGAAAGTAAGAAAAAAGACATTTTAAGAAGCATTCTTTAGAATGAGTTTTGTGTACACAACAAAAGACAAGGAATTATACCTTTTCACTCAACACAGCAAAAGCTTCTAATGAAAGATCACATCTAGAAAAACTGGAGAAAAAAGTAGGATTGAAGAGTCTTAGAAATTGAGATCTATGTGGAAAAGTTAAAATACCAAACAAACAGACAAATTGCATCTGTAAATAAATAAACAGAAGGAAAAAATAAAAAAGGAAGAAGAAGATTAAAAACAGGGTGAGAAGACTGGAAAGAGACAATATAAAAAAAGTTATTCCAAATAAGACGTAAATGTGCCACTGCCTACAGGTATCGGGTCAGGAAACAAGCTGAGGGTCTAATCTAAAACTCAGGCATAAAGAGAAACTGTCGAAGTATAATAATGTTTAAACACCAGAATAGGCTTTCTAGAAGGGCTTCACATTAGCAATTCACAAACCATTTCATCAACATCTGCCAAAAGGTGTTACCCAATAGTAAACATCAGTTGGGATGTTCAAACATAGTACTATCAGCTCTTTCTTCATGGCCTGTTAAAAGAACATTCTTGTCCAGCTGCAGCTCAGCAAAACTGGTTTTAAGAATCAGAAGAGCACATTTGACATCCCCAGATATTTGCCACTGCATGACTTCTATGTTTCTGAATGGTCTCTAAAGTAAGAACACCTTATCAGAGAAGTGATGCAAAATAAAACATGCTGAGTGAAGTCATCAGAGATATTTGTTTAAATACTTCAATTTTTAAAAAGATAATCGCAAGGGCTACAATCCCTTTAGTCTCTGCCAATGGCACAGGAAATGTGCATTCAAAGAAAAAATCTTAAGGATATTTCTGCACTGATTCATCAAAATACATTTCCCTTGTCCCATCCCTTAGCAATGCAACAGGCAGTACTTCTCTGCATCATGAGGCCCCCATTTACTGGGGAAAAAGAAAAGAGAAAAGAAATGGTGACACTGAATTGAAAGAATGTATTGCGAAGGCAGATAAGATCATTCCATTAATTCATCCACATACTTCACACAGTCACTTCAGAGAAGTCCTTTGTCAACAGTCAGAAGTGTGGGGTAATATTTTTTTAATCTATAATTAATCTCAAATAAGCCACTGTTTTAGAGAAAGAGGACTCAAAATGCCAATCAGAGAATTATTTTATACATATTTGAGAAGCCTGATCAAAAATAACATTTTTGTAAAGAAGAGTGTACATTTTTATGGTGTCATTGCATATCATCAATGAATATTTATCTTTAAAACAATAACTGATGAGAGAATAGAATTAAAGTGTCAAAAATAAAGTGGGAAAAAAATCTTACTAATAAATATATATATGCGTGACTAATTTACAGCTCTAGAGAAAATCAGAACTACTTCTATTTCCCTAATGTCCCCCTGCTCCTCAGCAAGGAATATCTTCATGTTCCAGTTTTATGTTTAATTTGTTTATTCATAATTTTCCTTATTTTATTTTTTTAACTGTGTTTTATAATCTGCCCCTTTGTGCTTTGACAAACAGCTATCAGCATAATAGTGTTTGGAACCAAGTGAATGCCAGGGAACAGATGCCTGAAATGTAATTTAGGCAAGCAGAAATGCAGAACAGTATGGTGGCTACAGTATTAGCCATTTAACTCTTTCATTCCATCAAAGACATTATTTCATTTTCTTTTTCATGCAGAAATGTAGGTTATAGGGACTGCTACTACAAGGTGAAATGCTGTGACCCTAATACTGGGAGATCAAGATATAGTTCAAGGTGTATGCCAGTGGACTGAACCACATCAGTCTAATGTAAATGCTACAAGAGTTTTGTTACTTGTTCAATTTAGTTGATTTTGATTCCCGGGCTGAATGCCTATGACTCAGTGATACTGCATCAAAGTTTTTCACTGGACACTCCACAAGAATGAACTCAAAAACTGTTATATTTTACTTTAGTCTGCCATTGTTCCTTATTTAGTTTCACATGTGCTAGAATCCAATATACACTCCCTTGTCTTCCTCCCCTTTCACTTCTTAAGAAAGCAGATAAAAGAGTAGCAGCGCCTGCTTACTATAAAATACATCTCCAGCTAGAAACATTCATTCTTTAATGTGTCAGTGGCTTTTAGGCAGAAAAGAGAGATTTTGTAACATGTCTTGAATAACTTTTGTTCACTCAGATACTATGAAGGCAACTTATCCTACTAGGGATCTTGTTATGTAGTTCCTCTTTTTTGTGATTTTTTATGGAGAGGACACAGATGAAAAAAATAATAGTTTTGTAGTGCCATACAGGCCATTATTTAAAAATGTCCAGGAGAATGTCAACAAAGTTTACTCACTTCAGCATTTGTGTCCTATCAGATGCTGAAAAGAGCAGATATACAACTATTTCTACTCTGGGGGTAGGGTTGTGTCACTTATTTGTTCTATCTCACCTTAATGCAGCTCATTAGAAGCCCAGTCAAGTCTTTTTTGCATCACTGGTTCTGCAGTCTTAGGGACATGTAATTGGTGCGAAGCAAGCAGAATAAATAATGATAGAAGGCAATTTGGAGGCAGCCCATTTACTGATTTTTTTTTTAATAAGATGTTGACAAGACAACTTTGAAAACTGAAGATGGTTTCAATTCTGCCTTTCTCAGAGATTTGAAGAGAGCAGTAGAGTTACGTGGCTATCAGACGGAAAAAGGCGGACAGACCATCTCCAGAAAGTCTTTGGGAAGGTTGGTGGTTTGTTGGTTTCTGTTTATTTCCATACAAGTCCAAAACTCTGTATCTTTTTGCTATTATTCTAAGTGGATCTACTTATTCATCTGTAGAATTCTGCTCTCTCAAAAATTGTCCTTGTGAGCAACAGATACCCTCATTATTTTGCAATAAATTTTTCATAGGTCTCAGTATATCATCACTAACCACCACAACTGTATGGAGGGAGCAGTAGTGAAATTCTCCTGAAGACAAGTCCATGTTGTATGAACAGAGATCATGTATTATAAAACAGGAGGCACATGAAATGCAAACTTTCTACCTATTTGACAACTTTAGCAAGAACGGTGTCTGGCAAAATATGTCCCCCAAAAACATGTTGTCCTCCTTTTGTTCAGCTGCTAGAAGAGAAACTCAAGTTTACAAAGTTCCCAATAGAATGATGAAAGAAGTATCATCCTGTAAGAAAGGACTCGGGGGGAGGAGGGGGGGCGCAGGAGGGGGCAGAGCTTATTCTAGGTGGTGCATCTGGTTCTGCAATTTGAAGTAGGTTACAGCTTCAAGAAGCAGCTCCAACAATAATAGCAGCAGTAATGAGAGGCTTCTAAATAGGCTAAAATTTGTACAAAGTGTTCAAGTCAGACTGTGGATTTCCTTGAATTTGATTGAAACTATTTAACATAAATTACCTAAATCAGTCTAATTCAGTTTATATGCATCCATTTTGCATTACTGAATTCCGTTTTGGTCATAGACACACAAAAAAAATCCCCAAGCCAATAAATCAATTTAAAGTAAAAAAGTAAGTAAAGCTTTCAAATGAATGAAAATATAATACCATGAACCACGTCCTGGTAAACGATTATGTGGACAAAAGAAAAAAGTGTTTTTCTGTCTTCTATATAGGATCATCTCTATGTAAGAATCTAGATAGACTTCTAGCAACCAGATCATGCAGAAAGGAAATTAAATTGGGTCTCACAGAAATTGAAATAAGAGGACATTATCACCACTTTTCTTAACTTACAGAATGTCAAAACCAATCTGCTTTAATTTCAGTAAAACTCAAGCGAATCATCAGCCAGGTCCCAGACCTGGCACACTCTCCACCCTGTCCATGGACCAAGACCCCATTTCAGACCCATCGGTCCCTGTCCCAACAATGCCACAGCATTGCCTGTCTCCAACCGTATCTCCTGGATGTGCATGGACCTTCAGTATGTGCCACCAGTCTCCTGGATGAGCACCTCAGTCATATGCACACAGCCTTGTCTCTGATCCCTTTGACTCCATATGCTTTAGCTCCTGTCAGGAGTCCCTGGACAGTCCCTGCCCTGGTTCTTTGCCTTCCATGTCAAGGGCTGTTGATGCGAGCTGTTACAATCCCCAGCTCTACCCACCATGGCCAGAACCATTCAGGAACAGCATCCATGAATGAGGGTCCACCTCAGATCCCAGCTTGCCTGCCTCCAGAAGCTCCTGGTGTTCAACTTGTCCTGCCAGTCTGGAGGGTGAGCAGAGGGAGCAGAGAGAGAAAGCACCTTCACTCAGAGTCCTACACAGAAATTGTTGCTCCAGAATGTAAAGGGAGGCCTTGTCCTCCTCTCATCCTGAGCTGCATTCAACTGGCATCCTCTCCCAGGCCCACATCTCCATGGTGCAGGGTCTACACTAACTCCTATCCTTGCCCCTGCTACAACAGGATGCCTTGGTATTCAGGGGACCACATGGTCCTCATAAGGGCTCCAAACTCAGACCAAAACAGGGATGTCTCAGGTCTTTCAGTCACTTACAATTTGTAAAATGGACCAAGGACTTCTCTGTGAGTAGGATAAGGGAAGAAGCCTTACTCAACACACATTTATTAATAGCTCATTTTCATACACTGCAAGAAATGACATAGAAAAGGAAGTGGAAGCAGGGAAAAAGAAGAAAGGAAGTTTTGGTGCTGCTGCAGCTTTTGCTAATGGAATAAACATTGATAATCCAGGAGACATGCTAAATAAAGGAGTAAATTGAAGATAGAGTCTACATCCTACATCTAAAAAGAGTTTTCCTGTGTCAAGGCTGAACCAACTGTGCCAGGAGGCCCTTTTGAATAACAATTTTTTATGTCATTACTGCAAACTAAAGAAAGTAGGAAAGAAAAAATAAAAGAAAGAAAAATAGAAGTGTTAGTAACTGTTTGGTGCGGGGTTTTTGGGAAATAAAATCATGACCAAAAGAATTACAATATTAGTTTGTCACTGGGATACTTTCAAATGTAATAAAAAAATTTCATATCTCTAAAAGAAAAATGAAGTGTTTTTAATGTATGACTAAATATACTGAAAGATATAATTATTTGCCTCCCCTGGCAATTTTGTTCTACAAAAGGAACAGCTTCACAGTTTTTACTTAAGTTCTCATTTCTTTCATTATATTCTTCTTGTTTCATCTCTCCCCATATTACTACACAGTACTATTTGTCCCTCCCCACATCTAAGAAAGTGACAAATTTTGATACAATGATTCTTTTCCTTTCTCCCTTGTACTTTTTATTTCCCCTTTGCTGCCTTATTTTCCATTCATTTCCTTAACTCCTTCTTTCTAGACTTGTGCATCATTTCCAGCTCCCTTCCATGATAATTTGTTTATTCTTTTCTCTCCATTCTTTCTTTTTGTCTTCCAGAACCCAACTTCTGATTACTTTTCTGCATATTTTGTCACTTTCTTCTTAATTTCTTATTTTCCTTCTCATGCCCTTTATCTTCACCATGCCCAACAAATCAGGCAAGGAAGGCAAGAGAGCAGCATGCCTGAGTCGTGAACTGCTAGTCAAACTAAAGGACAAGAAACAAATGCACAGGCAATAGAAGCAAAGACAGGTATCCTGGGAGGAGTATAGGGACACAGTACAGATGCATAGGGATGGGGTAAGGAAGGTCAAGGTGAAGCTGAAGCAGAACTTGGTAAGGGACACAAAGAATAACAGGATGGGCTTCTACAGGTGTGTCAACCAGAACACACCCAGAAAAAGAGAGTCAAAAAAAGCACCCCCTGCCCACCACACCATCCTCTTCCCCACTCCAACGAACAGGACTGCCAAACTAGAAACAAAGGATGAGGGGCAGGCTGAGGTACTCAACACATTTTGCCTCAGTCTTCAATGGAAACCTCTATTCCCACACTTCTTGAGTGTGTTGCCGTAAGGACAGGGGGAAAAAACTTTCCAGTACAACTTTATGCAGGTAAAGTAGAGAAGAGTTCTTTTACTTAGAGGGTTTTGGGGTACAGAATATAAAGGAGTATAAAAGAGTATATAAAGTATAAAAAGAGTATAAAAGTATAAGAGAGTATAAAAGAGCACAACACGTGTTGACAAGTAACAGATAGAAAAGACCAGTGCTAGGTTGAACTCGCAGCCTCAAGAGTACCATGTGAGCTCTTTTACCAAGCACCACCTCTTCAAACATACAGAGTAAATTAATCTGAAAGGCATCCCTTTCATTTCATTTCCAGCTGGACACAAACCCAGCCAACCCCTGAGCCACTCTGACATATCTTACAGAAGCAAACAAGGGACAACAACCTGCCCCTCCCAGGTGAAAAACCCTTTCACCCACAGGCTGAGAACTCTGACTCTTGCAACATCTGGGCCCAAGTCAGCTCACCTTCCAACCCACCATAAACAAGGGAGAAACTCCCTTTTGCACCTGCTTCCCTGCAGCTCAGCTACCCCAGCAACTCATGCTGGTGCCCAGTTCCCATTACCAGTCTCGTCTTCCTTCAAGCAGGACTTGAGGTTCTTGAGGTCTGACCCAGGATAACAAGGAAGGGGAAACATCTTCTCCCTCCACCTTTGGAGAGAAAGAGAGGGAAACCCCCACTTTGCAAGCAGAGCTCTTCTGAGCTTCCCTCCCCTTTTTGGGAGGAACACAGCGTGGGCAGCAGAGAGAGAGTGTGTGCCTATGAGAAATGTCAACATGGTGTAGGGGCTGGTAAAGCTCTCTGTCTATGTGGCAGCATACTAATTTTATAACACTACTCAATTATATCTAAAGGTTGCATCCAATCTAAGACATGTCCATACCCAGAACTTCCCTTGGGACCGCCCTATGGCACGCCTCTCCTAGAATTGAGTTGGAGGTCTTAAGACCCCTTACTTCATCCTTTATCATCATCTTCATGCTACTTTCCCTTATTGGAGCTTCTGCAAGGTTGCTGGGCTTTGCTTTCTTGTTTTGACTAACAAGGTATCTAATTGTCTTAGCTCTGGTACATGTTTCCCAGGCATGGTGTTCCAGCTATTATCTGACCCTTTAGACAGCTAGCACAAGGTTAGAGGTTGCTAGCTACTCTAAATGTAAGAAACTATATAGAAGTATAAAAATCTACAAATTCATGAAGACCCTAAGTCTTCCCAATGCAAGTGAAGAGTGGATTCATGACCTCCTGAAAAATATGCTTGTACAAAAGTCCATGGGATCAGAAGAGCTGTATCTCAGATTCCTGATGCAGTTGCCAAGCCAATCTCCATCTTGAAAAGTCATAGCAGTCAAGTGAAGTCCCAGGTGACTGGAAAAAAGGAAACATTGTACCCATCTTTAAAAAGGGTAGAAAAGAGGACCTTGGGAACTACTGACCCATCAGACTCCCCTCTTTACCTGGAAAGATCATGGAAGAGATTCTCCTAGAAGTTATGCTAAGGCACAAAGACATTATTTGAGTAAGCATGGCTTCACCAAGGGCAAGCCTTGCCTGATCAGCCCAGTGTTTTTTATGATTGGGTGACTACATCAGTGGACAAGGGAAGATGTACAGATGTCTTCTGTCTGGATTTCTGAAAGACCCCTACAACATTTTTCTCTCTAAATTGGAGATGAATGAAGAATTAGTTGGACAGTCACATCCAGAGAAGAGTGGTCAATGGCTCAGAGTCCTGAAAAATGTCAGTGACAAATGTCAGTGTCACTCAGGGGTCTGTTTTTGGGCCAGTACTGTTCAACATCTTCAACAATGACACAGACGAAAGGATTGAGTGCACCCTCAGCAAATTTGCACACTGAGAGGTCCCACTGACACAAATGAATGACAGGATGCCATTCAGAGGGGCCTGGACAAGCTTGAGAAGTGGGCGCATTTAATGAGGTCAAGTGCAAGGTGTTACATCTGAGATGAGGCAACGTGTAACCTGAAGGATGCTGCATCCAGATCTGGGGTCCTCAACACAAGAGGGACAAGGACCTTCTTGAGTAAGTCCAGACAACGGTCATGAAAATAATAAGAGGGACAGAACAGGTCTCCTATAAGGAAAGGCTGAGATAGTTGGGGTTTTCCAGCCTGAAGAAGAGAAAGCTCTGGGGAGACCTTGTAGTAGCCTTCCAGTACCTAATGGAGGCCTACGAGAGATCCGGAGCTTTGTAAAAGGGCATGAAGTGACAAGACAAGGGGGAATGTCATCAAATTGACAGAGTGCAGCTTTAGAATAGATACTAGGAAAAAATCATTTTCTGTGAGGGAGGTGGCATAGATTGTCCAGAGAAGCTGTGGATGCCCCATCCCTGGAAATGTTTGAGGCTGGATTGGATGGGGCTTTGAGCAACTTGGTCTAGTGTGTGGTATACCTGCCAAGGGCAGGAGGGTTGGGATGAGGTTAGCTTTAAGGTGCATCCCAACGCAAAATATTCTGTGATGATTCCATGATTGGCTAGGCATTGTTTGATTGGTGCAGAGAAAGTGTTTTCATTCGCTTTGCTTTCAGCCTGCACAGCCCCACAGAAGCAGAGTGGGTGCAGGGCTGTGGTCTGGCATCATCTTGGCAGATTGCAGACTCAGCCTCTGTCACCCCAACAGTGTTGGGATCCCATCACTGGGACCTAGTAGATCAATGGGGATCCTCATCACCAGACTGTGCTAGTGACTCAGAGCGTTCCTGCTGCACAGCAGTTCGTGCCATGGAGTATTCCACCATCCTCACACTGGCTGAGCTGATTGTGATACTGATGTCTGTGCTGCAGCTTAACTTTGTCACTGTCCATGTAGGCAAACAGAACACTGCACCACTGTGTGGGCTGTGCTGGGACGGTGGCGTGGTGTGGCATGCATGACATGGCATTGCATCATCGTGAGGGGCTGCAAGGTGGGCTTGGGAGCTGCTCCTGTCTCACTCAGTTCCTGGGAGTTCTGCAAAGGATGTGAAAGTAGTTGAAACATTGGAGAAGTGTAACAAGAGCCCGGATGGAGGAGCAAAGCAGTGAGGACAGGGCATGGAACCCAAACAGACATGGGACTACTCCATGGGAGCTCTTAACATATGTCCATTATCAAAGGCAGACATGTCCCTAGGTTCATCTCTGGATGCCCAGACATTCTTCAAGGATTGCTAGAGTACTGCAGACAGAGCTGGTCCAGTGGTGAGGGATAGTGAGGGGCATGGTCCAGACTGAGATGCAGGTTTATTCAGGGCTGCTGGGGGCCAGAGTGTATCCCAAGTGCTTTGGAGGGCAGACAGGGACAAGGCTAGGGAAGAGGACCATGACAAGGACACAGTACAAAGAAGTATGGAGCTGGAAAGCAGTAGATCCATGGTGTTGGCCTGATTTATTCCCAAAGAAGTGACAACCATAGGCCCCATGGGGTTTGATAACAGCAGCAGCTTCATGGAACTGGAATGCAGCACTCTTATCGCTGGTCCAGGCAAGAGTTGCCTAGAAGAACCCAGGCACCAGCAGCAGGTGCCCATAGACAGGGAGCATGGCTGGGTGGCAGGATAGTCCCTGGGAAACCTCCATGTCTGGTGGAAATGCCACATCTGTCTCTGCAAGTGCTACCACACCTGCTTGAAGTTCCAGTGATAGTGCTCTAGAGAGCAACAGGGAGTGTGAGGTCAGGAACCACTTGGGACAACCTAATCAGATACCTCTGAAGAGGCTTTCTGCCCTCTGGCAGATCCACACATGCCCAACTTGGTGTCCTCTTCAGGTTGACTGAGGGTGCACTCCATCCCCTTCTCCAGATCATCAATAAAATGGATATACAGAAGTGGTCCTAGTACTGAGGCCTGGGAACCACCAAAATAGGAAGAAATTCTTTCCTGAGGGTGAGGCACTGAGACAGATTGCCCAGAGAAGCTGTAGCTGCCCCTTCCTTGGAATGAATTCAAGGGTGAGTTGAATAGGGTATTGAGCACTCTGCTCCAGTGGAAGGTGTCTCTGTCAATGACAGGGCTGTTGGAACTAAGCAATCATCAAGGTCCCTTCCAACCCAAACCATTCTGTGATACTCCATCTGTACAATCACTAGGTAAGATGAAAAAAAGGTAAAACAGGAAGAAAGGTCATACCCGGTACAAGATCTGTCTGTCTATCACTTCCTCTGGCACTAGATAGCAGTAGTAATAAAAGGACCGGGGTTTTTTTTCAAAAATAGAAGTCTTCCTCATTGATCTCCTGCCCATGGGGAAAAGAGAAGGAATCTTTCCTTTTAGTAGAGAGATATATCTGGTTTTGTTGCCCAAAGAAGCAAAGCAAGAAGATATGCTTGGAAACCAAAGTTCACCATCTCAAATGTTGTTGATGTTCCTCCTGCTTGTAGTAACATCCAGAGTCCCAGAAATTCCTTCAGGTGTAAGTGTGACAGCTTCAAACTGACATACTGTTGCATCTTTGCTTCTGCTGCCTCTGAGAAAGGTGAGTTACATTACATATGAACAAGAATTTTTTTATCTAAGTGAAATTGTCTAACCCCTTCAGGGGAGATGAAAAATGCAAAAAGAAAAAGAGAGGACCAAATTCACTTTTCCAAAACACTTTTTGGCATAACTACAAAATTAAAGAAGAAAAAGGTTTCCTGGAGGAACAATTTTACTACTTAATATCAGTAATCATTCACTCACAAAACCATTGTGTGGGCACTCTTAACCCAAACTTCCATCTAAGGGCATCTGAATCCAACTCTGTGTGAAGTGCCTACTCCCAACACAGGAGATTTTTTCAAACTGCACAGCCCTGATCAGCTTCATTTTTATGGCCTACCTAAATGTCCATTCCACAAGAGAGAGCTCTTTCTTTAGAGCAGGGGAGGGGAGACATACGTGTTTTAATTGCTAGTCTGACCTGGCAGATTAATTGAAAGCATTCTCTCGCCTGAGAGCAGTACACCCTGAGAATACAAAAATACTCTCATTTACCTTCCACTTGAACACTGATATCAATGCCAGACTTTCTGCTGACTTGGGGCTTGAATAAGCTGCTATGTAATTATATTACTGTACTTTATACCGTTACACTTCTAGATTCTATACTGTAATTATACAGCATAGAATTAACTATATGCAAATGTGTTAGCACGTCATTAATAAGATTTATCACATGTTCTTCCAAGTAAATTACAAGAAATGATCATGACATGGTAAGGATGTGGTGCGACATAGCTTTTGGAAAACCTGAATGAGAGTGTTAGGGCTTTTGAATTGGTACAATTTTTATTATGCTACCTAAAGCAATACCCCAGGGGTTATTTAGAAGAGCACATGCACAACCACTGTTGCTTATCCAGGACAGTGCTGAAAAGAGTGTGTTCTAAGTGCTGGTTTAAAGAAGAATTTCTTTGTACCAAACCTTAAGAACTCCTTGTCTTTGTATATCTCTCTACAAGACTGTATAATATGCTGTACAACCTAGGTTTAATCTTTAGCAGTCTAGAGTCTTAGAAATATCTGAAAGAAAACCCCTTACATTGTCCTCTAATATTAAGAAATTAAATTTAAACTATTTTATCCCCTGTAGTGCTTTAATTTTTTACTGCCATCTTTCTACTGTGCCTCACTGTTCTTCCTCTAATTGCTGCTATCAGACACCAAGTTTTTTCAAGGCAGACACTGATTTTCCATGTGCTTTCTGGAACTCATTGGGCATGATTCCCCTACTTATTATAGAGTAATAATAAGAAAACATACTGTAAACAAAACAAGGAGTATGCCAAAATGGGATTCCTGACACATTGCTGCATGGGGATCTTCTGCACAGTCCAATTGAGATATTTTTGCTCCTTGTAAGTCATGTGAATCATCCATACTGTAAATGAGTAGTCTAATTTTTCAAATAAGGTAAAGCAATATTTACTGAAGTAATGGCTAGCAAAGTTCTTAAGAAAGTCCTTACTGTCAGTTCAGAGGAGCTTAACACTTGTGACAACTCATTAGAAATATTAACTAAAAAGTCTGTGACAGAAAAAACCCACAAATAATATGTGAATTAAGGAAAGGACAGAACACACAGGTTTAACTCTGTAGACTTACATGTTTAAATGGGTTCAACTTATAATTAAATTTCACACTGTTTCTGACAGGAAGAAAAAAAAAAAAAAAATAGCCTCTACTGCTGTTAATATATTTGCCACACAATTTTGGCAGCTTTGATCAGTTTTGTCATTTCAGGCATACATAAGTTTTCATATTGATTCAGGCATTAATCAGAACCCCTTTTTTATTTCAGAATTAGCATACGAAAAGTGTTTTGTGAGTTATCATGCTAATATGTTCTATCAAAGACTAAATTAACATTTTCCTGCTGCTAACCAGAGGCAATGCTTCATATACAATTCAGATGAAGTTGCCAAACTTTTCACATTGCCAGCTGTTAAAATCTGAGTGCTTAATGTCTGTGGACCTAAAGAAAGATCTTTAGAAAATAACCTAACAAAACCCCCCACGGTTCTGTACCAGTATTCCCAGAGTTAATGAAGTCCCATACTGTTCCTGATCTCTATTGTGCTTCCTGTAATGAGGTAATGCACAATGTTCCAAACACCACTGTAGAACACCCCTTTCCATCTTCACCATCCTTTCATTTTTTTCAAACTCTTTTTAGTCTCAAAGTTATTCTGAAAAAGGACAGCAGAAGAGAAGACAGGATGAAACTGGTGAACTGCTGCATCTGAACTGCTTTCCTTTCCTGGGGTGAAAGATAATGACAAAGCAGTAAGACTGTATTTTGCAGTTTTCCATCACCTTCACATGAAAACTGGTATCCTTCTTCTAAAGCAACCATCCAGTGTCAACAGTTACAACTATGCATTAGTGTTTTGCTGGCAGAATTCCTGGCTCTCACTAGAGAGGTTTCCTATTGCAAACATCCCAGTTTCATCCTATCCATAAATGCACATATCATATATGCAGCTACTGCCTGCCAGGAAGCACTCACTGATTGCCATTCAGGCAAATATTCTTGAATTTTGTATAAATATGTTCAGCATGACACCTGTGAAATTGTGCCAGCAGAACTTTGTGTCTTCTACATGGATGTAGAATCTTTTGTTAGGAATCTGATGGCAAGAGTTGAGGGTAGATGGAAGTTTTCACTTTTTGTTTGAGAACAATGAGGAACACAGCTTATGCACTCTGGACTTAGAATAAACATTATCTAATTTTAAATTAAGACCTAAAATGTCATTAAAAAAACCCCAAAACAAATTCTCATATGCATTTAGGACAACAGCTCAATTGCAGAGTTTAACACAGAATCACATAATTAGTTTTACATAACTAATTATGAATTAAAAATAGTTAAATCTAGATAGTGCCAAACTAGATTATCCAAGAAGCTGATCTGCTCAAAAAAAATTTCCCGTCTCTTTTTCACCTATTCTCAAGAGTGCTGTAAAGACCTTTTCATCAAACTGAGGACACCAGCAAATTTTGGCAATGTTGAAGCAGATGTACCAAATTCACAGGTATTGATATTCTCTCAGTCAGTGGTGTAAAGAAATACCAACTACAGCAATAATGGCAAAGAAAAAGGGCTGAACTGTTCCTCAACTATTATTTGCCTTCACCCTGAGATCTGCAGGAAGCTTGTACAGACCTGAGAAGAACTAGGGTCCCATGCAGTTGTTCTCCACATAATCAAATTGCCAGAATCCCCATTAGCATCCCTTTATAAATGTCAAATGTTTATGAATAATTTAATGTTTAAGAGGCTATGACTTGGCCAATGTCCTTGGCCATTGGCTACCACTACCAATGTCTGTATCCACAAGGAAGGTCACAGCTCTTTAGCCAAACACCAGTAATTCAAGGCTCTCTGGGTTTCTGCTGTGACATAATTGTCAAATAGCACCTGGGATTTTACAATCGCATCTTAGCTGTGGGTACTGCTAACTAATGGTGGATATATTTCTTCCTACAGAGGAGGTAAGATTACTTCCTCTGTCTCCTCTGGCTACTTTCCCAACCTGTCATCACAATCTCAGTTAAACTGAGTTGAGCCTCAGCCAACTAATATATATCTCAGCTCTTCTTTGCAAACCAAGATGTTGTGTCGTCCATCATGAGTGGAAGATATAGATTCATACATGTTTTATTTATCAATAGGCTAAAAATAACCAGATCACAAACTTCCTAAGGGTGGGATTCAATTATTTTAACCTTTAGCCACCTGAAGCCCAATCTGGTTTTCCACAGCTCTACACAGAAGTCATAAAAAAGAGTAATAAGTAAGTCCAGAAGGCAAGTTATTTGACCTAGTTTAAACTTATCCTGCTTTCAAAGCCTAACTCTTTCTATACTGCAGGGATAGTGAAAGTGTCTAGCTCAGACACGGACAGGGGGTTTTTTACCCCAAAGTTAGATCCCACATGGACTCTCAAATGGCCCCTTTTCTGGTTGAACAGAAGTGAAAACCAAACCAGTGACCAGAACTATTCTCACTAAAAAGAAGGATTTGGGGAAAAAAATTACCCATACTCATCTGCTAAGATCTGCCTAAGAGGAAGAAAGAAGACACAGGAAAATAGAGTTTCATCTTACTCTGATAAGAGATACCACTAAGTTACTTAACAGTCCTTCACAAGCAACAGTGTTGAAAGGAGCTGTAAATTTTCAAAGCAAGTGAAAAAACATGAACTCCAAATCATCAACCACTCCTCACACAAATGCTGTCAATGACTTCGATCTCTCTGTCAGAGCCATCCTCAGTTTTTACATCCCTGTGCTCCAAGCCTTTAGTCTTAGAAGCTATGGAAGAATTCACTTCATACTGAGGCGGGCTGCAATCCCCTGAAGAAGTTACCATTCTCAAAAATTAAGTTAGATTTTTTTCTAAAGACCTTCTAAAATCAAGGGTTTACAGAATGAGGGAAAAAAACCAACTAACCGAACAAAAAGAACCACCAAACAGAACACAAACACTTGTTTAATTCATCAAAGATATATAGAAGTAAGACTATTTTTCTTACAATCAGGAAATTATGTATTTGAAAAATACAGCTTTTACATAAAAATTATATTCAGAGTTGACTACTGTTAGTGAGCGATCTCTTTTGGAACACAGATAGCATTTAAACCTCAATAAAAGTTGAATTTCTCACTTGTGTTAGTTTAACAGTTCAAGAAAAAACAATGTTATTTAAACAATATATTTAGCTTTTTAGAATCTGTTATCTTCAATGAAGAATGCATAGACTTAGGCACTGCATGCTTATGTAGAAAAGTTCTTCCCTTTTTAACTTTCAGATGCCCCAAGGTGTTTTCCTTTTCTGCCAACAGCAAGGGATCTTGTACCAGTGACATGTTAGAAAAAAGAACTAAGAGAAAACTTTATTCTTAATACTTTGACTATGATGCTACTTCTGAGCATTACAGCAAGATTTCCTGGAAAGTTGGGGCCCAACAATGCAAAAAACAGAAAACTTCCTGCCTAACATACTTTATTGTTTCTCCTTTAACTCTAAGGACTGGATCTAACCTGCAGAGAGAATTTTGAAGATCCTAGCACCTACTCTGCACCTTTGAGAACCTGACTACCACTGAATCTCTGGGTTTGTATGTTTTCCAATGGATTACAATATCACTATTGATCTAACACACTGTAATTGCCACTCATTTATGAAAAAGCACAAAATACTACCACAGCCCTTCATATGTAAGATGCAATACAGCACACAGGGCACCAATAAAAGAGCATGAAGTATTTGACTAATGAGCCACAAGCCAAGGCTGTTTACTTCATCATTAGTGTGAAAAAAATTGGAGTAGTTCAATAATTTCTGCATTAGCTCATCACCCACAGTGCAAGGCAGCTTACTGAAGCAACAAAGCCCAGCGACCTGTTTCTTTCCAGCCTACTGAACTATTTGTTATGTGTTGTGCTTTCAAACATGTTTCTGCCCAAAAGAGTCAAATCTGTGTTTTCAGAAGAAATCTGTTTTTTCATTAAGATGCATTAGAAAAAATAAAGTATTAATCACGGTGTCACAACAGTTAAGCCAGTGTAAGGTGGGGATATTTGAAAAGGTTTTCTTTAACCCAGGAACTCATATCTCGGACAGTCTCTACAGAAGGAAAACAGGCTTTCAGAAGGGCAATTGAGAGCAGGCTCTAAAACACAGGTAATCTCACTTGCCCACTAAAGGAGCCTGTTGATTGTAAATCAGCTTTCCTCAAACTCCCTACAAGCCTGACCTTTTCTGGTTTTCATTGCCTTTGTACTACTCCCTGTCCCCAAAGAGGAGAAAAGCTACTACCTTTGACTGATGCCAATGACTCTTCTCCTAGGGAGTAAGGAAGAGAGAAGCAACAATTGAACTTACTTCATTTTTCACCCATCACGTGGAGCTAAGTTGCTGCAATTAGAGATTTTTAGCTGTTGCCTTTCTGGTATAAACTAGTAACTTAAAATTGCTGCTACTTTGTACTCCATTACACAGGAGAAACGGAGCTTCTGCTAGTAATAAATCATCATAATTTAATTTTTATTTAATGTTTATCCTTTTTTTCCTAAATAGCTGATAGCACGTTCACCCTTTCAAAACATTCTTGTCTCTCACCACAATGCTTATTTTGATAAACTGCTTCAGATATATCAAACTTTGCTTTTGAAAATACCTTTTTTTTTGCCCCACAAAGCTTCCATCTGTGGAGCATTGCTGTATCTTGTCTAAGCAGCTAATAGTTAAGTGATAAACTCATTCAATTACCAATATGTTCCTTGCAATTTTTTGTTCACTTGTGAAACTTTCTGTGACAGCTCAGTTTGGGGAGCAGGGGGAGGGGATGTCATGTTTACAGTAAAAACAAGCTGTAATTACTACTTGCAGATATAAATATGCACCTCCAAACCCTGGAGAAAGCAAGATGGTTTAGCTGTTAAAGTTATCCAACAGTGTAAACATTTGAAGACTGTAATGACAGCCTGTTCTCATTTCCTTGCTTGCAGAAATTGGACTGCTTCTGGCTGCTATCAATTAGCACATCCCAACACTTTGCAAGAATGTGGCTGTCAGCAACCCCACATTCTTTTGTCAAGATAGAAGCCATGTGCATCTGAATATCTGTCCTTGGTTTTCTTAAGCATGATGACAGCTTGGGTTGGTAAAACACTCAGTCTGGCACTTTACTGAGCAACAGCTTGTAAGAACAATATTAATAATAATAATAACAATAACAACAACATATCTTTATAATATGGTAATATACTTACAACAAATGGAATCTATCTTTAGCTAGAGAATATAAGGCTACACTCTGACAAGGTGAGTTTCAGCTTGATCTCTTTATCCAGTACCCAACAACTAAACCAAGGCAACAAAAATAAGTTAAAATCTCATATTTTATTTATTAAAACCCCTATGTTTTTGGGAACTGATGCAAATGGAAGAAGAGATATATCTATCATATAGATATATATATATTATATCTATCAGCAAACATGCAACCAAATTTTCCCTTTTTAGGGATTACTCCTGGTTGCTTTAACTCATGCCCATTTCAACTTATACGTGAGTTTAGCCATTTCAACTCATGTATGAGTTTAGCCATCTCCACAGTACTTTTCTCCAACCAACAGGATCTTGAATTCAATTCTCAGGGCCTCCCCTCTGACACAATGTGACAGTATCACACTTTAAGGCATTTGAGAAAGTTTTGAGCTATTTAAGTACAGAAAGATCAGTTTCATTTATTTGAGCTGTTTATTTACTGGAATTAGATTTATTTGGTCCTGTCTGCTTTACAGAAATCTTTGATTTCTGAACTAGGGAAAAGTAGGAATGTATGACCAATTTAAGTGCTGCTGCCTGTTCCCTCATTCAAAAGATGCAAGAGTAAGTTGTCTCTCTTTCTTGCCACACTGATACACATTCAATTCCTTGAAACAAATGGAGTTCTCTAGCATGTCAAAGCATTTCAATCAGTGGACAAGATTGGACTGGATTTCAGATTATCTGCCAGATTTAACAGTCAAAATGCTACCTTTTATAAAACAGTTTTAGAATCATAAAAAATTTGGTTTGGATTGGAAGAGACCTTAAAGATCATCTAGCTCCAACTACCCTGTCATGGGCAGAGGCACCTTTCACTAGATCTGATTGCTCAGAGCTCCATTCAAGCTGGGCTTGAACACTTCCAGGGATGGGGCATCCACAGCTTTTCTGGGCAAACTCAAGTGACTCACCACCCTCACAGCAAAGAACTTCCTCCTAACATCTAATCTAAACCTACTCTCTTCTAGTTTGAATCCATTCCCCCTTGTCCTGTCACTGCAAGCTCTTGTAAAATTCCATCTCTATCTTTCCTGTAGGCTCCCTTCATGTACTGGAAGGCTGCAATTAGGCCACCACTGAGCTGTCTTTTTTCCATGCTGAATAAACACAACTGTCTCAGCCTTTCCTTGTATGAGAGGAGCTTCATCCCTCTAATCATCTTGGTTGTCCTTCTCTGGACTCACTTCAACAGGTCAGTGTCCTTTCTGTGCTGATAACCCCAGAGCTAGACATAGCACTCCAGGTGGGGCCTCACCAGAGCAGAAAGCAAGTGGCTTAATGTTTGTCCCTCTTATACTCAACAACTACAGTACAGAAAACTCTCTTTCATTTTGATTTCATTAATTCTTGTCAATAAATATTGAACTTGTTGAAAAGACATTTTCAATCATTTTCAAACTATTTGAAAATTTAGGTCACATCAAAAGTTTTGGAGGAAGGAGTAGGTTCATGAAACTAATGAAATGGTGGAGTTGGCATACCAGATCCCATGTTGAGAAATCTAAGCTAATTTCTTTACGGAGATTTGAGTCCAGATCTCATTAAGAAGTTCTTTTTTTGGTGGAGAATTTTGTTTAAGTTCATGGTGTAAAGTAGGCGAAGAGTGGTTCTGAACATCTACCTCTTAGCTGACTCCATCAGAACAGAGGATAACTTTGAGCAGGTGGTTCTCACTTTGTCTTGGAGTTACGATACTTGGCAAAATTAGTCCCTAGCTCAAAAAAAAAAAGAATGTTCCATATCAGTAGAAAGGAGGCTTCAGGACACTTTGGAATCACTATCTGTAAAGTCTACTTGCTGATCCTGTAGATATTGATGTAGTACAATTTCACTAGGTAATGACCTGGGAACAAGCATGATCTTATCTGTCCCTTAGGCTCTTGAGAAAAAGGAAAAAAAGTAACCAAATTTCCTTTAGCATATAAGGAGACAAAACATCCATATCTAATTCCCAATAGCTTCATGGTTTTCTGTAAAAATATAGGTAGACTTATGTCACAGACAAAGCTAAAAAAAATTATATCATCAAATGAGGAAATTGACAGAGAACACTTGTCTGTGAAAGCTAACTGTGTGTAGAGGAAAAGCAAATGAAAAGTTCTTTGCTCTTGACTTGTAATAAAATTTTCAGTGCTTTACAGTGCCTCTGGAAGCTAATTGTGACTCATCAGCTGAAGAATGCTAGTCCGGATCTCAGCTCTTATTTTTGTTGTTATTGTTGTTATTGTGAATAAGCATATCTGGGGCCATTCCACCTTTACTTTAGTGCTTACATCCATAACAGAAGTAGAAAATGTTATGATTCTGCATTGTTCAGCATATTCCACGCTCCTAGGAGTAACATGGTTTTGCTGGAAAGCAGGGCAGATGTGATTATGAAACACATTCTTACATTTGTGACAAGTTACTGCTCCGTTCTACACAAATTATTCATGGTTAAAATTTTATGTTAATGACATAGGGGAGTAGCAAGAGACAAAGTCAATGCAATGAAAGAAGCAAAGATGCAAGGCATCTCTGGGCCTTCTGCCTCCGTGTGTTATCTGTACTGTACTTTAGCCAGCTGCACATCCTAAATTTTATGATAATATAAACTTGAAATATCTAATTGGGAACACTCTGGCTAATGCATATATGTCTCAAGAACTCTTATGATAAAACCGAAGCAAAAACAGGAAAGCCCTATTAGACACGAGCCCTCCAGAATATTTTTATGTGGGTTTCTAGGTTTTGTGTATTCTTTACAGATCTTCATGCTCTAAAAAAGACTAATATGGAACACATAGGGAAGGGAAATGCAGGCAGCAGCGTTCCTAGGAGTTTTAATTTGCTATGAATGAAAATCATCTTCAAAAAGATCTGGAAAGCTTAAAAGATAGTATTACGATGTCAGAATGATGACAGCATTTGTGGTACTGTTATTGTGAATCAATATCAGAGTGACATAATGTCAGTACAAGTTATCCTACTATGAAAATAAGCACACCAGGAAATTTAAGACCTAATTATGTTGTGTGCGGAAAGGCTGAAGTAAGAGATACAAAGAAAAGGTGAGCTGGTGCTGTATCAGTAAACCTAAGGCCTAAATCAAGTAGATAAAGAACATAAAAACTGTAAAAAATATCTTACTTAGGGCTCCTTCCTTCTCTTCCTTCTCATCCATAGCCAAGAACAGCACTGGTTCCCTGTCCAGACAAAATAGTGTTCACCACAGGAAGGAAGAAGATCAAAAGAAGGTGGGTCTATGAATCCTCTCTCCCTGAGCAAATTCTGAGACTTTCAGAGTCTCTCTGACCCCAACATATATCAAAGCCTTGTGCCATGAGTACTTTCAGCTGGATAAATTTGCTGACTTAATAGTACAACTGTATGGAAAAAAAAAAGGTACAGAAAAATGAAGAATAAGGCCTGTCATGTGCAAATAGTGTGGAATGCAGTGAGAATTAGGATCTTCACACATAATAATAAAAGCTTTTAAACAATAGATAGCTGATTCTGTTGAGGAGAGAACTTTCAACCAGGAAGATCTACTGAGGCCTTTCCTCATTTAAGACCAATACTCTGAAAAGATATCAGGACTCAGAACCATGTTTGTACAGCTCATTTCCAAACCCAGCTCACACTCTCTGACTATCCACATTTCCAGGTGACAGCATGGTTGAAAACAGCAGAGGACACAGATGAACTTGGGTGGGAATACAGTTCTACCTGAACTGCTACAAAAAATAGTGGGAACATGACACAGAAGATCAGAAACCAACATTAGGTATAAATTTTAAAATTGTGAGAATTACAAAATTTATTACAAAAATGGCTGACCTGCATCAATGTTAGTGGATCGGGATCCATTTGGCTATAAGAAAAAGTCAGGAAGTCTGATAGAGTAAAAAACTGTGATCCAGTCCAAATGTTATATACCAGAGAATCATTAAAGAATCTAAACATTACATATCAGAGAAACATTAAAGTAAAATAGAAAACTGTTGGAAGACCTAAAGGGAAGACTACAAGGTCTACTTTGTCTCTTCTAGTAATTGACAGAAACTTAATTGTGGAGTTTTCTAGCTTCTTAACTGAAAGAGAACTTTATATAAGACCAGGTAATGATTGCAGGAACATTTGGTTGAATAACAAAACCATCACAAATTATTTTGATATGTTCTGCAAAGCCCTACAGAAGTAAAAAAGATCTATACAATTGTTTACTACTTATGCAAACTTAATTAAGTTGAAGTCAAGAATTTGTACTAAAGCAAACAGTTTAGGCCTTGGGCTGAAAATGTACAGCCAAGTGCTTATTATACTTATTATCTCCTCAGTGCTCTTTTTACTTTCTCTTCCCTTCTGCCTCCTGCTATGTATCCTCAGTAATTTTTAGCTTGGCTTTTTCACTCGATAAAACTAAATTTGGGAATTTTACAAATAAATAAACCAAAACCCCACACAATTCTACAAGAGAGTTCCTCGATGAAAAAGCACACACACATCTCCTGCCTCTGATTTTCAGTTATTGCCCTCTTGGTCTTCTACACATAGTTTCCTGTTCAGGTCCACATTTTCAGGGGAAGTTATAAAAACAGAGAGAGATCATTCAGGAAGCTGTAGGTAGGGCACATTCACCGTACGGCATGCCCAGGGACACACAAGCAGCACAATAAAGTGCAACTCGTCGTGTCATACTCCTGTATTAAGCATACCTTATTGCCTCTGCTTGTAGAAGTGGTCTGAATCAGAAGACATGAGATAATACATATATGACAGTTTTCATTCTCCAAGTAGTACATAGGAAAATTTATTCCTAAGCAATTAAGTAGGAATGTGCAAGGAACAAAACCTTTCTTAAGCAGACCAAATACTGATATTTTATGTTCCTAAATGGTTTCCCAGTTTGGTAACATGCAGGCCATCCAGTGTGGAAAGGTAAGGATACTCCCAAGTGCCTAAGTTGGTGTCTGAAGCCTCAGCTTTCTGATTCAGCAGATGATCAACTATTGCCCTGCAATGTAATCAAAATCCAATCCAAGTACTTTTAAGGCCTTTGTATTGCTGAACATGCACAGAGATGGTGCAAGGTATCTGAGAGTCTGACCTAGAAATTCATCTATTCTGAGGTTGCTTTAAATTCTTTGCTCACTCTCTATGGAGCCCTGAATGAAAATAAAAGCTTTTAGCTTTGCCTCTTTTTTCAGAAGTCTCCACTACCAACCACTGTTAAAGCTTCATACAGTGAAGTACCTGAAAAACCTCTGCTGAAACTCTGTGATTTAAGAAAGACTCAGAAGATTAAAAAAAAAGAAAAAGGGAACAAGGAAGGAGAAAGAGAAAGCCCGCTTCCACTGTCTTTGAAAAAGGAAAACAAAGTAGGATTAAAGCATCAGATGAGACAGTTCAGACAAAAAGCACAACTGACAGATAAAATAGGTTCATCATACATTAAAATGTGTGTATCTGCTGCCTGATTTTTGGCAGCTGCTCCTGCAAGAGCAACCACTTGCCACTGCTTTACCAACCAATGGCTGAGGACAAAACACAGCAACCATCACTTGCATGAAAAGCTCTCTATTGCTCATCAGTAGGGGCTCCTTGTGCTACAGCTCTGCAAGGTGGAAGGTAAGGGCTCTACCTGTTTACTGTTAGCTAAATTGAACTATATTTAGGTATCACTCACAAGAAAGCTGATAGAAAAGAAGGCACAAAGGCTTTGGTTCAGCAGTAATGGAGCCTGCAGGTAGTCATCTACCATCTTCTGTTTTCATAGAAACACAGAAGCATAGAATGGTTCGGGTTGAAAGGGACCCCTCTGCCATGGAGAGGGATGCCACACACTAGACCAGATAGCTCAAATCCCAATCCAACCTGCCCTTGAACACTTCCAGAGATGGAGCATACATCACTTCTCTGGGAAACCAGTTTCAGTGCTTCACCATCCTCACAGGAATAATTTCTTCCTAACAAACCTAAAACCTTCCTTAAACCTACCCTCTTTCATTTTTTAAAGTCATTAACCCTTGCCAGTCCCTCTCTGCCTCTCTTGTAGGCCCCCTTTTGGTACTGGAAGGCTGCTATAACATCCCCTGAANCCTCTGCCATGGAGAGGGATGCCACACACTAGACCAGATAGCTCAAATCCCAATCCAACCTGCCCTTGAACACTTCCAGAGATGGAGCATACATCACTTCTCTGGGAAACCAGTTTCAGTGCTTCACCATCCTCACAGGAATAATTTCTTCCTAACAAACCTAAAACCTTCCTTAAACCTACCCTCTTTCATTTTTTAAAGTCATTAACCCTTGCCAGTCCCTCTCTGCCTCTCTTGTAGGCCCCCTTTTGGTACTGGAAGGCTGCTATAACATCCCCTGAAGTCTTCTCTTCTCCAAGCATAGCAATCCCAACTCTTTCAGCCTGACTTCATAGGAGAGGTGCTCCAGCCCTCTGATCATCTTGGTGGCCCTTCTCTGGACTCTCTCCAACAGACCTATGTCCTTCCTGAGCCAGGGAACAGAGAGCTGGACACAGC
Organism: Campylorhamphus procurvoides; assembly: GCA_013396655.1. Lineage (NCBI taxonomy): Eukaryota > Metazoa > Chordata > Aves > Passeriformes > Dendrocolaptidae > Campylorhamphus > Campylorhamphus procurvoides. Next base: position 715,155 of record WBMV01009424.1, read on the forward strand.
ATCCCATGTGGGGTCTCAGCAGAGCAGAGTAGAGAGGCAGAATTACTTCCTTCAACCTGCTGGTCACTCTGCAGCTCGGGATAACATTGGCTTTCTGGGTTTCCAACACATATTGCCAAGTCCTGTTGAGTTTTCATTCACCAGCTCTCCCAAGTCCTTCTCCTAAGGGCTTTTCTAAATCCATTTGCCATCCAGCCTGTGTTTGTTCTTGGGGTTTCCCTTGCCCATGAGCAGGACCTTGGACTTGGCCATGTTGAACTTCATGAGGTTCATATGGGCCCACTTCTTAAGTCTGTCGAAATTCCTCTTGATGACATCCTTTCACTCCAGCATGTTGACTGCACCACAAATCTTGGTGTCATCAGCAAACTTGCTGAGGGGAGATGAAATCCCAACTGTTTTATTTGTGTTTACATTGGTTTTATTTTATTTTTTCTTCCCTTTTGAATATCTGAGTTGTAATCTTTCAATTTAAAAATTATCATTCTAACTCAAAATCTACACCACAAGTCTAAATGGAATGTAATTATAAACTTTCAGTATCATGAAATTAAATGATAAGAACATCTTATGCAACTGTAACTAAACACACTAAATAGATGGTAAAATTGCGCTTTACTACTGCTAAGTGAAGCTGGAAACAGGATGGGGTTTTGATAGAAATCAGTTACAAATGTAAAATTGATCACTAATTGGCTGAAACTTCACAGATAATCAACCTAATAACAGCTAATCAAACAGAAGTTACAAGTTAAACAAATAAATCCTTCCCTCATAGTCCCTCTTTTTGAAACCCTGCTCGCTATGAAGTGGGACTCCATTCACTGGTCATTTAACAGATCAGAAGTTTTTAGAGGCCATCCTTGCTCAAATTCTAGAGAGACTTGAGACTGATTTCATAAAACAAAGCCTTCAGCACTAGTCACTCCTGTCACAGTACATTAACTCCTCAGTAGTACTGGCACATCTGTCTGAGAGGCTTTGCTGTGAACCAGACCAAGGAATTGATGCAGCTGGAAATAATCCCATGGATTCTCTTTTCTGGTTTTTGGTATTTTTTTTTTGTTTTTGTTTTTTTTTGTTTTGCTTTTGTTTTTATTCAGGTCAGATCACTGTCTTGATCACAGCAGGAGTGAGAACATGCAGGAAGGTGGCAGTCATCCACTGCCTGGTACTTCAAAAATGCTAGGCCACAGCCTAGGAACTTCTTTTTTTAGGCTTACTCCTTTTGAACAGTTGCAGATTATACATGGAGAAGCAGTCAATGATACTCGGCATTTAAAACATGTCTTAGAATCTCCAAACTTTGGAGTGAAGTACATAAGATAGCCGTAAAGCTGTACATGTACCTAACTGTACTTCTACATAAGACTGAGTTATAGAACATTGATAATGTTGAGATTTCTTTTCTTTCCTCCCAATTACATATTTAATCTCCTATTTTTCTCTCTATAGCACCAAGTTTACAGCAGTTAGGCTCAGGCTGCTGGGTGCTGCTGGATGCTCTGGACTCTGTCTCCACTTGATGGGGAGAACATGGGTGCATTCAGTCTGTTCTGCTGGCTGGAGCCTTAAACCAAACCATCCACTTAGAAAAGGTGAGCTGTAACAGATTGTCCCAGCCCACCTCAGTCTATCCAGGGCACTTCAGTGCAAACCTACACCTATAATTAGGGGTCCTGTGCGCGCTAAACTCCAAGCTTGAGCTCAGATGAGCAATAACAAGTGGAAGTTGGGGGATTTATAATGGGCAGTTGTGAGGAAATCTGTCTCAAGAACAGGTACTTAACTGATGGGATAGACATGCTGAGAGTTATTCTGCTGAGAGCAGTTTGTTCCTGCAACATTCAGTTATTGCTTCAGGGGACTTTAAATATAATTTCTTGTGTCCCAGATGATCACAGGTATTCAGGCGCATACAAGAAATGTAAGCTTTCCGCAGTGCTATTTCACTGAGGCACAGATGGAGCTGTATGATTTATCCAAAGTCACCCAGGGACACAGCAGCAATCAGCCTCACCAGGCCTGCTCCCCAAAGTGCAGCCAGCCTTCATAATAGATGCTGACTAAGTACACAGTCGACATGAGGAGTGGAAATGGATTCCTCCTCTCAATTCTGTATATTGCTAGAAACAATTTACATGCATAGTAACTTGTTATGGGGTTGATGATTCATTGAGATGCCTTTCTAGATCATACTTGCAGTGTAACTTGAACTGTGGGTGCAACTAGAGTCTGTGAGGCTGGTGAGCTGGCTGCACTTTGGCTAACTTATTGGCAATTCAAACACAGGTTTTATTAACCATAGCATCTAATTCAGCGGCAGGTAGAAGAAAGCCCTGCATAGGCAGGCAGGAGTTGTGGAAAAAGGCATAAAATTGTCAGCTGTGAGTTACACTCTGTAAGACCCTATGATCTTCTTAGGAGCTCATCCAAGGGGGTTTATGTCAAAAAGATACAAGGCCACAAAAATTCACCCAACAGATTTTTTTTTAAAAGGGGCCTTCAGTTCTTCTATACCTTGAGGCCACATACAGAAAAAATGCTATGATGTTTTTCAAGGGGTCAAAATAACACACTTTTACTTGCAGACTTTGGAAAATAAGGGAACTTGGCAAAAGTTTAAAAAAAGTATTCAATCAACATAGATCATTTCATAAAGCATTGACTTAGCAAATCCCAGCCTATCCAGGTTTAAGTTACCCAAACATCAAGAAAAGATAATTAGGAAAAGGAGAAGAAGTAAAAAAAGAGAGAGTGAAATAAAGAGAGAATAATAGCTACAGCTTTAGATACAACATAGAACCAGCTACTAGAAGTCCAAGAACGATATGGGTGTGACTATGCAGAGGCCACGTGGTGTTGGCTTTATGTTCTCTGGACTGCTGTTACCACCCTCCCGGGTGGGGCTTTCAGTCTGGTAGCGCTTCTGGGGTTGGGTTAGGGCCTTCAGGGGGTGTGGTTTGGGGTTTCAGGGGTGCCAATGGCTAATAGCCCTTCTGGGGCTGGGTTAGGGGCTCCAGAGCGCGTGGACTGTGGCAGTGCTCCCAGTGTGCCAGTGACTGACAGCTGAGCTAGAAACTCTCAAGGAGGTGAGGTCATGGGGGACAGAACACCATGCCACCTTGGCAGAACCTACTCTGTTCCTTCTGATAAACACAGAGTTGTTTCAAGGCAGTAATAACTTTAATAACATTTTTCAGTGTCTCGCATGCTTGTAGTCTGAAGATGACATCGTGTCACTGAAGCCGTGTAGGCAATGCTCATAACATCTCCACTGTCTGGCTTTGTCTGCACTTGATCTTTTAAGTCTCATTGATCATGGTCTCAGACCAAATTCCCATTAAAAAAAATATTTTATACAACTTGACCATTAAAAGGGCCTTGGACCTTTCATTGGCAGCTTCTGTAAGATTGTTTTTAATTGGCAGGCAGACTAGAAAAATCTCAAGATATATGGGACTCAGATCCCCACTCTGCCCTGTTTACTGTGCTCTTGAACATGTGTTGTGAAGCCTGTAATGCTTTGCTCTAACTACCAATTCACTGTGCAATGGGTGATGAATGAGTTATAATATTTTACTGCTCTTGGCTAAGTACATGAAGTGGCATGTGCAGTGAGCATATTTCAGGATTTATTCAAGTACGAGCATTGAAATACTCATGTTCTTCATAAGAGGAAAGAGGAAATAAAGACTTTGATTTTATTTTTTATTGTAGTAAAACTGAAGCATTCTTTGAAAAGGTTTGCCCTGGTGTTTTTACATTTTGAAATATTCAATACAAGGTATTTTCACAGAGTGGTGCTTAAATTATATTCTAACATTTACCACTCTGTATAACTTGAGGGGAAGAGGGCTGTTTGTGAGATGCACCTTATAGACTGGATGTGTTGGATGCTGCAGGGAGGCTCCCTGTGTCAAGGAAGTAAGAGGACGCGATGATCAGTGACAGGATCTGCCAAAACTGGACAACCCAACAGGCTTCTGCTGTGGGGTTTCTCCACACTGATTTGACTTAGGTCTGTGGTGTATCACTGAGATATCATTGCTTACATTAACACCTGCTTACATTGTCACCCCAAGTTGCTCTCTGCCATTTAGTTTCCTTTTTGTTACAGGGAGTGTGTTTTTCTAGGGCAAGGAACTACACTATACTTGTCCTATAGTAATAAAAAGTTGGAGAACAATCATAACATTCTGGTATTGATAATTGTAAAAATATGATGTGGGCTGATGCAGTGACTACAATTTTTCAACTCTCTATTTTAAGCAAGAAGTTTTTCCTAAATCTCAGTATCTTTATTTCCAAGGCTCAGCTGTATTGAAAAAAAAAAACAAAACAAAAAAAAAAACCAAAACAAAACAAAAAAAACACCACTCTTCTAAGCTCTCTTCTAGCTTTACATCATTTGATTTCCATTAAAAGTTGACACTGAGCTGGTTTTCACCCACAGTAGAAAGTTATCATCATGCCCTATCACTCTGTCCCTCCTTCCCCTGTTTAAGAATGTTGCCTTCTACTTGAATTTCATGTCAGGTTGCCGCCTGGTGATTATCCTATTGGTCCCTGGCATCAGCAAAACTCCATCTATGTGAAAGTCAAACAGGGAAATTTAGCAGTTGTGGGGCAGAAAAAAAGGAAAACAAAACAAACTAAGACAAACCCACTAGAACAAAACAAACAAAACCAAATTCAGTCTTTCGTGTGTGTCCCAGAATAACACAAATACTGATAGTCTTATAAGGCCTTCAACACAGTCCCACACAACACCCATACCTCCAAATTGGAGAGACATGGATTTGAAGGGTGAACAATTTAGTGGATATGAAATTGTCAGAATGGGCACAGCCAGAGAGCTGTGATCAGTGGCTCAATGTCCAGGTGGAGGTTGGTGACAAGACTGTCACGGAATTGGTGCTCTTCAATATCTTCATCTATAACATAAACAGTGAGATCAAGTTCACCGTCAGCAAATTTGCATGAAACTGAACAGTACAGCTGACACATCTGAAGGATGGGATGCCATCCATTGCAACCTGGACACACTTGAGAAATGGGCTCAAGGACTTCATGAAGTTCAAAATGTACAGAACCAAGGTCCTGCACCTGAGTCAGGATAATCCCAGACGTCAGTATTAACTGGGAGAAGAAGTCATTCAGAACAGCCCTGAGGATAAGAACTTGGAGGTTCTCTTGAACAAAAAGCTGTGATGTGATGTGAGCCAACAGTGTGTGCTCACAGCCCAGAAGGCTAGCTGCATCTTGGGCTGCATCAGAAGAGGGAGGAGTGGCCAGCAGGCTGAGGAAGGTGATTCTGCCCCTCTGCTCTGCTTTCCTGAGACCCCACTGGGAGTACTGCATCAGCTCTGGAATCCTCAGCACAAGAAAGACATGGACCTGTCAGAGCAGGTCCAGAGGAGGGCCACCAAGATGATTAGAGTGCTGCTCTAATCTCTGCTACAAACACAGGCTGAGAGAGCTGGGCATGTTCAGACTGGAGAAAAGAATGTTGCTGGAAGACCTCATTTTATCCTTCCAGTGCCTAAAGAGGGCTTAATATAAAAGAGGAAGAGAGGAATTTCACATGGGCAGATAGTGATAGGACGAGGGAAACCCAGCCTCTGGGAAACCAGAGAGAGATTAATTTAGATGTTAGGAAGAAATTATTTCCCATGAGGGTAGTGACTGGAACAGGTTACCCGGGGTACTTCTGGATGCTTCATCCATGGCTGTGTTCAAGGCCACGTTGGATGGGGCTTTGAGCAATGTGATCTAACGTGTCACTTCCCTGTCCATGCCAGATGGGTTGGAACTAGATGATTTTTAAGGTCCCTTCCAACCCAACCTGTTGTATGATTGTATGGGAGGGTGTATATTTACTCTGAAATCAGACACGTGTTTTGTTTTAATCAGAGTACTCGTCCTCATCTAAATTAATGCACTAGCTTAACTTTACAAGAGCTACATGGTCATCTTTTCCTCACACAGTTGGAATGCTGGGAATCAAATTTTATGCTTCATAAGTTAGGAGTAGCCATCCACAAAGGACTAAAAAGCAAAAGTGATTGAAGCAAAACGGCACTGTCAACCACATTTGCTTCCTGATTCTGAATCTGCAAAGGACCAAATAACTTTACATAATTCACACCTTTTCATGGAAGATGATTATATGCATTGTCTTGCACAATAAATTATAGAACCCTGGCCAGTGTATACCTTTCTATACCTCTCCTGGCAATTAATTACACTGATATAATTTAAAGATGCTTTCTCCAATTTGTTTTTTCACCATCAAGAAGAAAATGAAACCCTGAAAAACGTAATTATCTGAGTGCTTTCCTATTGATTTATCTTACTAAAGCCTTTCTTTTCTTAATACAAAGTAGGAAAACACTTAAAATCTGTATGACAAAAATCCAGAGTTACAATAAACTTTTTTTAAAATGATAACAGCACAGATACTCCACACTACCTTTAACTCTTTGAAAATAAGCTGATTTTTTATAAATGTTATAAAATATTAAACTACTGGCCCACAGGTATGGATATTCATAAAACACCACAGACAAAAACGTGTTTTTCTCTTGTTAACCTTGACCATGACAACAGCAATTTCCTGTGTCTATAAGCAGTGTTACAGGATGCCTCAGAAAAAGTGCTGCCTATAAGAATTGGGTTAAAACCTGTAGCATGAGACATTCAACTTGAGATACACAAGGTTTAAAAATGTGTCCTGTTTGGAGCACATAGCAGGAGAAAGGCATGTGCTGCAAGCCTGATACTCCCAAAGTCAGTGAACCATGACAAAAAATCAGAAGATATTGCAAGAAGCTGCTTGCTGAGCAGATCTCAGAGAGACTCATTGCTTCTGTGCAGACTCAGCTCACATGAACAGGCTCTTCAACCTCTCCCTCTCTGCCTCCATTGGGTCTCCGATTGCCTGCTTCCAAGGGCAGCTCTGATGTGGCACAGCTGTGCAATCTCAAATCAGACTGACACGTAAACCCAGTAGAAAGTGTAAAGTTGGTAGAAAAAGCTGTGAAAAGCTTTGTCTGGAGCCTCTGCACCTTGTCAACAGGAGTTGCCCTTGTCCCAGGCCTGTACTGCAGCTAGAGTTCTGGTGTCTGCTTTGTTTCCTACTTATCTCAACCTTGCCTTGCTGATTTCAACTTCCTTACAGGACATCGGACCCCTCTCATCACCACAGACTTGCGTCTCAGGGCACAGCAGTGGGAGAAAGTGCCTCTGTCCTCTCAGAGACCTTGGCCCAGATGGAGCTCCTGAGGGAGGACACAGCTGGCCCTGCCCCTGCCCCAGCTGCAGTTGAGGGTCAGGAGCTGCCCCAGCTGCCAAGGGCGGCAGCATTCTGGTGGTTGTGCTGAGGGGAAACACACCAGATAACATCTTTACAGACTCTTCCATCAGGACAAGAAGATAGACAAAGCCTTCTTAAAGCAATTGGGAAAAAATATTAGAACCTCAAGTCCTGACTTTCACAAGAGACTTTAATCAGCTAGAACAACATGTCAAGGTACTAGTAATCCAATTTCTGGAGTATTTCTGGGACAGTTTTTTGATAGATTCTGGAGATGCTTATCCAACTATTCTGTTCACAACTAAGGAAGAACTCTCTTGAGATGTGATATTAGATGGCAACTTTGCTCAGCCTGTCTATAAGCTTGGCAGATCTAGTCTGCCAATTAAGATCCTGAAGGAAGCGAGGGAGGCAAAGAAGAGAAGAATAGCCCTTGACATCATGTGACATGCTCCATTCTCATCAGCAAGCTCCTATGGGAAATTCTTCCAAAAACAAAGTTGGCCAGGAGACCTGTGCAGTTTTCAGGTGCAAAAACAGTTCATTCCAGTGTGTGGGACAACAAGTAGTGTGTGACAGTGTAGGTGAATGGGAGCTGAGCATAAAATATTCTTGGTAGATGAAGAAGAATTTAGGATACTGAGGCTGCTCTCAGTTCTGTGTCTCATTAAGATTCAAATGTGCCAAAAATAAAACATATAAAACATCCACAAACAACCAGAAATCCAGGAGAAAAAACAAGAAGTCAAGAAAACCTGAGAATTCAAATATCAATCGTGAACTATTCTCACCAATGTCTTCTGCAGAGCTCATCCTCCCCTTTCAGAGCCACTTTAGGCTACTTGACTCTGCTTATTTTATTCTGTCTTGTCCCTCATGAACACTACTTGTGAGTCAAGCCTCCATGACTGTTCCAGCCTCCCAGAGACTTTTCAGGACAACCATACTGAAAGGCATCCAGATCGCTTCCAGCTTGCTTTAATAGAGTGTGAGATTGCAGACATTCAAACATTAGCAATGAGTTAGGTCCAAGAAGCCTCCTGTACTGTTAGAGTTGCAGTGACTGATGGTAAAATAATCATATATCTCAAATACTTTGAGATAAGGATTACTTCTTCTGACACAGATGAGTGTTTTGGGCTTAGGACATACATTGAAGCAATACTATGAATATGGGGCTGTCCTGGTTCTGGCCAGGACTGGATTAATTTTTGCAGTAGCCAGGAGGGAGCATGACCAAGACATGGACGTTATTCTATACCACCTCACATCATGGCTGGTGGTGGGGGAAGGGTCTTCTGGGTCGGGTAGCATGGTGGAGGGTGCAGTCAGGTGTTGTCATGGAGTGAGCAACAGCGTTTGTTTTCTTGTACCCTCTGTCATTAATATCGTTGCTGTTTCCAGTAAATTGTTCTTATCTGAAGCTGTCATCTTTAACTTTTGTCCTTCCAATTTTCCTTCGCTGCAGGAGGAAGTGGAAGAGGAGTGAGTGTTCAGCATGGTTTGGAGTGGTTTTAGTGGGAACATTAAATTAGAGAATAGCATTCCTACACAACAACAGAGACATTGTTTTTACATATAAAAAGCATTGCTGTTATGTAGACATCGTAATATCAAGGGATTAACAGCAATGTAAATTCTAGTTTCTAGTGTTCATAGTGTTCACAATGTCATGTAGCAGGAATACCAAACACCACAAGAAAAAGTTTCTAATTTGGGCCAACTAATTCTTATCACATAGCAGATATAGGGAAAATATTCCCCTGAAAGATATATTGCACAATTTCACATCCCAGGGATATAAACTGTACGGAGTTTTACAGGACCCTATATGGGTAATTAATGAATCTTCTCTAAGTAGCCAACTACGTGCCCGTTACCAAGCTTGTGCATCAGTATTACTAATTCACAATGACATCAGCTGGTGGCTAGGGATTATCCCTCACAGTGTGCCACTGCTTAACTCATATGCATAACACTAATTACACTGGCACATGCTAAATAATTCAAGCTTCCTTGGACTTACACAGGACATCAGTAAGGTTTATTTGTGCCTATTAAGCACCGTCCCGCACTGGAAACTGTACAGTGCATTCTGTCCCCATTTTCAACATAGCAAATGTCAATTCCTGATATAACTAAGGCTACTAGATGTTTTTCTTTTTCTGGGCTTGTCTTTTTTTCCTGATGAGAAATTTTCCACCTGGTTTCTGAAAACTCTGCATTGTAATTTGTGGTGCCCAAGCATGGTCATGGATAACACATCTCATCTCCATGTTTGTAGTCTGGATGCAGCCGACTTAGGGCAGATGTAAAGAGGACAAAATAGATTTTCCTTTTCCTGGATGTGTTGGACATCCTAAACAGGTGCTGCACCAAGGGCCTGTACAATTGTGGTAAATTTGACATACACGAAAGCTGGAATCTCCTGTGCATTTGAGTCACCTGGGGAGTACATACACACAAGATAGGAACTCTAATTACCTCTGTTGGGGTGACATACAACACAGTCTGATAGGGGTTTGTGAAAATGCAATGGTGTTGCCATTGGGAAAATGGCATGGCCAGAGCCAAATCACTTTCTCATCTGTTGAGTTACTTGCTGCAGAGAGGCAACCCAAGAGGAAACTGTAAGCTCAGAAGACTGCACAAGACTAATTCCATGGCTGGTATCTGAATGCAGAAGTGCTATGGGTGAGTAATAAGGGCCTTTTCCAAAGGTTGGTTTTCATTGTGGCTCACAAGTAGTGAGAGAAACAAGTGCTGTAAATGAGGAAATTGGATCTATTTTCATTCATCCCTATAGCTCACCAATGCAACAAGCTAGTAGTACCCCTAAATACCAACTCTGTACATTTCAAAAAAGTGGATAAAATATAGGCACAACAGAGTAGGACTGAAACCTAAGGCCATATAATATGTTTGGAGCGGACACAGCTTTGTATAAAAAGAAACCAACAAAACCAAAACAAAACCAAACCAAACAAAACAAAAAACCCCAAACAACTGACAGTCTGACAAGACTTGGTAGTGGTCTGGAAATTGCACTAAAAAACCCCTTATATTAGTGAAGAAATAAATTATTTGGCTTTTTTTCTCAGCTCTACCAATTGGTGTCATCTATATGATAAGAACAAATCATAGATCCTTAACTCTATAAACATTTTAGATGAATTTGAAGTCCATCAAGGCAGCAGAGAGGAAATAGCTCAAAATACGTTAAAAAAATTTGCCTCAGCCTTAAAATATGCAATAATTTAATTAAGACTAGGAAAGCAGAATTTCACCCACCAGCCCACTCACCAGCCCACACAATCAAAATATATTAAAGCAAGAAGTCAGGCTTATTGTTAATTTTTTGTCATAATAGACTACCTGGTACCTGCTTTTCTGCCTATGCTGTATCTTTACTGAGAAATTCAATCTTTGCTGAAATTCAATTCCTTTTGAAATAGGGTAAAATTTTATTCCCATATTCCAAACAACTGACCTTGCACAAGCTGAAAAGTGGTGTTTTTATTCAGGAAAGAGACAGTGAAAGAACAGAGCTACCAAGACGCTTTTCATTCAGCCTGTAGGACTCTGCATCTGAATCTCAAAATGGCATCGCACTCTCTGTCCTGAAGCAGGGAGGAAAACAACATATTTTCAAATAAGAACTGCACACACATACACACAATTAAATGTCATTCTCAGTCAGGCATTTCTATTTCGTTTCCCTTGCCTAATATATGATTTTTTTTTCTTTAATTTCATGATGGATGATTTTAGACTTTCAGAGAGTTTATGCTACAATGTTGTGGCCAGATGTGTGTATCGCAAGAGGCAGTTGGCATGTGCTTTTCCTCATTTACACCTCTAGATTTGCCACCTGCCACCTGGCATTGAGAAAGTCACTGAAATATTCCTATTCTTCAAATATTGAACAAGGAACTTGATACTAAAAGGAACATTGTATTAACCCCAAATCTACTGTTCTTTTTCCATTTCACTGAAGAGTTTATGCATAAAATCCCTCTGTGCCTGTCTTCTCACTGCAAGCTGAGATAAACTATTTACATCATTGCAGCACCAAATGCACTGCACATTTACTTTGCCTTTAGGCTGATAAGAAGAGTGATCATTTTCTTTTTTGTTATTAATCACATTGCCTTCATCTGGCATTTGAAAGTTGTTTCTTCTAACTGAGAAATAGTTAATCAGTAAAAAAGTCCTTTTATTAATTCACTTAATATTACCTCCTAGCATATTCTTAACACTTTTCACCTTCAAATATTGCTTCATTTTTAGGTTTATACCCAAACCCTCTGATCTAAACATAAAACCCTAGGAGGCTTTATTATTATTGCTGTTATTCTTTTCTCTGTGTTTTTCCCTATCCAGTGCTTTTTGGGAATCTAGTTATTTGATCTAGCAAATCAAGTCTAGACTGTATCAGACATTTTAGAAATCAAAAACTGGAACTTTTGGCACAACATGGAATTTGCAATATGAAGTTTCAGGAACATTTTTTGCCTTGCTAATTATCTTTGAAGTGCATTTGGATATTCTATTAAGACCTATTAAGAGAGGGGCTCATTTCCAGCTTTGTTACACTTTCAACTTTGATTTAAAATACAGTGGAGTTGAATCTTTAAATCTGAACTTATTCTGAGAAATTAAAGATCAGAAATTAAAGGTTGTTATCTGGGACAACATCCTCAGATACTTTCATGCAGTAAACAACATATAGTATTTATATTACAGAAGCCTTTATCACGTGTACTCTTTCTGACCATTGGAAATTAGTACTAGAATTAGAAACCAGTCTATTTTACTTGTTTCATCACTTTTTCAGAATCAGCATATGGCCTCTGCTATGATTTATCAATCTAGTTTTAAACATAGGTCCAGGATCTACATGCTTTATTCATTCAGCAGAAATCTATACAACAGTTTTATACCATCATACACAAAAGTGTGCACACACACAAATACAGTTTCTTTCTATGTTTTCGGGAACATCTGTATCATTGTTATGTCAGAGTGAGTGTAACTGTATCCCAAAAACGGTTCAGGAAATACAAGCATTGTCTTTCAGAACAAACCAGTATGATATCTCCCTCTATTTGGGACATTTTCAGACAGAAAATAGTTAATATATTGGAATCACCATTATCTCCAACTTGCAGCAAATCTTAGCTATCCTGGAAGATGAACAGTTCACGCCTTTTACACTGAAGAGTTTAGTAAGTTCTATTATGCTGTTTAGAGCAGGAACAGTGAAATAGGCAAAAGCCCGACATCAGGCACAGTACAAAACAGTGTGATGCAATGACTGCAGCTCTCTCTGATCCTACATGAACGACTTAATCAGGCAACAGCATTCTTATACTAATTCTTCTGTTTTCCAATAATATCCAATTAGTCAGGATACCTTTCTTCCTTTCAGTTCACCCTAAGCATGTTTTGAGGTTTAGCTCCTTCTCTTCTTCCTCCCCTAAACTGAAAATGTATGTCCCTTACTGATATCCTCATTTCTTCAAATATTGTCACTGTTCTTAGCAATCTATGCTGCTCTGTCACCTTTCTTTTTTTGGTTTGTCTGATACCCAGTTTGCTGAACTTGACCCTCCAAGACTATGTCAAATATATCTATCAGAGAACATTCTCTCTGACTTTCTGCTTCCCAAGGGTGTGAAATTTAGTTTCATAGATAATATCAAGGATGAATACAGTCCTGCTACAGGATCTAGTTAATACTTAATTATTTATAGAAAACATGCTGTATCTCAACAAAAATAAGGCTTAAGTAATCTCTCCTGTATATATCAAATAAAGGCTCCCTGAAGCACTAGAAAAAAAAAAAAAGAGAGAGGGAAAATACAAGAGAGATTATATTTGGAAATATGTAAAGAATTGCCATTAAAACAGTTAGAATAAAATACCACAGTATTTCGTCAGTTTACAGAGAAGTAAACAGAAGTCTCCTAGTTGTTCTCCCAAGATCAGAAATAAAGAGAAGAAACTATCTGAACTTATTATATACATTCATTTTATTCAGTTAGAAATATATAAGCTTTAGTTTCTTGGTCTAAGAATATGTAGGAAATGTCCAGAGACAACAAAAGGTATTCAAAATGTTAAGGCTGCAAAATCAAGTCTTGAAAAGTTAGAAAATTCTACACTTGTACTTAGAATGTCATGGCTGATTCACCTACATATGTGCCAGTTCTGATGCTATTCAGATGCCGAAAAATTTCAGTATTTCATCCTGCTTTATACCAGGAAAAAAATCATCTAAGCATTCAGTTAATTAATTCCTAGTATTCACCTCATGAATGAAATCACAGGGCAGCCAGGGAGTTGTGATTCTCTAATTCTGCCTTATGGGCCGATTTTCACACTCAGCCCAGGCTTCTGCATGCCCCTCTCTGCAGTTTTCGGGGTAGCCAAGTAAATCCCTGTATAAGGTTATTACCAAGGGGCAATGTACCCCGTGGAGTGGAGTTCACTGCTGGCAGGTGTTCTATATCCATGTATGTAGCATAGGAAAAAAACGACTCAGAAAGGTCTAACTAAAAACCTTTACAATTCTGGTAGAAATGGACCTCTATATCCCCAAGGTAAGAACCACCCACCTACAGTTTTATTGCAAGATCCTAAAAAGCCTTTCCTTATGACCAATGCCTCATTCCACACACCACTGAGCACAGTGCCCTGAAAAAATCCATCTTTCTGATATGCGGGGAGACTGAATCCATTTGCATTCGGTGTGTAAAGTTTGTCCAGTTCAGCTAAAACCTGGAGATGATATTTTTTACTTCTAAAAATAAAAGTGTTTTCTTTTAACACTGGCATTGTTTGATATAGCAACCTAATTATTTGGCAATTGCACACATAAAAAGAAAAAGTGGTGCTATCATTATGGGAGAAGAAAGAGAGGAGGCACACATTTATAGGTGCCATACTTTTACTTGCTTTTAATTTGTCTGAGCCTTTCTTGAAATTTTAAAAGTTCAACACTGTGGAAGATTCAAAGTTCAGGAGAATTTTAATTAGTAACTACAGATATCAAAAACTTACCAAGGATAAATGTGTATCGCTATTACATATTTACTCTGCATTCCTTAAAGTATTTCAGATGATCACTTCAATTAATTTGAACAAATGACTAGAATTTAACATCTCCATTAATAAATCATATATAAAAAACTTGCTTGATTGAACAGTGTAATTATTGTCAAAATTAAACCTTTTCAGATACAATTTCTTTCCTAAGTTTTCTACCAAATTGTAAGAAATGCATGATAAACTGAAGAACAATATGTGACAAAAAACAGTGCAGTGAAGAAAAACAGTACATTATCAAACAGATGATAATGTTTAGTCAAAACGTCAGCAAATAAACTCCACGCTATTTGAAACATAGTGCACTTCTGAAAGGCAATTTTTTCCATGGTAAAAGGTGACAGAAATAGTCAAGTTGAATTGGTTTTTAAATGATTCCATTACCTTTCATTCATTATGGAGAAAAACAAGATTATTTTAGTTTAGATACCTAAATCCCAGATATCTCTGATAGGTGGACTGTCACCTAGAATTTCTAGGTCTTACAGTCCAGGTATTTACCTTTAGGGTAGCATACATTCATTTGAAAAATCCCACAAAACTGCCTTGCATGCATTTCAGGCATGAATGCATACGTATTACAAATAACTCAGTAATAAGAATCTTAAAATGCTTGTGTAGGTCTTAAAATTCTCTAAATTTCTGAAAAACACATTACTATCATTTACACAGTACAGACAAAGAGGTGAGATAACAGTCTTCAGTTACCTGAATGTAAACATCAATGACTACTCAACTCAGAATTCCAAAAATCGACAGTTATATAGAATAGCACAACAGTAATTGGCTGTGACAAAAAACTAAATAAAAAACTAAACTAGCTGTGAGAAGCAAAACAAACACACACCCACAAAAAATCAGAAAGAACTATAGAAAATAATTTTTTCTCATCAAACAAAAATACAATGTATCAGTATTTTAAATTATTATATGATGACATTAATAATGTATTTATCAAAGACAGTTTAACTAGTCTTTAAATAAATTCTCTAAAGATTATCCAAAACTTGGATTCATTTTCCTGAAGCCAAATACTCTCACTTCAGAACCATCAAGTGATGAATATTCAAGTTTTGAGAGAATTTTCCTTTAATACCATTTAATACAGGGAAAGGTGTGCTTTACACGTGGCTCATCTTTAAGGTATTTTTCACTTTTAGAGCCTGAGACCAGTTTGCTCGAAAAGTTTCCCTTTTGCCACCAGACAAGCTAATGCCTTACAGAGTGTGTATTCTTGTGGTAGGTAAAAGCAGTTTTCATTTTTCTTTGAGAAAACAATTTTTAATTTGTATTAATGAAAATTGAGTGAAGAAGAGGAAGTGTAAGTTTAACTTGTGATTAGAGAAACATCGAAAAATCTGATATTAGGATTTAAAAAATAAATTTTGAACTTATTATGGAGCTTAAGGTCACTCCAATAATGAATGGCACATGTGGTGAATACAATTTATGTGTCAAAAGATGACGTCATAGGGAAACATAGGATTAAAACAAGGAGTTTATATATTCATTATTGAACCTACTCAAATGAAAGGTTTAATAATAGACGTTTGTATTTTAATCTTCAAAACTGAAGCAACAAGCACCAAAATACCAAGAAACAAGTGCTTTTCAGACTTCTGTACATTACATGAAAAAGGAAGAATTATTTAAAGTCTAAGCCAAAAAACCTCTTATTTGCTATTCTGCAATTAAATTAATAGATTTCAGTTCTGAGAATCACCCATTATCAGATAAAATTTCACTAGACAGAAAAGGATCTTCAGACATTTTTTCTGAGTGACAATTTATATATGGTTCTTCTTTGCTTTGTTTGGTTGCATGGTCATGCAAGGGAAGATAAACTTGACAACCTTCTCTAAAGAATGATTCAGTCCACATTTCCTACGTTATTTTTCACCAGGTAATCAAGCATTTGCCAAAGCTGAAGACTAAATAACTAATCAGTCAAGAGTTGAAAGCTTGAAAAACTAATGAGTCAGAGTATATCTAAGAGGCACGACTCCTGTATGATGGAATATGTTTATCACCAATTTATATGTTTATTTAGAATTCACCTTTACAGGTACTCAGCATTAATATCTATAGCCATTTTAAAGGTCAACAAGATTTAGTATACTGATGTTTTTGTATATCAATCTGAATTATTTTTAACACTGCACCTGGTGTGAGTGACTTTTGAATCCTTCCTTGATCTTTACTGAAATAGATTAGTTATCAAAAGAAATTGAATTTCTCTGAAAGTGGAATATATATCTAATATATGGAGGTTTCAATCTTTCTTGGAAATGTTACAAGACACCTGGTAATGTTAATCCTTCTGCACAATAGCTGCTTTCTTATTATTTTTTTAAAGATTTTTTAGTCCAAAGCAAAATAAACAATATTTTCCTACTAATTTTGTCCTCATGGATTGCTGATACACTTTAGAGATTTAACCAACTTCTATTACAAAACCGGATGTGAATAGATCTGTTTTATTCAAAAGTACTGCAAGGAAATGGAGAGCAAAAGGACTACATATCTAGGAGAAAAGGAACAGAAGGAAAACATGACACTAGAAAATGAAAATGACAGCGAGGTCAGGGAAACTGCCCTGCATATGTCAACATATAAACAGCTGTGCAAGAGGGTTCTGTAGTGTATTGATACAACATGAAGAGGTTGACTGTCCCTCTTTGCTGTGCGCCATATGTTTCTCTGTTCTGACCACTCAAAGCAGATTTGTTCTCAGGTAGAGACAGTCCACTCCCTCAACAAAAGTCCCAAACAATGCTGCAAATGCTGAAGGTTCTAGGGGTTTTTCCCCTCTAGCAGGCTGGTAAGAATGGTTTAGGATGATTTTCAAGGTTTTTCAAAAAGATATAGACAACTGGACAGCTATACAAATAAAAGCCAAAAGAGAAAGAAGAGCTTTTTTTATTATTATTTATTATTGGCTACCTCTAGAGCAGTGCAATAAAGAGCACATAGTCTCCTGCCTGAGGATTGTCATGCCAATAATTATACTGTTACTATGAACTCTGTGTCAGTTAGAAACCTCTCAAACAAATCTTGGACATGCATCAGGTTTTTATATTGACCAGGACTCATTTCCAACAGGCTGTCTGAATAAGACCGTCCTCTTTAGGTGGGTAAGACCATTAATGGCATGGGCATAGGTCACATCATGACAGTTTGTGCGAAGAACTGTCATGGACTGTTTTTTTTGTTGCTGCTTTTATACTTGATAAATATAGCCCTTGGATTCAGCCATCCCAATAACTTGCCTATGTCAATGACAAATAGAAAATGCTGAGGGAAAACCTTGAAAAAGCAGAAAAGGCATGGAGTGATATATCTTTGGTATATTCTGTTGGCTTCCAACAAACAAAAACCTAGAGATTTCATGAGTCACAGACTGCAATCAGATACATTGATTTTTCATCTTCTCACTTTCAGCTGTTTCCAGCTTTGCATGTTCCATTTTCTTTAGGTTTATTTTTAGGTTGAGCTCTTGAACCAAAAGGGAAGTACGGCCTTCCTGTCTTCCAGTTTTTTGAGACCATCTATGCACAAGCTGCACTGGATCACACCAGCTCCAGTAGGTGCAATGGTCTGGATCCAGAAAATTAGTAATTCACTTCTGGAAGGAACCAAGTATTTCCCTAATCTGTTTGACTTCTCTTTTAGAAAGTCAGTGGTCTGCTTTGGACTCCCATGCTGAAGAGAAACACTCTGTGACAAGGTGACAGAAGGTCCATCATGCAGTAGCACTTGAATACTTGAATACTTGAAGTTCAGGCAAGAAATGTCTGCTTTTATTTCAAAATTGGTGTGGGTTTTTTCCAAATTTAATCAGCACTCTTATTTCATATGTTTTCTGGATTTTGTGGATTTTTCATGAGCTATTCCAAGGCTTCCTCTGCTGATAAACACGTATAGATAATTCAAGGCTTTCATAGAAATAATTTATTTTGAAATTATCTATTCTCCAGTTTAACTGACATGTCTGTATGGAGTTGAAAGTACAACATCTGCCTGTACAAGAAAGGTTTTTTTGAAGTTTAGGATCAGGTGACATTGCACAGAGAGAGGGCAGGGACCTTTACAAATGCCAGGGGTCAGAAAAGGAAAGCAGACAAGAGAACCTTTTAATTTCTGAGAGGAGAAAGTCTTTAAGAGACAAGCAGAGGCTGATAGTCTGAAAAGAGAAGCAGGGTCACACTCTGTCATCAATTACTTCTTAGAGAAGACAAACATGATATGAAAAGTACATTTGACCATAGTTCCACTGCAATTTACATTAAGTCAGCTTCTAATACCCTTTAAAACCTAGATTGAAGTCTTATCATCTGACACAGGAATTCAGGGCAAGGAGGGATCTAAGGAGACAAAGTGCTAGCCAGGCTCTTGAACATGAACAGTGGCAGCAGCAGGTAACACCCTACTGGAGGCAGCTCTCATTCGTGTGTCTTATTACTGGAGGGGGACTTACATATTTGCTACTGTTTAGCAGTCTATAATCCAGTGCAAAACAGACTTTTTAAAACCAAAAGACAAAAAAAGTGCCTTAGCAGAAACTTAGGCTTTACGTAGCAGTTCTTTTACTTGTATTAAACCCCAGTTTTGTTCACAACAATTTTTAAATAGTTTTCCAAACATTGTGTGCCTGCTCTTCTAGATGTACGACATTGTGTTATATTTTTAATACAAAAGAAATCAAATTATAAGTAAATCACTTAGGGCCATTATATTTCTAATAGATTTTTTCTTCATGACAGATAAGCAGAGCTGTTACTAGCTATATTCTAGTTATAGTGTTAAAAGGATTTAGTAATATAGTCTAAGATGAATATTTACATTTGTCTTGTCTTATGCTGCCAGGGTGAGGGAGGCTAATTGTTGTTATGACCTACACTGTGAAACTTTTATTTTATCATTACTTATTTTTACCCTTTTTTAATACAGAAGAACAAATTATATTTTTATTTTATTTTATTTCTAAATTAATTTTCCATCTCATCACTTAAGGAAATGAGATGTGAAAACAATTCTGTACTATGTGTGAGCACATTCTTAGTCTAGACACTGCGACAAGACATTTATCTGTTTTTTTCTACTAGGTAAATAGAAAAAGTTGTGCAAAAATAATCTCTTTTTTCTCCCTGTTAATAAAAAAGCTTTAAATAAATTAAAAAAAAAAAATTTAATGTAGCATGTCAACAGTGAGTACCCAGGAAGTCTAAACTGTCAGTGACCCAGGAGGCTAAGCAGCACATCACTGAGATTTGGATATGCCTCAGAATTTGCAAAATCCTGTAACAGTATATGTGCCCTCTGCACAATTAAAGAGGACTGACTCACTGATCTGTGTGTCATACCTGAAACAATAGGATTCTGATTTCAACCTCACATCAATTTCACTTTACTGTATTGCAAAGACTCCAGCAGAGTTACTTCAGAAGTGTACACATATAGCTGAAACCAATAGAGAGACACAGCTCTCTGATACCACTGCATCAGCGCATCTTCATTATCTCACACTTTTCTTCTCTACTCTCTCATAATCAAGAGTTGCCTCTGTTTTCTTGTATATTCTAAGCTCTCTGGGAGAGAGACTGCCTATATATGACTTTACAGTCAGTGTTTCTGGACATTTCTGGAAAGTGAATCTGAAATAATAATAATAATAATCGTATTCAGAGAGTGTCTAGACAAGATAGAAGCAATTACTGAGCCAAGGCCCTTCCATGATCATGCACTGACTACCAATTGCATAAAAATAATTTGCCTTCTCACTGGAATCTCTTCTTGTTATTTATCAGTCATGTGAGAGGCTTGTTGTCAGTCAAAAGCTGACAGCAAAGTAATCCACTGGACCATTTTGTAATTTCTTCTCATTCCCATAATGTACCATAATGTCAGTCCACCTCAATCAGAACATAGCCTGATATAGTATCCCTACAGCATCCTCAAGCTTTAGGCAGCTTGCTTTGGCTGACCATTGATCCACTGCTCTAATGGATTGCATCTGAGTATACTTACCAGCAGTAGAGAAGGAAACACTGATGTGCCTTACAGGTCCTCCAAGCCGATATATGCTTATATTCTATATTTTGCTGCGATATTGAGTGCTTTCATTTTTCAGAATTTGTTTTAGAAAAGCAGGTCATCTTTCAGAGATCTCTGCATAGGCTGAAGAAAAAAAAACCATCAAAATTGTATTTTGCAGTTAGATTCAAGGTTTTGTGCATTTGTTTTTATTTTGTATTCAACAAACCTGAGATGCTTAATGATGTTTTCAGCTTTTCCATCATCAAGGTAAAGCCCAGAATCAGAATCCCCACCAGCGATAGAAAATAGAAACATTCAAGATGTTTTAAGGCAGGACTAGGAAAAAAACTTTCCAAATCTTCATTTGTATGTGAAAAAGCAGTTTGAGTTTTGAATGCTAACAGGCAGCAGCTATACTCAAGTGCATATTTGCTGGGGTGAGTGTCTGAAACTGAATTTTTGAAACTCTTGAACTTTCAGGCAGAGGACTACTACTTGGTAAATGCAGCTGGTATAGGCTAGTGGTAAATTTTGAGATACTCAGACTGAACAAAATTACACATCCTGAGTCCTCCAGCTAATAAGAAAACATGAGACAGAACCACTAATTAGATGGCTTATCATGTGTTGTGCTTCTGCTCATAAGCTATTTACACCAGGAAAATGGGAGGCTTGGAGGCCTAAAAAGAAGAGCTGGCACCAAAAAGAAGTGGTCCCAGAAAAGAGAGGGGTCCTAGAAAGCAAAATATGACAATACTGTCTGCAGAAAAGAGACTGAAAGTGGGTAAAGATTCTGGCAGTTGGAGCTGTGTGGAGATAAAGGCCAGGGATGCCCTGGAAGCTTGACCAGTGATGTCAGAGTCTACCTGAGAACCGTGGATGTCTGGGAACTGTCCCATCTTTCTGCAGTGCCCTAGAGCAACAGCGACCTCCCTGCAGGGAAGGGAAGTCAAGACCTAGGTAGCATTGCACTGTGAGGAGAGAGTGAGTGAATGACTGAGTGATCAAGTGAGTAGTGCATGAAATAATAAAAGATTTCAACTTCTCAGTCCTTAAATAAACCCCATCATCCAGGTCCACCACAGGCAGTGGTTCAGTCTATCTCACCTGTAACAACTGCAGTCCTTGTCCTTATGGAGGACTTACCCTTGGCAGAAATTAACTGGGAGTATCACATAGCTGTTACAATGCAGGCCAGAAGATTCCTAAAAAAAATGGATGACAACTTTATGGAACAGGTCTTAAGGAAGCCAGCTTAGAGAGACTCCCTCCTTGATCTACTGCTTGTCAGCAGAACGTATCTCATGACTGAAGTGGAGATTGGTGGCCATCATGACCATAGTGACCAAGAAGTGATCGAGTTTAAAATCACTGTTGACAGGAGAAAAAGTGCCAGCAAAACCTCAGCTGTGAACATGAAGAGGGCAGACTGCAGGCTGCTCAGGGAACTAGTAAGGTCCCCTGGGAAAATGTTTTTGCAGGTGATGGAGTCCATCAGTGTTGGACACTTTTAAACATCACGTTCTAAGGAGTAGGAAATTCCTGGAAGTAAAGCAGGCTCAGGCTGACTTGGCTGAGCAGGGGTCTCTTGGAAATAAGGCAAAAAAGGAAAGTGTATGTCCAGTGGAAGCAGGGTCAAGTGATATGGGAAGAATTCAGAGGTGCTGCTTGCAGCTGTGGGGAGAAAATTCATTCATCCATAGACCAGCTGGAGTTGAAGCTGCCAGAAATGCAGAAGACAGCAAAAAGAGGTTTTTTCAATACATTAATGGCAATAGACAGTATAGAAATGTTATTGGCCCATTGCAGAATGAGGATGGTCACCTCACAAACTGGGATGGAGATAAAGCAGAAGTGTTTAACATTTTCTTTGCCTCTGTCTTCAATATGAATAGCAGACCATGAGGGTCCCCGTGTCCTGAGCTGGAGGACCATGACTGCAAGGACTATATATTCCCAGTCAACCTTGAAATTGCTGCTCCAGCTGGATCCCTGCTGGGGATCCATGGGGCCTGATGGGATTCATCCAAGAATCCTCAAAGAGCTGGCTGATGTCATCGCAAAACCTCTCTCGATGATTTTTGAGTGGTCTTGGGAAACCAGGTAGGTCCCAGCTGACTGGAAGTTGGTGAACACTGTCCTGATTTTCAAGAAGGGCAAGAAGGATGACCCTGGAAACTACAGACCTGTCAGTCTCACTTCAGTGCCTAGTAGAGTTATGGAGAAGATTATTCTGGGAAGTATTGAAAAACATCTGAAAGACAATGTTGCCATCAGTCACCATCAGCATGGCTTCATGAAAGGAAAGTTCTGCTTATCAAATCTGGATTCCTTCTATGACGAGGTAACCCACCTATTTGATCAAGGGAAGCCAATTTATGTAATCTTTTTGGATTTCAATAAACCTTTCAGTACTGTCTCTCACCAGATTCTTGTGGATAAAATGTCCAGCCCCCAGCTGGATAAACAGATTATGTGGTGGCTGAACAATTGGCTCATTGGTCAAGCACAGAGGGTAATAGTCAATGGGATAATATCAGACTTGTCACCTGTCACTAGTGGAGTTCACAGGGCTCCATCTGTCGCCCTGTGCTCTTCAACATCTTCATAAATGACTTGGACACAAGGACTGGAAGGGATACTAAGCAAGTCTGTAGATGTCACAAAACTGGGAGGAACTGTTGGAGGACCCTTGAAGGCAGGGAAGCCCTGCAGAGAGACCATGACAAATTCGAGGATTGGGCAATCACCAACCATACGAAGTTCAACAGGGGAAAGTGCTGGATCAGGGCAACTTGGGTCAGGGTAACCCTGGATGTTCATATAGACTGGGGAATGAGATGTTGGAAAGCAGTGCCATGGAAAGCAACCTTGGGAGTGCTGGTCAGTGGCAATCTGAACATGAATCAGCAGTGCCCTGACAGCCAAGAGGGCCAACCTTGTCCTGGAAGGCATCAGGCAAAGCCAGTCAAGGGAGGGGATTGTCCCACTCTACTCTGCACTGGGGTGGCTTTAGATTGAATATTGTGTGCCGTTTTGGGAGCCACAATACAAGAAACACATTAAGCTGTTAGAGAGTGTCCAAAGGAGGGCCATGAAGCTGGTGAAGGGCCTAAACCCCATATGCGGTGTGCTGAGGTCAGTTGGTCTGTTCAGCCTGGAGAAGAGGAGACTGAGGGGAGACCTCATTGCAGTTACAACTTCCTCATGAGAGGAAGACAAGGGGCAGACACTGATCCCTTCTCTGGGGTGACTAGTGTCAGGATCTGAGGGAATGGTCTGAAGTTGTGTCAGGGAAGGTTTAAGTTAGGTATAAGAAAAAGGTTCTTCACCTAGAGGGTGGTTGGGCACTGGAACAGGCTCCCGAGTCACAGCACCAAGCCTGCCAGAGTTCAAGACGCATTTGGACAGTACTCTCAGGCACATGGTCTGACTCTTGGGGATGATCCTGTGCAGTGTCAGGACATGGACTCGATGATCCTTACGGGTCACTTTCAAATCAGCCTATTGTGTGATTCTGTGAACTCTCTGCCAGGCTGTGCTTGCCTGCTTACATCTACTTTCCTATCTTTTCTAGAGCCTCCTTCTCCTGCAATGTGTTTGTGATAAAATTCCTAACTATTTCTATGAGACAGTGAACTTCTCTCATTTCCAAAATTAATTTAGAAATTCATGCTGTCTTACTCTCTGCTGCCTTCTCTGTATCTGGATCTATTACTTGCTTGCAAATAGTGCCAAGAAGCCCTGGGTGACTGTGACAAAGGCAGCACTTATTTCTCTCAAGTTTTAGGCCCACACACCACATTGTTTCAATATAGTAGACTTATTACAGTCTCTTTCAGGAAGGTCATACCTCCTGTATGCAATCATCCTTCAGGTGCTGCAGTGGCCATTATTCTCCTCTTTAGGATTTGAAGTGTGTGAATAATGTCAAGGGGGAAGAGTCTATTTAAATTGTTAAATAAAATTAGCTAACTTGACACTTCATAAATGTAGAGGAATCCTGGGGAGAATTAAGGACCACAAGGAAACAGAATTGCAGCTTCTTAATCTGGAAAAAGTCTTGCCCACTACAAGTAAGACCTGTCAGGAATTGTACAAATTTCTGTGAAAAAAAAAAATCAAAATTAATCCAAATAACATAAACTTGATGCAGAGAAAAACTAAGGACAAAGAGCAACTTGAACTTAAACTGGTTATTGCTGTAATTGGCAGCAAAACCTGTTTATAAATACATTAGCATCAAAAGGGGGGCCAAGAAGAATCTTTATCCTTTATTGGATGTAAGGGGAAAGAGAGTGGCTAAAGATAAGAAAAAGACAGCGATACTTAATGCCTTCTTTGCCTCAGTCTTTAATAGTCTTTAATAGAACCAGTTGTTCTTTGGGTACCCAGACCCCTGTGCTGGAAGACAGATGAGAATGTGCAGCAGACTGAAGTCTCCATAATCCAAAGGGAAATGATCAGCAACCAGTTGGTGCTGAGGGAGTTGGCAGAAGTGTTCACCAAACCACTTTATATTATTTACTTGCTGTTTTTGTTAACTTTTTGGAATTAGTATCTTTTCCTTAATTATTTTCTAGAAAATTTTTGCAGTTTTCTTCTTAAACTGTTTCCAAATAAGTTAGTATATGTTAAATGATCATGATTTTTTAGACTCAGTTAGATTACATTTATCATCACTTAATCTTAAAAGTTGACTGTTAAAGTCACTGTTAGAGACTCGCCTTCAAGGATCCACTAAAAACATACATGTAGCAAATGATTCAAGAAAGAGATGTACACACGTTTCCTAGTGTTCTAATTTCTCTCAATTCCATTACACAAAATGCATGAGCAGAAACTATTTTCTTCCTTCTCTTCAGCATCATTTGCTCAGGTTGTCATTTTCCTGACATGTTGAATCTACCTAAGACTTTGCTTTTTCATTTTTAGCATCTTGTTGCTCTCCAAAGACTTTGTCCTCTGAAGAACTGAATTTCCTTCTCATTATCTTCTCTAGTTCTCCTTGCTGTTTTAACTATATACATTCTTTACATATGTCAGCATACTTCAAAAAATTAAAACTGTTTCTGGAGATGGTATTTATTCAGCAGTCCAAAAAAATCCTAGGCCCTCTTGCAAATATTTAAAAATAAAATATATTAATTGTTAAACTGTTAAATCCTGTTAACAGTTAACTGTGTTAACTGTTAAATCCCATTAATTAACTGTTAAAGCTTGTCAAATCCTCAAAAGTCGCTGTAAACATTTTTATGTTTTTGTCATGCCATGAGAATATTCTTTTATGAATTAGACTTCATCAGAAATTTAAAAAAAAAGCAAGAAAACACAATTTTTATTTAATAATAATTTCCTCCCATTTGACTTTGTAATGAGAAGTCATGATAAGTTCTATCAAACAGGAAAAAAATACTTCCACCAACCATTTTTCTTCTCTGCTATCCAGAAAGATGACCCAGCCCTGATGTATTCTATGTCTTCAAAGACAAAAACCCTCTCTGAAAGCAAAACAGAATGTATGGCTTCACTTCTGCACCTAAAGTTTTCAAGCTCCACAGGATCTTGTTCACAATAAAAGCTACATTTATGTTTGAGTTTAAGCAGAGCCTGCTTTTGCAATAGGAAAATCTTGATGGATTGCTAATGAGGAGAGTAGAAGAATCTATTAAGCAGTAATTTTGTAAAATAAAACAGTAGCTACTAAAATGGAGAGTTCAAGGACTAAATGTTAAAAGTACGCCATGGCTGGGATTTTACAAGAGAAAATAGATAATCTCAAACAAATTATACAAAGTTGCCAAATTTAGAGTGGGTTTAAAAAGGTAGCTACTCCTCAAATACTCTCCCTGCTTAGATATGTCCTTGGGAACTGAGAGTGGTTTGAAATATTAGTTCTATTGACTGTGCCAAATAAAGGAAATAAGGAATCCATTGCAATACAACCAGAATTCTGGTCACACTTGGTTTGAGAATTAAATCAGGAGGATAAAGGAGAAATATGTAAGGTCTCTGGCTAAAAAGTGAGCTTGAAAATCCAAGCCTATTTAATTTTTAATTAAAGACATCAATAATTTTCAAAATATTTAGAACAAAATGGACCTTTCATCCTGAAAACATAGGAACCTTTTTGCAGCAGCTCCACTGAAATGATTCTTCCTTCTCTTAATAGAGAGTCCTAACTGGACTGATAACAGAGGAAGGCTTGTGAGGATTTCTTTCTCACTTGTATCTATTTAGAAAGTTTTCAGTGCACAGCCTAAGAAGGTTTTGAGAATATATGGGTCAGTCTTGCTAAGGTCTCACTTACGATGATATTAAAGCCAGCATTCAAAATTACAGACAGGTCTGGGATATTTTAGATTGATACTTTTCATAGCTGCCCTTTCTTTTTTCCACTGATCTTACTTCCCTTCTTCAGTAACATTACGTAGCCTTAACACATGGGGTTCTGCTCTAATAAGTTAACAGAAAATATTGCAGTGATAAAAAGCTTGCCAAAGAAACAGTCAACCACATGCACACCTTGCCAACTAGAATCTTATGCCTGCTTCAATGCTTCATAATGTCACAGTATACCAATCTGGTCCAAAGGGTCCCAAATGAAATTTCATAAGTGATGAATTTTGAGTGCTCACTGAAGTGAACCCACCACTTTCTGTTTTGTATGTACTACTAAGACCAAAGCCAGGGCAAGCAACTGCAGCTGTCTACCAAGGACACCAAAGGAATATTTTAAATATTTACAGAAAAAGAATATCTGGGGAAAATAAAAATAAATTTGGTTTAGAAAAAAATCAAGTCATATGCAATGCAATTATTAGCTGTATATCATGGACTTGTGTGAAAAACAATTAAAATTCAATTAAGGAATCAAATTACCTTTTTAGCAAATTGCAGGGGTTTAGGATTTCTGTTAAAAGTCATTACAGGTTGTTAGCAATTAATTTCTGTCATTTAGTATTGATATGTAATTAAGTTCAAAAGTAACTTTTATTTCCAGTGGAAAACCTTTCGTGATTATGTTATGAAACTTAATCAGGTAGAGCAGCCACAAAGGCATTCCCCTCCTTCTCTTGTCAAGCAGCAATATATATTGTCTGAGTTTGACAGGCAATGGTTTTATCTACATAATTTTAAACCAATTACATATCTTGTCTTTTATTTATGAAAGCATGCTTTTGGTTGTATAATTTCTCCCAAGAAAAATTCTATCAAACTAAATTACAGGATTGAAATAAATGCATGAAACAGAATAGGTAGACACAAGTTCTGGAACAAATGCCAAGCAATTTTTATTTACATCAAAATAACAGTCTAAGCTGGATGTTAAACTTCTTAGTTCCATTCTGAAGAAAAATATGTTAACCAACATACATGTAGCATCTTGTATTTTCCTACTTCCAAATGAGTCTTTTAAAACTGTTACCAAAATCAATTGTTAAGACAGAAAAGACCCTGGGGTCCTGACAGTTAGCAAGACAACCGTGAGATAGCAGTTTCTGGTAAAGACCCATCTTCTCTTCTGTTCAATACTGGTGAGGTTCTGACTGAATGACAAGTCCATTTCTGGGTTCCCCAGTATGAAAGACATGGACATACTAGATTGAGTTCAGCAGTAAGCCAGAAGAATGATTAAGAGGCTGGAGCACCTGTCACGTGGGGAGAGGTTAAGAGATGGGACTGTTTGGTCTGGAGAAGAGAGAGTTTAGAGGTATCTTACACATGTGCACAAATGCAAGGTGGTGTGGTGTATCAGAGGCAGAGTCAGACTTTCCTCAGTGGTGGCCAGTAAAAGATGAGAGAATCATAGAATTAATCATAACATCATAGAATCCTGGAATGGTTTGGACTGGAAGGGACTTTCCAACCCCTTGAAAGGTCATCTAGCCCAACCCTCCAGGAATGAACAGGAACATCTTCAACTAGACCAGATTGCTTAAAGTCCTGTCCAACCTGACCTTGAATGTTTCCAGGAATGGGACATCTGCAGCTTCCCTGGAAAACCTCTTCCAGTGTTTTATCAATCTCACAGTGAAAAATTGCTCCCTTATATCTAATCTGAATGCACCCTCTTTTAGTTTAAAACCATCACCTCTTGTCCTATGACTACAAACCCTATTGAAAAGTCTGTCTACATCTTTCTTATAAGCTCCCTTTAAGAAATCAAAGACTTCAATAAGTCTTCAATAAAGAGAAGAGAGTTTTCTCTTCTCTAGGCCGAACAATTCCAGCTCTCTCAACCTTTCTTCATAGGAGGGGCGTTCCATCCCTCTGATCATTTTTGTGGTCCTACTCTGGACCCACTACATCAGGCGTATGTCTTTCCTGTGCTGGGGACCCCAAAACTGGATGTAGTACTCCAGCTGTGGTCTCACAAGAGTGGAGTAGCGAAGGAGAATCACTTCCCTCAATACGCTGTCTGCTCTTCCTTTGATGTAGCTCAGGATACAATAGAATTTTTGAGCTGTGGGTGAACATTGCTGACTCTTGTCCAGCTTTTCATTCACCGAGAAGCAATGGGCACAAGTCAAAAGACAGAAAATTACAACTGAGCTCAAGAAAAAGCTTTTTGATAGTGACGGTGGTTGAACAGTAGAATGGGTTACCCAGGAATGCAGTGAAGATAGTCCTTGGAGATAGTCAAACCCCATTTAAACATGGTTCTGAGTATCTAGTGCTCTGAGCAAGAGGGGTGGGCTAGATGATCTGCACAGGTCCCTTTCAACCTCTCCTTATGTGTAATTCTGCAAATAAAAATAATTTCCAGAGTCTGAGCACAACCAGTGCAGATTATTGTGATTTTTGCTTTTGATTCCAAAAGAGCAAGTTCAGACCTAATGGATGGGTTAGTGGCCTTGTAATACCATGAGCTTATTAATGTAGTGAATTCAAAGTTACAGAATTACACTGATGTGCTTAATTATTTTGTTGCCTTAAAGGTCAACACAAAAATGGTCTGAAATTGTGAGAAAAACACAGATCAGATTGCAAATGATAGCTGTGAATTAACAGCCATGGAGCTGACCCATCTAACAAATGGAAAGATAATTATTTCTCGGAGGTTCTGTGTGTGAATTAACCTTGAGATAAAATGAATGACAGATGCCTGAATTTACAGGAAGAAGAACATTAGCTTCATGTTACTGAGTTCCTGTAGCTGACTATTCTAATATCTATTGTTCAGTTAAGCAATCTCTCCGAGGAAAAAAGTTTTCTAATTTCTAAGACACTTTTCTGTTCTAAAGCAAGGGGAGCTTTCAGCATGAAAACTACCATCAAAGGCTATAGCTCTTAAGATCCATTTGTTTTATTTGCTTCAGACTTGCTTTGCATGAAAATGAGATGCCTAAATGCAGAGGTTTACTATGTTTCATATTTTTTCTGCAGCAAAGAATTCAGAGGCCAGGAGAACGTGAGTATATTACAGAATGCAGCACTGACAAGTGCTGTCTTTTGATCCTTTACCCACTGAATTATTCTATAAAATCTTCTTTTTTTTCCATTACTTATCCCTCTCCCCTGCTCAAAAATCTTCGAAATATTCAATCAGGGTCAGCGATATCTCTTAGGATGCAATATGCCTACATTTAATTTACCATATGATCCTGAGTGAGGCTCAGTTCACCTCCCTTGCTTCAAAACAGCTGATATTTCTGAATTGCTCATATTTTTTTGTCACATCATCTGCCAATTTTATTTCTTTTACTTAACCAGAAATTTAAGAAGGGTTTTTTCCTGAGAGGGAAATATATGCAAACAGGTACCTTTGTAATATTTAACCTTAGTATCTCTGCTAATAGTAACAGCAAGAAAGCAAGTTTTGAAGATTTTGCAGATCACCCTCCTCAGAATAATCCTGTAACAAACTCAATAGTGCATTTTTGCAATATGACTATCCTAGATTGTCAACAAAGTAAACCTCAGACCATTAGCACTGAGCATATCAGTATCAATCAATAACTGAGCAAAAAGATTACAACTCCTCCAGGTTACAACTACAGTATACTGTGAACCATTCTAGTAGCACTGGCACTTCCATTACAGAAAATTCTTTTGTGACTTTCAACTCTATGACACAAAAGTGTATTTTATTTAATTTCAAAATCTTATCATTTCCTTTCCTAAATATTCAATCAAATTAGCAAGTCTGACGACAGAGCCTCTGAAGTCAGGGTTCAGGCAGTAAACTACCATCTGTGAAAAGTACTTAATTGGTCTCTTTAGATTTTCTTTTTTTCACCCCTAAATGCTACCAAAGAATAGTTTGCAAGATAAGACCACACATGAGAAAAAGTGTGTAACTTGATCCAGATAATAAACATTAATGCATTCCTTTTTGTTATAGTATTAGTTCTCTGTCCGGTCCTATTAATGCTAAAAATTCTGGAAGAATTTAAAAATTAACAAGATGAATCTTTTTATGTTGTAGAATGAGAAGCTATTGAAACGTTAAGGTCCAACTTGGTAACAGTTCACATGTATTATCACATATATTTTTTGCAAATAAAAATGTTTATACTTAGGGGGAAAAAAGTTAAAATAACAACTAATGAAAGAATGCAAATTGAGAAAAATAGAGACTAAAAAATAAATAATCATTAGCTACAAGGGTATTTCTTTTTATAACAATTTATTAATATTGCAGACTGGATAATATGCGATAATTGAAAACTAAATATTTTACTCAAGTGAAAGTTAGAAGCTACAGTAAGTACTATATGCAAGTTTCCTGAAAAATATATATAAGATGATGGTAAGACTTCTCTGGCCTTCACATGCAACTCTAACTTGTTTTGTTCTTGGCAATCCTCTCTGATCATGCAGTGAGATCCACAATAATATTTCAGCATCTGTAACATAATTCATAAGAAATTTAAGGAGTTGAGTTTGTGATAACAATCAAAATAAATGGCTTAGTTGATCAAAAGACCATAATTGCTTAATTTTTCCCAAGACTACTTGCTCTTTGCATACCACAGATGCTTACAGTGTCAATGAGCACACAAGTATCTTTGCCCTCAATGCTGATTCAGTAGGTAGACTCGACTTCAGATTAATATTCAGTGATGCCATCAAGTGCAACATAACAAAAGCAGTTGTGGTTACTTACAATCAAAAAAAGACAGCCAAGAATATTGTGAGCGTCCTTTCACATAATATCCTCATGATGAGATCCCCTACTCAGCAAGCTGGAGTGGCGTACTTCGCCGACTAAGATATTCAACAGGTTTAAAATGTGTGCACATGAACTTTAAAACAGAAAGCTTCTAATAGCTTTTAGTTAGGCTCCTTTCTGAGGTTTTTGAGTAACAAAAGCAAGAAATTTAATCGGTAGGACAAAAATGTATTTATATCAGAAACAACTAGAGAGCTGCTTTTCCTGCTCCCTGACTTCATCACACTGGGCACAGAGTCCTCCCAGCAGAACAATGGCAAGCAAGAGTGGATGACACTGGGAAAGAAGAGCACAAGACATATGAGCCTTGACAGCTACAAGTGATGTAGTGCTATTACTTTTCACCTTCATATTCCTGTCAATACACATATGACACAAACATCAAGTCTCAGAACCTGCAGCACATTTGTGATGTTTATGAGGTCAATTTACTAGTATGGATTTAGCAATAGAAGGAAAGATCAAAGTAATTTCTTTTTCAAGTAATATAGTCAATTTTGTTTGTCTGGTTTTGGAGAGAAGCTATCATAATATATAGTCTTAATGAAAACATTCTGTGACAATTCCCTGTTGTTTTTATTGATTAAAATCTAAAATTTCTGTCTGTGTTGAATGTAACAATAACTTCATGTACTAATATATTGTATTTTGACTTGATGCCCTTGAAATGTCAGAAATTTTATTTCTACACACTTATTCAAATCCATGTTGTCCTTGACAAGAGACAACAAAGATCAAATGATATCTTGTGGAGAAAAATGCAGATATTATTAATTGCATTCATCCAAACCACTTTATCTTGCTACAACTAGGACTAACTACATAGAGGAAAGAGAAAAGTCAGAGGCCTCTCATTAAATAAGTACTCTTATTTAACTCAAGTTACTCTCTCATTCATTTATCTTATAGCTCCATTCACTACTTACTGTCCACCATGCAAATAGAGTATAGTGATTTCTTTCTGAGCTTCCCTCTAATGGTGTCAACAAGTAATCATAAATCGAATTCCTAAAACAAGGTAAGACAATATTATTCATTTTCCTTTCTTTGGGTCAACATAGTACACGTAAGGTAAGCATCAAAAACAAGCCAACTACACCTAGACCAACTAGAAATGCCCATTTCTCACACACAAAATAATGAGGATAGCTGCAGAACTACAGCCAATACTGATTTCAGCACTGAGTCACTTATAGTTTTTGAAATAAATCATCCCCCTTATTGCAGTATGCAGGCAGTCAAGTTATGCAAGTGGTCAGTAAACACTCTGACTGACACAGTGAGGTTTTATGAGCAGTCTAAATACCACCAACCAGCTCCATAAGCCTTAAATGCTCAGCGATGGAGATGATGCCATCCTGGCAAATCAGGAGTGGCAATATCCCTCACACATCTCAGTCCCTTTGGGTTCCCAATCCCTGAGACCCTGAGTCCTCAAGAATCCTTCCAGGCCTGCTGAGGGGAGTTCTAACTCTTTTGCACATCAACAGACCTTTCCAGCACAGTAACTTTCAGGAAAATGTCACTTGCACTCATATCTGCTTCTTAGAGTCCAGGATATGGTTGCAAAGCCTGTTGCAGGATTCAAATGTTTATTTTGTTGTGGCTAAGCCTAGACTATGTTCTGTGATTCACTGTATTGTCTTTCTGATTAACCAAACTGGGCATCTGGCTAGGGCACAAGATGTTTGCTCTGAGTTTTACTCTAACTGCAGGTTTATGGAAGCAGTGATGTTGATCTAGGCTTTGCAGCAGACCTTGAAACATTTTGAGGTTTTATGATTTAGATACCGAATTTTGATGACCTGGATGTCAGTTCTATACCATTTCCACAGTATTTCTCTAAAATATATTTCTCTTCCCATAGAAAAAGTATACATATGTTCTTTTTGCTTTGTACTAAGATTCAAAGCCTAAAATTGAAAGTCACAGATGTCATTAATTCAGGATGCTCAGTTAGAGAAGACTTGAGACTGACTTAATGAAGTAATTAGAATTTTAGATGAACTTGTATATGTAAGAAGAGTTCCAAATAACAAGAGACAGCTAGTCAGAACTTCTGGAAGTCAGATAGCAAATGTGGATTGCTGGGTAACTGAAAAATTAAGAGCTTAGTATTAGCAGCCATCTGTGAAGACTTTGTATAACATTACATAGAAATAATATGGAATCAACAGGAACAGAATCCTTGATAATCTACTGTTTTGTCCTTTTAAAAAAATCTTTTTTGTTTGTTTGTTTTTGTTAGGGTTTTTTGTTTTGTTTGTTTGTGAGGTTTTATTTTGGTTTTGTTGTTGTTGTTTGTTTGCTTTGGGGGGGGGAGGGGAGGGGGAGTTGTGTGTTTTGCTTGTTTGGTTTTTATGCTGTTCCCTTCTGGGGTCTGGAGTCATTCTTCAGTGAATAGAAAATTTGGCTGAAAATGCAGTCTTAGAGTGAAGAGAGTAGGAAGGGATTAAGAGACAGGAACATAAGAGGAAATTAAATAGAATGCACATTCACAGGGTAATAGTGTATACTGCATCAGATGAAAGAAAAGAGGCGTTCAAGTATAAGCACTTTGACCCTTGGTTTAAAATAGTTATCTGCTTTTGAAATTCTCTTATATGGGGAAGAAAAAAGTTAAATATATTGGTAAGATTATATGAAATACTCTTTCTTGGTTTGTTTTTCTTTTTGCCTGACTGTAATAATAGTAAAGTTTTTCCAAAACTTTTCTGTTCATTTTCTGATGAAATATGAGAAATAAATGGTATTGTTAAAGCTATATTCACAGCTTTACTCATCCACTCCTTTTTAATATCTGCAGCAAATTAGCTAGGACCTAGGGACATCAAGCTTTTTACCCATAATCTTTGGTTCATCTCCAAAAAACGTCTGAACTATACAACCACAAGACAAGGATTTGTGTGGGTAATATAGCACATGATTAAATAATCACAGACAGTATTGTAATGCAAATACAGAAAGAGGCAAATGGGGATTGTTTAATCATAATCACAGAATCTCAGCCTGGCACAAATATCTCAGTTGCCAGTACCTCAAAGAATGAGAAATGTATCTTCTCAGACAGCAATATCTTTGCACTATGGCCATTTCAAAGATGGAAAGGTTATGACAAAGTGGTATGTATTTATGAATATTTGTCATCAAGATTTTTAAAACCCATCCTTGTAAATGCATTCTGCAGAACAAACTACATCACATCCATTTGGTCAGTCTCTTGATTTGTACATAGGTACAAGAATATATAATAAACTGACTAGATTCACAGCTATGCAATTTTCTCAAAAGGTATTTTTTTCACAGCAGTAGTAACTATATTTTTCTGATCTTTCTACCAAAACCAACTCAAGCAGGCTGAACTCAGGTAAACCTTGGGTAAAAAATTTGAATGTTTCTACAACTACCACCAAATTGGCACCTCATCTGAGGGGTGAAGGGTGTTATGATGCTATGCCAAAGACCTTAGAAAGAGCTTTCATCAGCTTACCTTTGCAAATAAAATACAGCATAGAAAGAATAACCTGTTCATAACAGGAACTGGTCAAGATATCTTGTAGTATTTTGGAAGAGACGGATAACTAGAGCCTTATTATCTAAATCTAATCCCACACATGGATATCTTCAATTAAACCTATAGAAACCACACTATAGAAGTCTAGAATTCCAAGAGTCAGTTCAGTTCATTGAATTTCCAGTTGCATAATAATTACCATTACTATTTCCCTCCCTTCTGTTTTTTCGTACTGCTGTAAAGTGCATAATCAGCTACTGCCATCTGTGTGGACTTTCAGCAGGGTGATATCACATTTTCCGACTGTCACAACATGCAGCAGTAAGGGCAGAGCCACCTCCTTCGAAGTTAGCTGGAAGGCCTTGGTGACTTTGTCCACATTGCAATGCTTATAGCAGCAACTCGCTTTCTTTCACTTGTGCTGCCCAGAGAAAGAGGAACAACACTTACAGAATAATGTCTTTAATTTAAGAAGTCTAGTTTATAGGATATAAGTTTAAATCATCTTCTATCTCTACCACTGGTAGAGAGACAAATTCAGATTCTCCAGGAAATTCTTTTGATCCTATTCTGTCCCAGATGGTTCTGTTCATGAAAGTTTGTGTCATGTTGTGTAAAATACAAGTACTTGGAGCTTTTCACAGCACTTAAGAAATTCAATATATTGCAAATATCTAAGGTTAACAGTACGTAAATCTTTTTGAGCCTGACATATTCATGGACTGACTAAAGTGGAGAGTGACAAAGGACTTAGATTGTGTGCATATGTATATGTGTGGACAGACATAAATCACAGATTTGAAGAAGTGTTATTTGAAACAAGACTGAGCAACTTTGCAGAATACATTTACTGTTACAAACCCTGTACAAGAAGGAAAATTGAAGTTAGAAATTATTTTATTTGTGTACTTTCTGTTTTCCATTATATCCTGTGTGCTTTAAAAATTACCAGTTTGTGACTGCAACCTGTGGATATATCATTCTGTTCCGATGAAAACTACTCTGTCAGGCACTTCCTAAGACCCTTCAGAAAGTTTTCCTTCTAGAAATGTCTTTCAAGGACAAAATGAATGTGCGAAGAAGAAGAAGCTACTCTCCTGTACCACTAATCTAATTTGCTACAGTATAACTGAGTGTTAGGTGGAAAAACAAATACAGGTTTTAAACTTATGAAAGCTCATTAAACAAAATTAAGGCTCTCATACACCAAAATAAAATCATTAAGAATTATATGAACAGCAGTGTCATCAGTCCAGTCTGGATTATGGTGCTAATAATATTGATAACTTGGTTTATCTGCTCCCAGACTGCTCCTTTGCTGAACAGTAATAATCAAAATCTCTGGAGATGTCTGACAAATGCTTTTTTTACATGTTGATGTGTCAGCTCATGCCTTTCTCACACCTTGCCATGCAAATAAACCATTTATGAAGCTCACATAGGGAGTTGAATAACATTTGTTTGCTA
This sequence comes from Campylorhamphus procurvoides, assembly GCA_013396655.1. Lineage (NCBI taxonomy): Eukaryota > Metazoa > Chordata > Aves > Passeriformes > Dendrocolaptidae > Campylorhamphus > Campylorhamphus procurvoides. The sequence continues at coordinate 751,779 of WBMV01009424.1, forward strand.
AGTAATTGTGTGCTGTAGCTTAGTGATTTTTAAATGTTTGTCTGGTGTGTACTGTACATCATGCAGGACAGAATTATCTTTCTGGAGCCAGCTGTGATTGCAAATATTTTGCTTTCTCATGCAAGTTGCTTTGCAAGGGTCAGACTCTCTTTCACACTAAGACTGTTTTACACCTTTCAGGTGAAGTAGTGGAACAAAATGACTGGAGGAGGTATATTGTACTCTTTATACTGTCACATTCGTGTACTGACAGCTTTGTACAAGTGAGAAAAGCTGACTAACACTATTAGTGACATCAGTGAATGAACAGAAAACTCCCCCTTACCTTGAAAAACACATATCTTGAAATCTCTGAGAGTTTTGCAATTTGGACATGCCATGCTGTTCTAGGTCCTGTTGTCCCCCTCTAAAACCAAACTAGACTCTTAAGAACTGCACCAATGGGATATTGCAATCACAGGCAGAATTCACAGGATAATTGTTCTTTGTGTCAAGTATTCAGCCAGTGCTGAATTCAGATGGAGAATTCAGTGTTTGGCATTACATAGGTATATAAAACTTTTCTAGACCTTGTCAAAACATCTAGCTGAAATATCAGGGAACATTGTCAAGAAAGTGGTGTTGCTCAGCATTTCAGAATGTAGTATCAGGGTCACAGATGTCTGTTTTATTTACTTTATGTGAATAACCATGTAATACTTTCCCCACCCCCTCCCAACATCTTTATTTCATTCTGTGGTAATTTGAAATTTTATTAATCTACATCAGTCAGATGCAGTCAGTTATCGTGCCCACATAAAAATGAAAGTTTGGGGGTTTTAAGAAGAAAAAAATTAATTTTATTAATTAACTATTTGCTGAACAGTAAATTGTGGTATTGTTCATGGCAAATAAGTTATAGGTAAGTGGGTCAAAAAAAGTCAACCAAGAGTTCAGTCAGAAAACAGTTAAAAGAATGTGCCACCCGAAGAAATTACGTGATAATGACTAGAGAATACAAACTCTGGACTATGGAAAAAATATATGCACATTTTAGAGAAACTAAAATACGAGGAGAAGACAGGCCTGACTGTGATTTAGACACAGATAGAACAGTTACTTTACATCATTATGCAAAGATCTGCAAAATGTACACAACACGGGTAAAATGGCAACATGTTTAGCCAAACAGCTTTTTTAAAGACTCCATGGCTGATATTGCAACTGAGAGAAATAATTCCTCTGCAGATGGATGAGTCTTGTATTGTTATTGTCTTGCAATAAGCAGCCCAAAACACAAAATATACACAACCATGTATTCACTTTTTTTACAGGCATTAGCACAAAGAGAAAAAGTCAGAAAATAGAAAGTCACTTGAGAGACCTGAAGTTTTATGATTGTAACCTTATCCCTATAGGGGAGTGTGTGAACTGAATGTGTGAAAGGAAAATAGTAAATGGGAAATGACAAAATATATAATAGCACCAGTGAGAAATGTGTCTATTATAGGGATGAAAGCTCATCAAGCCATTGCTCTCACTCAAGAAAAGGTAGTCACTTAAAGGCCTAGGCTTAAAATAGATAAAGAAGAACCTGAGACCAGCTTTTTTCCTAATGGTGAAGGAATACTCAAAAGACCATAAAAAGAGAGCTGAAAGATCATTACCATAGTTTATACACAAATAATTTCCTGTCCTCTAAAATAAAGGTTAAAGGAAGAGCTCATTAAATGGATTATTGTCGGTTAAGTAGAACACTGATAAAGCAGACTTCTTCACTCTTACTTGCAACAGGAGGTAAAAATCTTTCCTTCTGCACCTCCTTGAAAAAAAATCAACAAAAATTAATAGAAAAATTATTTTCCACTCTTTCTCCCATGAGAAAAACAGATTGCTGAAGTAAAGATGTCTCTGCTAGATCCAGATGTTCAAGACCAGGAAACAGTTTAAACTGCTTTCACTTCTGCCTTTTGGGCTGTGTTTGACATATCTCACTGAAAGACAAGACACATTTATGTGCCATGGGACTGTAGGTCTCAGTCTGCAATGATAAACTGTCAGTGGTCGTCTGTCAGTGGTCCTCTTTTCTTGAGGAAATGAACTCTTGACTGGATTAATTTTACAGGACCCAGCAGGAATTCAGAAGGAAACAGAAAGAAAATATTTGGGAAGAAAAAGGGCACAAACGAAAAGGTTCAGAGCAATTCTAAAAATACTCTCTGGATAACAGTAAATAAAATAAACATCCCATGTAATGAAAATGCTATATGAGGTTCTCTTTGCAGAGAAAAAGTAAAATTACCTGCTTCATATAATCAGACAGATGTACCTTTGAGCAAGGTAGCTGTCCAAACAAGCATCATAAGAAGCAAAGACACCCAACTGAAATGGGATTATTCAATTTGGTAAAGAGTAAGAACTAGTCCAAGATTTACATAACAATGACACAGTCTTTAGGTACTCTAAAGAAAGATCAAAGTTGTTCTCAAGCATTTCAAGGAATCGAAGTAAAGCAATTTCTATCAGTGCAAAAATGTCATTTGGCTCTGTTTCTCTGCACAGTGGTGTATATTATAGCTTTTAGCTTTCCTATGTTCAGCTCCTCATGCAGTAAGAGAGACAGAGAAGAAAGGTGTCTCATACACAACATCAAGTAAGAGAACAGATGCCAGCAGAGTACAAAAGCAGCAAAGGAAGTCACTTAAAAGAAGCTGACTGACATCAAAAGAGATTTTTTTGCAAGTTGTCAGTCTTCAAGATTAGCATTTTTATGCAGCCGAGACCTATGACTCATGAGAAGGAGAAAATGAAGCTGAGGGCACTAAAGTGCTTAAGGGATATGAACCACAATGTATGAGGGGAGGTGATGGAGAAAAGGAAACTATGGGAAAGTTTAATTCTTATTTCCTACAGTATAGAGGGAATGTACAGAGAAGATGAAGCCAGACTCATCTCAGAGGTGCACAGGAAAGTGACACAAGTTAACGCAAGGTAAATTCAGTTTTATTAAGAGGAAACTTTTCTTTGCAAGGAGCATGATTAAGCCCTAGAATAAGTTTTCATCCCTGCAGATTTTAAAAATTCAGGTGGACTAAGCCCTGAGCAATCCTATCTAAACTTTGAAATTAACCTTTGTTTGAGCAGGAGGTTGGACTAGATGACATCCAAACACCCCTTACAATCTCTTTTTCTCTGTTTTTGATTGTTTTCTTTTTTTTTTCCCCCAGCAATTATATGATTGTAAGTAGAATTTAACGGACTAGTTGACTATAGAGAGTCAAACTTTGGAATGTAAGTATAACTGAATGAAATCAAACCCCAATATTACAAATTACTGAAAAGAGTTACAGACTAACAGTGTTTCATTTTATGATGCTCCTGAGAATCTTATTCCACATTCATCCCATAATAAGAAGCTCGTAACAAAGAACAAGTATACCAACATCTAAATTATGCAAGTAGAAGTTCAGGAGCAACTCTAGACAAATAGGGATCACTTTAGCTCAGTTGGTTAGAGCATGGTTGTAATAACACTAAGGTCATGGGTTTGATCCCCATATTGGCCTTTAAGAGTTGGACGTGATGATCCTTGTGCTTCCCTTCCAACTCAGAATATTCTGTGAAATACTAACTTCATAAGTTTTGCAGTGTTCTGTAGATCTTAATGTTGCTGTTGCAATAAAACCAGCATATAAAACTGAGCCACAAATTACTTTCCTAGTCTATCAAGAGACTACCTGAGATTTCTTATACTTTTGAAAGACTATTCTTTTACTAACTACTATCTCATAAAACTTCCTGAATACAATAAGAGATTAATTGTGAGGGTCCTATTTATTCATGATTAAATATTCCATTATGATTGGAGGGGGGATTTCTATCACTTGCTCTTAATTTTGCACATGAATCTGTAGATGGAATTCTTAAACTTCAGAGGATTAAGGTGCTGAGAGGTGGTTGCTTACACTTTAACATAGTCACACTGTTGCCACGGAATTTTCAGAAATCTATCCCTCTACTTCTGTGGAATAAGGTTGATATTAATTCTTTGTTTCTGCACTCTTAAACTTCCTCCATGTTCCTCAGGATGTAATGAAAGGCAGGTTACCATTCCTACAGGCTTTGGCTTGGGTAGGGACTTTGTGTCCCCTGAGGACAAAAGGCTGAGCGGTGAGACTGTGCAGACTAGAGTTTTTTACAAGTGTTGCAGAACTGAACTTTCCAGGAAGAGGTAATTTCAGTGTAAATACTTTTCTGTATGCAGTCCTGTTATATAGAGTTGCTATCTTTTTAGCAATAGCCACCAGCAAACATGTGAATTAGAAGCACATTGTCTGTGTGCTTCTATCTGCCCTCAAAACACAGATGCTGGGACCAGGTCTGTACAGCAAACAATTATCTGTAGCAGAAGGGTGAATGGGGCCTAAGTAGTGTCTAAAACATAAGTACTTAACTTTGGCTCTCATGTAAAAAAAAAAAGCTCCATTCATTTGGTACTCATCAGCATAACCTGCCCCTTCTGCTGCGGGAAAAATATGTGTACAATTATCTTTCTCTGAGGATACAACTTTCTCCACTTATGCTAGACGGAAGCCGGGAAAATGTTAGCAAAGAACAGCTGAGTCTTAGGAAAGCAGGGTAACACAAAACGATGGAAAGCCAACTTCTGCTGGCAAGACAGTGGTATTGGCATTGACACCAGTTGCTCTCGTGCATTTCGTTGTCACCATAGAAGAGGTGCATGTTGCAGAGGTATTCCAATAATTCACACAACTATGACATTCACCAGTGGATAAATCCCATGTCTGTAAAAGACTGCAGGATAAAGAAAAGCTATCACAAGCTATATAGCATAAGCATCAACCATTCCAAAACAGCAAGAAGGATATTCAGTGGGTTTTTGTAGGATCATAGAACTATAAAATGGTTTGGGTTGGAAAGGACCTCTAAGGGTCATCTAGCCAACTTCCCCACAAAGAGCAGGAATGTCTTCGAATAAATCAGGTTGCTCAGAACTCTGTCCAACCTGGCCTTAAACGCTTCCAGTGATTATCCTACTGCCCCTCTGGGCAACTTGTACCAGTGTTTCACTGCCTTCATTGTAAAAAAATTCTTCCCTTTATCTAGTATGAATCTACCCTCTTTTAGTTTAAAACTATTACAGGCCCTGCTAAAATATTTGTCCACCTTATTTTTAGAAGCCCTCAAAGATTACAGTATGGTCTCCCTGGAGCCTACTCTTCTCCAGGCTGAACAGCCCCAACTCTCTCAGCCTGGCTTTATGGGAGTGGTGCTTCAGCCTTCTGGAAATCTTTGTGGTCGTCCTCTAGACCCGCTCTGACAGATCCAAGTCTTTCCTGTGCTGGAGGCCCCAGAGCTGAACAGAGTACTCTAGGTGGGCAGAGTTAGACCTGCTGGCCATCCTTCTTTAGATGCAGCCTAGGAAAGATTTGGCTTTAAACTGAAGGAGAATAGATCTACATTAGATATTAGGAGGAAATTTTTTCCTGTGAAGATGGTGCGGCACTGGAATAGGTTGCCAAAGAACTTGTGGATGACTTATACCTGGAAGTTTTCAAGGGCTTGTTGTATGTGGCTTGTCTAGTGGCAGGTGTCCCTGTTCATGACCCGTGAATTGGAACCATTCTGTGATTCTGTGCTGAGACTGCGATCTAATGTTCAAAATTACTGCTCTGATACACTCCCCTTTTACATTGTCTTATAACAGTGATGCAGTACTAGCCATTTTCATGCAGGGACTGACACTTTGCAATGTTTCTATCTTCCATTTGCATGGGAAAGCATGCGAGGATGGTTTTCTGTGGAAGGAACATCTAAGGCTGTTTGTACTGATTCAACAGAGCACAGCAGAGAAAGAGCATTCACTTTTTCATCTTTGTGACAACTCGGACTTTTCAAAGTCATAAGGTTTTTCCACTTTAAAAAAAAAAAAACCCACCTTAATAATATAGATGCTTCAATAACTTAGGGATAAGTGAAATACAAGTAAAGGCATGAATGAAATACAAACATGCTCTCATAGGTTCATTCGTCTCTATGCAGTTTTCTCAAAGGCTTACTTCAAAATAACCCTACCAGGATATCAGAATTGTTGGACAAAGGCAAATGTTGATCAAAGCCATAAAAAATCATCCTAATAACAACACTAAAACTTATAAAATGTTGTTTCAATTCTGAATCTCTGAATTAACTGAGTTTTAGCTTGTGTGGTTATATGGATTAAAAATACAAGATTGTTGACGTTTGCAATCACAAGGGTGCTGAAGTGGTAATTAAACTTTCTTTATCAGTAGCATATAGTCATACCACTCCAAAAGGACAAAAGCTAAATAATGTTAGACTGAAAGAACACTAGGAAGATGCATAAGAAAAAGCAACTTTACCATTAGTAACCAACTATTGATATAATCCAAAGCTTTACTGTTAAGGGAGAAAATATTTCATCACTGTAGTCAACTTGAGACAAATGTTTGCTAACACGCTGGACAACCCAAATAACAAAATTCAATTTTGCACTGAAGTAGAACATCTTCAAGAAACAGGTAACCAGACCCATAATACATCAGGACAGCCAGCAGATAAACCTTCAGCAGATGCACACTGCTTGTCACTGCTGACAGATCCATGAGAAGATGACCTATATAGCTGCTATCACTGCTGTAGAAAGTGTCAGGTGGAAAGAATAACCTTGACACTGAAAAGATTGAAAATACAAAAAATAAAGTGCTAGTAAAAAAATTGCTCTGAGGTTGGTGGGTGTATTTTGCGATTTTTATCACTTTGCCTAGTCTCAAAAGTTCTCAGACAGACTAAGGTGACAATATAATTTCTAAGTAGTAGCCAGGTATCATGCGTAGCAACCCCACAAATTTAACAAATTATGAATTTCTTTCTGAGCACCTCAGTGTCCCTTCAAACCCTAGCACAGTGTGAGTTGTGATTGGGAGCTTGTCAGAGGAGCTGAGCTCCCTCATTTTTGCATCAGTACAAAACCCCTCCCAGCCACAAAAAGACAAAAAAAACCACAAAATTTTTTATTAGTAAAAAGGTTCCACGAAAATTAACATAGGAGGCTAAGCAATGCCTTTTCCTTCCTTGTGAATTGTTTGCTTTCACGTGTTAACCTATTCTCTGAAATGTGAGCTGGGTTTTGCAGAGGAAGATGCAAGTTGCACAGATCAATAGCTCTATGTTCTCCAACACCATGTGGCTCAGAAGTGTATTTCCAATAATAAACATGTAAAACATTTGTACATCCCTCAGAAGGATTATTAAGAATTGCAAGGAAGGCAGACAACACCTGTAATCTGGACTGAAATATCTATCAAACCCTAATTCAAAAGTAAGTAACTAATTCTCCTGGTGCTCCTGCGTGAGTTGATCAAACCCACAGAGGTACCTGTAATGAATGCAGGGACAAAATTTTATGACAACAATGAGGAAAAGGAAAAATATAATTATTTTTTCTTCATATTCATAATTTTTTTTCTTTTCATGAATCATCTCTCACACACAAAAAGCACTCCTTTATAGACTCTATGTTGAACAGATCTATGTTCCCAAAACTTAATATTCTTTTTTTTACATTGTTTTTTAGCTGACTCAGTTGCCCAAGCAGGCTACCACCAGATGACACTAATGCTTGTGGAGTCACAAAGAGATAGCATGAGAATGAGAATAAGAAATGGGAGTACAAGACCATCTCTTTCAAATGCAGCATCAATTTATAACTGCTTCAATAGATTACAAGGTCACAGCCTCAGTGAATCTAGCCACCGCAACAACACACAAGGGCTTTTCTTAAATGTTATGTTATATGCAGATAAAGTTTTGATGTTTTTCAGCATTTCAGCCTAGCCTGCAATGAAAGCTATTTATCACTTTTTTTTTTTTTAATAATCAAACTATCTGCTTTAATGAAAATACAGCTTTAGTCAGAGAGAGGGTGTAAGTTGGAGGTTCCTCAGTGTCTGGCAAGGTAGAAAGACTAATTTGATTAGTGACTGACAGAAAGCCTTTTCCATCACTTACATTTCACTGGTAGACCCAGGAAAGCTGAAACTTCTTGGATTCTGAAAGATTTATTGTCTGAATGCAAAGCTTAAATGTGATTTCTTTTTTTCTCATTAACCTGGGCACAAAGTAATTATGTGCACTTGGACAGTTTGGAGTTTAAAGAGAAACAGAGACATCTCCTTTGTTTAACTGTTATATGACAAGGTGCTGGCAAAGTATTCTGTGAATCTGCCATCCCTGTTCCATCAAGTCCTATTTCTTTCTCATTGCTTTAATACCATAGAAGAATAGTGTTTGCCAGCTTCCAGTGTGAAAATGAGTACATTATCATGTGTATTCTGGTCCTTGACCAATTTCTAATAGATTTGTGAAAACTTGTTTCCATGTGGTAGCAAGTATTACATCAGCCTTCAAAATACAGAGAAATGACCATGAGAACTTGAAAATCACCATGTAATGTCAACAAGACTGAGACCTTGAAAATAGACTGTGAGAGCTGTTTTACTGTGGTTTTTTAGGGTTTATACTGAGAACTGGACGGGCTTACCAAGATAGTTGAATATAGATAATTGAACAGCCACTATTTTAGCAACTATTTTAAATCAATAGGAGCAGCAACCCTAGCTGCAACAAAACCACTGGGTAGAAGATCTTTAAAACAGAATCAGTCTTTGGATTCAGACACTGGAATGAGTTATATTTGAGAATTGGAATTTCCATAGTAAGCTACTAAGCCACTGTAAAAATCTTTCAATTAGACCTGTTGTTTCATTTGATATGCCAGACTATATTGTGACGGGTTAGTTTCCTTTTACCTACCAAGAAAAACAGCAGTGATCCCATAAATATTTCCCATAGGAGCAAGAACATTGGGAAAAACACTTCTTCAAAGTCCAAATGAAAATACATGGACAGATTAATCTTTTATGAAATAGCATTCTGTTTCATAAATTTCTAGTTGCCAAGCCATTATCTGAACAGAGAATCATAGAATGGGCTGGGTTAGAAGGGGCCTGAGAGATCATGTAGTTCCAACCCCCTATGCTGTGGACAAGGTCACCTTTCACTAGACCAGATTGCTCAGGCCCTCATACAACATTTTCAGGGCCTTCACAGCTTCTCTGGGCAACCAACTCCAGAGCAATACCACCCTCACAGTGAAGAATTTCTTCCTAAAGCTAATCTAAACATACCTTCTTTCAGTTTGAAACCATTCCCCCTCGTCCCATCACTACATGCTCTTGTAAAGTCTCTCTCCATCTTTCTTGTAAGCTTCCTTCAGGTACTGGAAGGCCAGAATTAGGTCACCCCAAAGCCTTCTCTTCACCCTACTGAACGATCTCAATTTTCTTAATATTTCCTTGTGGGAAAGGTGCTCCATCCCTCTAATCAACTTCATGTATCTCCTCTGGACTTGCTCCAACAGACCAATGTCCTTCCTGCGATGGAAAATCATAAGGAAGTTTATGGTATCTCAAGCCTAGCCCCAGTTTTCAAAAGGGTCTGGTCAGGCACATCTTCACCTTTTGAACAGTGCTGAATGCTGAGACTCTTGTTCTTGCAGCATGTGCCAGGCTAATGCAGCTGTCAAGGATCAACACACCCGAATTCCTTCTCTCATTATGAGAACAGATCTTGCAAGCTGGGAGCTCTAATGCAAGACAAGTCACCAACCCCTGCGTGATCTAGAAAACATGTCCTTTGGGCCTCAGTTAAAATAGAAAGCAGCTCCAAGCTGGGTAAAATAGCTGGTGGGACAGAGAGAGACCTGTCAGAAAAACTGCAGTTACTTGGAAATGAAAACATTTCATAAGAAATGTCCAATTTGATTATATTTGGAAGAGAAGTGTCAAAATAAATCATTTCTACTTGCTTGTTTCACTAACATGTAAAACACTGAAGTGTTTTGTTTAGATATAGTGAAAATGCTTTAAGTTCTGTAGTATTAATATTAAAAAAACAATATACATCTATTAGATAAAGAATTTTTATTGTATAGGGAAAGTGTTCACATTTTTGAACTCCCTGTTTTAATACTTATTAAATTATTTCAAAATTTTAACACTCTACTACAAAAAGGACAAATGAATTTTAAAACAAATTTCACTATGCATGACAGCCATTTTCTATCTAGTTTTTGCATCACATGGATTCACATAAGGTGCTTAGTTTAAATATTTGCCACCGATACAGTGCTTGAAGATCCTTGGATGCAAAATGCTGTAAAACAATGAAGCTGACCAAATATCCATGTGTTTTCATAAATATCTGACTTACAGTAATATCTAGAACAGTTGCATCCCATCAGAATTGCCCTGCAGGCATTATCTGTGACAATATAATCTTTTTCTTTTTCCATAGCTATGTTATTCCTGACATCTGGATCACTCTTGCAGATGACAGCTGTCTGAAGAAGTTGCTTTCCTTTGAACAGCCTCCTACAGTGCTTAGCACCATTAGTTTGGGAAGAAAAAAATCCCCCCTTTGGCAATCAATATGCTTTGTTTTATTAAATTTGTTACCTAATCACAGACGCATTCTGTGCAGTATAGGAAGGAGAAGAGATTTTATTACCTGCCAAAGAATAAAATGATTCTTATGACTTTCTGCTCTCACTTCATTGTTATTAGTATCCTCAGGCATAAAGATGGGAAGAAGGGAAGAAAAAAACCAGGCAGAGCTCTGAAAGAACCCTATTGGAAATAATGAAAGTAAATGATTAAGTGATAGTCTTCAAATATCAATTTCATTTTTATTCAAGCAGACATTTATCTATATTAGTTAATGACAAAAATATTAAAAAGCCATCTGCTAGATGGGGAACTAAAATACTACATACCAACACCATGGTAATTACTTTTCAATTGCTATGTGTTAGCAATTAATTATTATTTAATATAAAATAATTGTTCTAGTGAAGTCTGGACTTTTATTTGGTTGTAAGTAAATAACAGTTAAATATCAATTACATGAGTTAATCTTTCTCCCAGCATTACACTACTTCTGGATAACTCTGTTTTTGAGTAATGCCTTTAGGAATCCATATACCAATAGGATTTTTTCATAATCCAGTGCCTAGAGGGTGATTGGACACTGGAACAGGTTCCCCAGAAAAGTAGTCACAGCACCAAGTCTGACAGAGTTCAAGTGTTTTGTCAATATTCTTAGGCACTTTTGGGAATGGTCCTGTGCAGAGCCAGGAGTGGGACTTGTGGGTCCCTTCCAAAATGGCATATTCTGTTGTTTGGTGATTATTGCTCCTTTGAAATTCTTTCTTAAATCCATTGGTTTATGTTCAATGAATAATAGTTAATTACTTCGTTTAAGAGGACTACTTCAAAGGTACTTTACAATTCTTGTGTCCCTTGAGATATCTCTCTTAAAGAGATTAAAACTAAATTTTGTTTCTCCAGTCTTCCCATGTTACTCTTTTCTTCACTTTATGTTGTTTCTCCTATGTCCTTTGCCACTGTCAGTCTTACATCATGTACAGTAATTCAGATGTGTATAAATTAAAATTTTATATTTCTATTTATACTTAATCAACTTATAAGTAATATTAAACTACTATACTTCCCTTTCAATAATGCAGATATGTGAGAGAATGATCTGTACATGAAGAATCTGAATTGTAGATTTGGTGCATTGCAACAGCACAAGCAGGACAGACTTAAGGCAACTCAAAAGAGGCAGACAGAAGACCCTTTATCAACTATTTCATGTTCCTCTATAGATCTTACAGACATTGAAAATTCTTTCTTTCTAGTTTTATCTACAAAAACACTACTATTTGAACTCCACCATGTGAAAATGGTCAAAAGGATTCAAAGATTATTAAACAGGACATGGAAAAACTAAACAGGCAACAAACTTTGCCAAGAGTTAATTTCTTTAGCAGTGTGGGGTACAGAAGAACAGGCTAGACTGCTACTGCACCCAAAAGAAGAGAGCAGACCATGGAGCACCAGAGCCAAAGTGTTCGAGAGCCCATAAGGGCATGGCATGGGACCTGAGCTAGTATAGTCTAAACAGAGTTTGACATCATGATGTAGCACCCTAATGATGCGATAGTACTGTGTCTGGACTGAGCTTTTATCTTCCAGCCCTGACTTGCAAAGTAGTGGCACAAACCTCTATTCTCACCTGCTGCCCAAAATTGCTGGAACAACACTGTATTTGTGCTGTGGCTACTTAATATAAACCTGTGACATAAGGCAGAAAGATCTTTGTTCAGGAGAGCCATTTGTCACTAAGAAGAGCTTCTTTTTGTCTAACAGATTTTGGCAACAGATTATCAACACTAGGCAGTGGCAGGCTTGAATTGAGCTGTTGATGAATGGGATCGTTCAATGAAGCCATCATTCCTGAGTGTTTAAACAAGCAACAAGACATTTCAGTGGATTAAAGGGAATGAAAGATACTCCAAATAAAACATTAGAATGACAGTATGCTTTGGTCTACTATAAAGAGGAAAGTGCTTTTATCTCAATTGAAAATTAAAACAGATATGCAAAGGCAATAGCTTCTAAATGTCAAAAAATTTATTGCCACATTTTCTAGATTAAAAAAAAACAACAAACAAAAATCAAACAAAAATTGGCCTAAGAGGGTACCTGTCATGTAAGAAACCAATAGAAACCTTTCCAGGAATATCACAGGGATATCTATAACTCTTGTGTTTTAAAATATAAAGAAAAGCCATCAAACTCATGCTAAAGTGAAGTGAATCTAGAACCATGCAAAGGAATTGTTTCTTTACAAGTTGCATATAGCTATCCAGTCTATTGACACAAACTGTCACTGAGACAAAATCACAATTGCCTATTAAAAAGTGCTGGACATTCATTAAAAATATTAATTTTATTTGTGAATATTATCATTAGCAATGATAAGGGATGACCAAACTATGTACGTCAGAGAGAGCATAAGTTCATCAAAAAAAAGTCATGTTTAATTACCAATGATGTAATGAAAAGGAACTACCACAAAAGCTAACATCTGCTTAATTTTACTACGCAGTTGAGGCTTCTGCATTTTAGATAAAGCTAATTCATAATTTCAAAAATATCTCAACCATCTTAGGTATTACTCTTTTTAAAGCAGAATATATTGTACCTTCAAGTAAATCTCATCACTGCCAGTAGTTTGATGATTTTCATGGTGTGAATAAGGTACTGACCACTTCTAAATTTATAAGTGGCACAAGCCACTGTGCTTAAATGCAAAATAAATTTCCTTGGTGTTTAAGGTTTGCAACTAGAAAAAAAAAAAAAGGCTCATATCTGTTGTTCTGTAAGATAGAGGTAGTCACATATTCAAAGATTTAAGTCACAAATTCAAATATCTTTCCTCATCTATACAACAGCTTCAAAATCACTTTCAAATGCATCTAATGGTTTTAGTTTGGGTTACTTTGCCCTAGAGGAAAAACAAGTTCACTAACAGAGTTAATTTATTAATGTTTAATCAAGTATATCTGCAGTCAGTAAGATGCTGTGAAGAGCAGAGCTTACTCTCTGCCAGAAAAGTTGCCCAATACAGAAAATATTCTGAGCAATCAGACCTTGTTTTACATATTATTTTGCATGTTTATGTCTGTGTATGCCTAGGAATGTCTCTAGCAAACAGTTATATTTTTGACCTGTAGGATAGTTAATGCTATAGAGGAGGGAGAATAGTGACATGACTGAGTTTTCCCCTCAGCTACTTTAATTGGCCTTAGCAATCACATCCAGCATCACTGCATCTCCTCATTATTGAGCAGAGCAACTCCAACAGCTCTTTCACTGCCATTATTGCTTTGCTCCTTTGATTAATTCTAGGTCAGAAGAAGATATTTCCATGCACAGAGAACAAAGCTGCCACCTTTTCTTTCATATCCCAAATCGCCAGCTACCCATAACGAGGGAATGGTAATCCCAAGGAGATGAAAGCCAAACCAAATGCATTTCCCCAGCCAGCAACATGCAAAGTGAAAGGGAGCGTGACCTGATCTATGACTGCGTTTGCTTTTTCTCCTGCTTTGACTTATCCCAGGTCTCATTTGGCTTATATGTTTCTCTGAATGAATTTTTTGTTTTGCAAAGGTTGGGAATACCTTAGGAACTTGCTCAGTCTTCAGGCATCTTTTTTTTTTCCTTGGGAGAAAGAAAATTTGGGAGATGCCAAACAGGGGGAGCATGCCTCCTCTTAAAATCACATCTCATGTAGATCGATCTATCAACACGTACACAACACTCAGCCTTTGACCTACTCAATCAGAAAAACTTCAGAATGGGACTGGGCATGAAAAAGTCAACTCTCCAAGGTAAATTAACTCTCTGAAGCCTGATAATGGCCTTACGTACCAGCTGCATTGATAGGCTACATCAACAGTGTCACATTGGAGTATCCTGCTACTTCTGGAAGCAGAAAGCCCAGGCCAGGAAAACGGTTCTTGCAGAGAGAAGCATGGTCAGTTTCCAGCAGGGCCATGCAGAAGGCTGGCAGGCAGGACTGCACTTCTGCAGGGCTGCATGGGAGGGAAGCTGAGCCAGAGATCAGAGGAAAGGAGTCCCATCAAAATTGCATTTGTCCCTGTTATCAGCCTTGCAGAAGTAGCAAGTGACTGTGGCTAGCTAACTAAATACCAATGAGGAGGCAGCAAGTTTAGTTCTGCTCACCACTCTGAGCAACTTAGCTTGTTGTGCATAGGACAGATAACACTGCCTGCACTACAGGGACCTGGATGACTTGCTGCTTCTTATGCTCATTTTACCTGCAGTTACTTCAAGCTTTCAAAGTATCTTCCCATTTTTGTTCACTTCCAAGGACTTTTTGCTTTTATGAACTTCTTAGCTAATACATATTACCTCTTAAAGAACACGATATGATTTATCTGTCTCACTTATTATTTCTAACATAACTATTTCTTTTATAGAAGTTAATCTGACACTGATTTGCTTCAAAAGAGAGAGACGGTATAAGACTTGCTGCTGATAACACAACATTTTGCACTATTCATTGCAGATTCACACAATGCAGAAAGAGCAGCCACCTGATGGCTTCACCTCCCATCCACATAGTTGCTGCAGTCCTACACTAACTGAGCTGCCTGCCAGGTGCCAAGGTGACTGTCACGTTCAGGATTTCACTTTGCCAAAAGGTGACCATTGACTTCACCTTGGTCTGCACCCACATGTTTCCTGCATGAGCAGACTGTGGGGCTGAACTCGTTTTGTGTTGGGTCTTTCAAGACATTGGGTTTCACCAGGGCTTAATCCATAAGTTGTGATAATACCAACAGCCGGTCCCTGGCAAAGACAAAGACAGCCCCATCCACCTGACTGCTTGAAGTGTCAACATTTCTCCAGATAGCTCAGATAGGGATTTGGCAGATACCTGGGTACACAACATTTACCTCTGTGCTTAGGAAGCCAGAGCTGCAGGAAACACTCACAGCCCTTAGAAGAGTTTGAAAGTGCTAATGTACTGTCCTGAAAGGATAATGGAACAGAGTTCAGAGCCACCTTAAGTCTGAGTCAAAGTAAGGCACCTCCCCATTACCATCACTCAATATGTCCTCCCCTCAGAACAAAAGTCAGCACAAAACCACTATCCAACAAGCCTGTCCATTCCCAGGCATGCATTTTTGCTCCTGGAAGAGAATTTTGAATGAGATGGAGAGGAAATGATTCAAGTTGACTAAAATGGTATATTTCCAAGGATATCATTGGTTTAGAAAATTGTGAAATGCCTGCTTGCTGCTTGAAAACATACAAAAATGTCCTTTAGAGGGTTAAAGTAAAATGAATTTCAACTGATATATTGCCAAGATTTAAAAAAATTGCATTTCAATGTCTATGTTTGCAGCATGGGAGTCTGAGCTGCCAGAGCTCAGTATCTGTTCAGCAAGGTAGCCTGGTCTAAGCCAAGCACAGAAGAAAAACAGGGTTTGGGTAGCCAGGAACCAAATTACTTTTTTAGAAATGCTGACTCCTCAAATAATTTCTCTTTCTTTCTTTCTTGCAGGAAGCATAAATGTTCCAACCTCACCCTATCAAGCATTTTTGTCAGCTGGTCTTTTAAATTACAGGATGACCCTGATGCAACATGAATTCAATAAAACATGGTTTATCATGTAAATAGCTAAGAACTAGAATAATGTGCCTGAATATTAGATACACTTAGAGAGACTAGGGATTTTTATCAATATGAGGAAGCTGAAATAACTGTGTAAGAACAATAATTTTAGACTCTACCAGCTTACAGCTATACATATTTGGGATTGTATGTTCTTTGCTGTGTATTACAACTTGCCCAGGAAACAAAGGGATAGGTCTGGGAATAGCTGGGGTTTTTTTTAATTATCTTCAGCCCGTGGTAGTACAAGTATGCAGAACCCAGCTGCAGTGTCCATACTGCAGGCATTGCCCCAGTGTCTCATCAAATTGTTCCCCAAACAGACACACTTCCAAAGGAACAGATCTTGATTTCTGCAAGGGAGGCACAAAAGGTACTGAATTCCACATTTCACCAGAAGACACATCTTTGCATTAATAAGTTTTAATTAAGCTAACCAAGGCATAGGAAGTTTTTAAAGGTGAACTGCAAGACTTTCCAAAAAAAAACCCAACAAAAAATCCCACAAAGATCCATAGATAAAAGTCAAAATACAAATTTTGGTGTAAATGAACAGGCGGAAAATCTTGATTCAAGAAATGACAAGAAAAATCTCTATATTTGAAGAGCAGGTGTTCTCTGGCTGAGGACTTTAGGACTTTAAAGCCCTACCTTCAAGTCCCTACTTTTATAGACAGAGCTGACAGTGATTCTGAAATGCCAGGTATGCACGACCCATGAAAATATGTAAAAACTTGTCATCTTGATATTAGAGCTTCCCAAGCCGTGACACAGATTTTGCAGCTAGTCCTTGCAGAAATAAAAAGACTGATATTTGAAAAAGTCCAAGCAGTGATACAGAACTCTGCATGGATTCAAAAAAGAAATCTGTTAAATCTGGGTAACAGATTTGTTGTAAGTATTTAGGATCATATGTTGTTTGTTAAGTGATATTAAGTTTTGGCAGGGAAAGAAGAAGCAGCCCTGGAAACTGTATCTTTAAGTGCCTTAGATTCACAAGCACATAAAACTGGGGGCAGGAACGTTGCAGTAACAAATGTTTATTAAACAGAGCTTGCTGGAGGTGGATTCTGAAATAGGAAGAATGAGATTCAAGTACTTGAATGCATCTGTGCTCCTACTGGGAATCAATGACAGAGCTGCAAATAGATTCCAGGCATCTCTCCTCTCCGTTACCAGCTCCAATGGACTCATTCATTCCTAACCAAACATGCTGCTTGAAAGGGTTGTGCTTCAGTGGGTCCAAAATTTACTTCTTCCCAAACTACGTCAGACTGTGAGACTGCAGTTATTTTATTAAGGGAGAATGTGCTCCCCATGGGTGCAAAAACCAGCAGCTGATTCCATTAGTCATGCAGCTGGCTCTGAGGATTCACTGATATGAGATGCAGACTGGCTTTTACTCATTTGCAGAGCATTTATCCCTCCTTAAGCTGACCACCAAATTGCAGGATTTGAGATGCTTGCTGGAAAGAGTCAAATCCATTACTACTGAGGCATATACTTGCTATAAAAGCTAAAATTACAATCTTCATGTTTAAACATCTGGTCACAACCCAGGAGGGATATATCCCTGCTGGCCATGAAAAAGTAAATCTTAAATAAGTATAAATTAATTGCCTGTAGTAATATAGAATCTTTGTCATCATTTATGTTCAAGCATATGAGTGAGTATTCATTAAGCTGTGTTTTCAGACATTTATTTAACACATACATTACCAAAATGATTAGATGCAAATTGGAGAAAATGCCCTGCACATTGGCACTGTCATTTTATTCCACTCAGTGTCACTGAATCAAGCAGATAGATAATATATTCACAGATCAGCGTGAAAGGAGGAGGAGGTACACAGTTTGAGCTTCTATGTCTCCTTCTCCTCATCTGAGAACACATTCTGCACTACCCATAATTAATGGGTGACTACTTTGCCCTTTTCCACCACACAAGACATGCTGGGGTTTTAGATCTGACCTGTCACTTTTTTGTGCCTTCTGGAAAATTTAGTACATGACTCAGAGAAAAAGAAGAAGAAAGGAAAGAAAGTAAGGAAGAGAAAGAAAGAAGAGAAAGAGGAA